>JAJOZX010000763.1:0-415000 GCA_023014485.1 Bathynomus jamesi | reverse complement strand
AAAAATGTGAAAACTATGTAATTCTAATTCTTCTCGCTCTTTCTGGCACTTAGCCATGAACCTCTCAAACAAGTTTGTTTCTTCTTTCCCTCCTCTTTTCCATTCTTCTGACGGCTTCGTTGCCGTCTCTCTTCTTGATAAAGCTGAACTCTTCGCTCAAACTTTCGCTCAAACTTTCGCTTGCAACTCAACCCTGAACTATTCTTTCATCTCCTCCCCTCTTGGACTAAATTATATCTAAAATTAGAATCTCTTCCAAAAATGTTTTTATCTGCTCTATCTTGGCTCAACTCTAGGAAGGCGTACGGTCCTGATGGTGTCCATCCTGTTGTTTTCAAGAACCAATGTGCGTTTGTGCTAATACCCTGCGAAGCCAAACTCTTTCGTCTTTGTCTTTCATATGGTACTTTTCCTTCCTACTGAAGTTCGCTTTTATTCAGCATGTCCCGAAGAAGGGTGACCGCTCTCAACCTTCGAACTATCGTCTAATTGCTTTGATTTCTTGTCTTTCTAAAGTTTTTGAATTTATCCTAAATAGGAAGATTCTTAAACACTTCTTTACACACACTCTTCTTTCGGGTCGACAGTTTGTTTTCAGCAAGAGACGCTCTACTGGCGATCTCCTTGCATACCCCTCTGACTCTTGGCCATTCTCCTTCTATGGGAGGTGGGGGGGAGGTCATTTTTGTGGGTGTTCACACATGACCCTTCCATTCTTACATAAAAAAATAACGCAAGGCACTCTCTGCAAAATTCATGTGTGCCATACTTTCGACATTATGTTTAACGTATAGTGCCAAAATGTTACGAAGAGGTAAATAGGCAGTTTCTTTCAATCCTGACAAAAGTAAAAGACAGATTCTATCCGATATTTGGCTTTCAAACACACAGTGTAGCTTATTCCCGTACATATCATACTAAATATAACAGTTCTCATAATCATATGCGCTTCGTTTTTCACAAGTTTTCGGGGTCGATATCACAGTTAAAATCAAGATGACATACATCCGCCAGAGTTTGGAATTTTTCAATAAGTGTATAAGTAACCAGATTTTCCTAGCAGCTATGTTTCCAACGATAATCTTGTGGTCTAAAATACAAGCTATAAAACAGCAGCCACTTTCTGTTTCTGTGATGTTTTTAAATTTAATGGTGATTAAAGTTAAATGTATAGTGGGTAGGGTCATGTACTCTGGCTTTGAAAACTTGCTTAATGTCAAGGATAATTTTTTTCAAAATTGAAATGGTTACCACTCTAAAATGACTGTTCAAGTCTGTCAGGAATATAATCGACGTCCCCGCATGAAAGCTTCCTGTATATAATGACAACCAAAGCATTGTCCCTATCAGCATCGTTTGTTGCAGAACCGAACGTTATATGTACTCGGCCTTTCCTGCCTTCGTTTAATTACTGGTATACTGAACGACACATTGAATAACATTACGAAATCTCTTCAGGAAGCCCCCCGCATAAGATATTTGTGGATCAACCCTGACGCTGTAAAAGGTTCTTTCAAGGATAGCGGTACATACATTGCATAATAAGATAATGGTCACTGCCTCTGCCGGAGAACGATTCACCCTTTCCTCAATATCTGCAGACATAGATGGTTGGTTATTGGTACCTCGTAACCTCCTATTACCTGCAGACGTAGTACTGTAGGTTCCTCGCTATCTCCCATTTGTGTTTTGGTCCTGGAAACGTAGAAGGTTCCTGGCTCGATCCTCTTCCTCTCTCTGCTCCTGGAGACGTTGAAAAGACCTGGATATTTCTACCACTCGTCCTGAAAAAACAGCCTATATGAAGAACATCCTTAAAACCTACAGTATATACAGTACTTGTTAAAATACACTCTTAAGAGCGTGTGATGCGAAAGATCGAGTATCTAGAAAAATCAAATTCTCAAATCCATCTGTAGATACCATAAGTCAGTGGCTGACACCCTTTTTGAGGGCCCCTAGAATGTACTCTACCTTCGTAACATTATGAACCCCCATCACCCCAGCAGTGTAGCCTTTCTAATAAAATAGATAATATTTTTGAGGATGTAAATTTTTGTTTGCAAAAAAAAAAATAACGTACAGAAAGAAATGGATTCGTAGGGTTTTTGGTCAATGCTCCTGATTCGTCGATTGAAACGCAATAAAGATCAATCTCTGAGCACCCGAAAACGAGCAGAATTCTAGAGGCTGCAGCGAAGCAATATCGTCTAGCTATTTTTATGATTTGCATTATACTGGAACTCAGCTATGGATTGATGTCATATTCCATGTGCCATTGTTTGTAAGCTACTGATTTATACGATAAAAAAGTTGCTGGTTTGAACATTGAAATATACTGTATGTATGCAGGGGCGGATTAACTGTACTTGGGGCCTGAGGCTAATCTTATTTTGGGGGCCCTTTTCTATAGATTTTGTATTAACAATACATGTGCATGTACAGTACGAGTACATAGTACATTTACGCGAATTATGTGCACGGTACTTAGACTAATTGAGAAACAAACTTAAAAGAACCTTAACACAGTGTATTTTGCCGTTTGCTAAAACAAAACAGTATTAAACAAACTTTACTTTAGGGCCTATAAAACATAAAATAAAACAGGGAATTTGTCAGTTTGTGTACTCTGTCATATTTAATCAAAGAAGTTTGCAAAATCTTGAATTATATCGTCGAAACTCAGTTGATTAGAGGCCCCTTCAAACATTGGGGCCTGAAGCTTCAGCCTCAATTGCCTCAATGATAATCCGCCACTGTATGTATATACAGTGGAGAAAAATGATTTGGGGAAGAAACTGAATCGAATAAGAGCAGCAGAATGGGTTCACAGTTGATTGGTATAAGCATTCGAGGTTTTTGTACCAACTATATTGTCCTACAATCTTCTTGTTTCTTGTGAAATTTCTGGTCCTTTTCAGCGAATCTGTTATTGTAACTGTATCTGAACTCCTTTGAATGTTTTAAAATTATAGATATTAATTTCTTTTAAAGTTGCATTCAGTAAATATTAACAGTAAATAGTTAAAACCTTTCACCATTAATTAGGAAGAATTATGACCTCACGTTTTTTAAGAACTTAGTCATCTTTGTTGGTAAACATTAAGATTTTTTTTTTAATTTGAAATTTATGCATTTGCACACACAATTTCTCTCAGAATATAAACCCAGAATGCAGTTTATTGTTATTTTAATAATTTCGTATTGATTATAATAATTTACAAATGGATTTATTGTATCTTATTGTTTGTTTATATTTTAGTGCAGACAATAATTTACGGCATTTTAGTTGCGATGATAGTATTTCTATACCAGTAACGCGAGATTATATCTGAATGAATGCTCATTTATGGACTTGTCCTGCTTTTACTTACAGTATGTATATATTGACGTCAATTCATTATTATGCTCAGTAAGGTATACTCTTATTAAAATTTATAAGAGTACACCAAATACTGAAAAACATCTTTGTCAGGCAACCGTTTGTATTTATTACTATTAACTTTCACGAACTGGTGCGACCCTTCAAGAATGGTCCTATCACGAGATTCACCAGATGAAAGTATGAATACAAACTATTTACAGATAACCAAAACATAAAACTCTGTTTCAGTGGGAAACATAAATTACGAGAAGTCTTAGTCTTATTTACCAATTGTTCATTAAGTTGTATTTAGTCCCACGCGATTTGTGTTGGTAGACTTATTGTCAATGCGAAGCATATATTCATATCCACAAAACAAAAGTTGCATTTCTGCCGTTAAAGAGCACTCTCATTATTTCAGCCATCCCATATACTGTACTGTGTGCATACTTTAAGATCATTGATACCCACATTAGAAATAACTTGTCGATCCCTTCACCTTGGAATGTTTGCATGGCTCTTCTTAAAACTAAACTGTCGTATGATGATTATATATCAGCTTTTGAACTCTCCATCTGGGAATTACGAGACATTCCATGTATTTATCAGAATTATTTCAATATAAAAGTAACCTTTGCCTTTCTACTTAGTTTCAACTTTCAACTTATCACCACTTTCTTTGGTAATGACAATTTTATTTTTATATATTTTAATATTTTCAAGTGTTAAATATACCATAACCCAAATTCTTAAAATCTTTTATCTCTCAGCAATTACATCAAGAACAACTTTCATTACACAAAATACAACAAACGAAAAAGCAACTGGAGTTTTTGTTGTCCTATTAATACTCAAATATTAATCAGTTCATCAAAACTTTAGATCTGTGAGAAATTATATATACATATATACAGGCCCTCTCAGAGGTCCAGAGAGGCTCGGGCCACTTCCAGCTTTTGAGGTCCATAGCTAAACCCAATTATTACTTTCACTGCAAAACATTATATTCAAACCTGAAAGTTTCTAAATTTCAGGTCCCCCTTAAGCTTCAGGCCCAAGCCAAATGGCCCTCCTAGCCCCACCTCTCATAGGCCATATATATATATATATATATTATATATATATATATATATATATATATATATATATATGATAAAAATAAACACGAAGGAAAAGGATACAGAATAGTGATCACCCATTTCCTTCGTGGATATTTTCATCATAAATATTATTCACGTGTTACTTTCGTGAAATAATTTTCATATATATATATATATATACACACAATATATATATATATATATATATATATATATATCTTTTTTTTTAAAGACATTTATTATATAGTACACACACACACACACACACACACACACACACACACACACACACACACATGTATATATATATATATATATATATATATATATATATATATATATATATATATATATATATACGTGGGCCGACAGTTGAGCGCAAGACAATTGAGCGCCGACAATTGAGCGCCGACAATTGAGCGCCGACAATTGAGCGCCGACAATTGAGTGCCGACAATTGAGCGCACGACAATTGAGCGCAACGACAATTAAGCGCAGCAACAATTGAACTCAACGACAATTGGTCAAAAGGTGAAATAAATAGCCGTTATGAAACACTACATTAGAATTTATTAAAATTTTATTAAAATAAGTAAAACGAGAATTCTCTACTTTTGAAGGTCTATATGATAAGCTATAGCACGGAGACAATCGAAGCAATGTCTGTTTCTGTAGTCCTTAACAATGTCAGTAATGGCTTTATTTGTTCGAATATACTTGCTGTGTTTTGATTTATCCTTTTGTCCAGAATCTACTCTCACAATTTTATTTTGTGTGTGACTTTGCTCAAGTCTCAGGATATCTATAAGCTTATAAACTGTTGGATGGGAATGGCCGAATGACATTTGCATCGCTCGATGCCAACCTTCAACTGAATTGTTTGTTCGAGGGTGCTCACATTGGACACGATCGTAAACACTCCACACTATTGGCTGGAACAGAGGATTTCTCCTGCCTCTCCTAAATGGTCTACCAATCCACGTGTCCTCGAAGTAAATCAACAAATCTTCAAGCTCTTCAGGCATTATGTCTTGTAATGATTCGAATACATCAATGATGTCACTTGCAGGAACAAAGGCCAAAGCAACCAACATTTTGGAGAAACTACGTATCTCTTCGTTGGTACCATACAGTTGTACCAAAGATAGAGCTTGAATCTTCCGCCAAACAGCCTGGCCTAAATGAAACAGACATCCTACCACATGCGCATTACTGAAAACTGAAGACAGAGCATTATGAAAGGCCTTTTCGTAGTCACACAGTATGGTGTTGGGTGCGATTGCTTCGTCCATTAAAAGAATTTGGTGGAGTAAAAACAAAATAAATTTAAAATGCAAAAACACCTTGGAGTGAAACTAACTTTTTTAAACAGGGTGACGCGAGGAGAGACACTGACCATAACTTAAGAAGGGTCGACAAGCTAAACTTGTTTGTAGGGAGTTGGTTGGTTAGTCTCTTTTAGGCAACATTTAGCGCTCAATTGTTGCTACGCTTAATTGTCGTTGCGTTCAATTGTCGGCGCTCAATTGTCGTTGCGCTCAATTGTCTTGCGCTCAATTGTCGGCGCTCCATATATATATATATATATATGTGTGTGTGTGTGTGTGTGTAATATATAATAAATGTCTTTAAAAATGCTTCATTTCCACCCTTACATACAGTTTCAGCTAAAACACCGCAATTATTTATTTCATTCTCTTTGTGTAGGGTGATTACATTTGAATGTGAAATAGTCTTCGAGAAATTTCGGAATGTCTCACAACAGCAGTCATAATTCGTTCGAAACACTAAATAATAATGTTTTAAAATAAATTATCTTCTGCACATTATTTTTCTGTCTTCTTTAATATTTTCTTTCTTTAACTTTATTTCATTATTTTCTATAACATGTGTTTCTTACACTTCCTGCATTCAGTAAAAAGATAAAAACTTTCAACTCTCAAAATACAGATCAACACAAAATTTATTTTTCCATGATTTGGGGTCCTTTACATAGAAGGTAATTTATACACCTGAATATATATATATATATATATATATATATATATATATATATATATATATATATATATATATATATATATATACTGTATATATTTATAAAAATTGATTTATTTATTAAATAAATATCGGCATTAAAACATGGCTCCTGTCTATGTGTAAAATTTTTGTACAAAATCAGAAATAAGTCAAGGAAGGAGGAAGACATTTTAGACAGCAAACAAAATAATCAAAAAGAAAAAATTGTAAAATCCTAAATTTCATGCATGTCATAAATATTGTTTTATCTAATAAGGATTTGAAGGTGCAGAGTGTGTTTGATCACCAACTCCTCCAATTCCGACTCCGATTCCACCTCCGATTCCACCTCCAATTCCGCCTCCCAGTCCCCCTCCTCCTCCTATTACCTGACCGCTCAGATATACTGCAGAAGAAAGGGCTTCGTGGAGGGTAATTCCACCAGGAAGTGTAGGATTGTCGCCTTCGTCGTAATTGACGTAGAAAACTTCCGGAGCCTGGGCAGGTGCAGCTGGAACCTCGATATAGGGGTCATCATAAACGAAAACATTACGAGAGACATGTGGACGAACGCATGAACCATCAACATGGCGAATCTCACCATGACCACATCCACCACCGTAGCCACCTCCTCCACCTCCGCCTCCGCCTCTAATAACTTCAAGAGAATCATCGAATCCTCCACTTGAGAATCCTCCAGAGAATCCACCACCTCCACCACCCACTGAAGGAGCGCTGTACCCCTGAGGGGCAGCTAGGGCACAACCCAAAAGTGAAGCGAGGATCTGAGGACAAAGAAGTTTCATAACTAAAAGACTCATACATTTAAATGTATCAACAACTGTCTCATTAAAAGATAAATTTCGGTAACCGAATTAAGAGGACGTGATTCTATAGAAAAAAAACGGAATGTTATTTGAGCAAAATATGAAAATCTTTTTTTTAATAAATGGTTGATTCATAATAATTCACTTAAATATTTATAAGGACATGATTTACATTAAAATGATGAATGCGGTGACTTTGCGATATTATATGCGAAAGTGGAAAAATGGACTGTGTATGTGTCGAAAATTTATTTCATACTTACTAAACTTGACAGAAATTATCAAATAAGAACTTGGCTTTGTTTTTATATAATTTTATGATTAATATGGCAATAATTGCATATCTATTGAACATTATCGGAAGAGCAAATTCTTCCGCGTATGGTACTGTATTTTTTAATTCAAGCGGCGAAGACTTAGAAACATTATGAAGAGGACATGTTTCGGATTTACACTCGCTATAAAGAGTATATTTGCAACGTGATTCGTTTACTTTTTATTATATAAAATGGAACAGAATAAAAAGTCGAACTTATTTGATGCTGTATAAAATATTAAATGATTTAAAGTGATATTATCGCACTGAAGTATATTGTAATTAAATCAAAACTTGTCAAATTTTCAAGAAAATTCTTGGAACGAAATAAATAATTCTAAATTCCATTATGTCGCATACGTAACAAAATATTCTAAAAAAAATAAAAAATAAAAAAATAAATTACGTCACTCCTTATAAATTAATAAATTAAAAAATTAAAATTTCTGAATTGCATCATATATATATATATATATATATATATATATATATATATATATATATATATATATGGTGTAATATTATATATTATATTACCGTTATTTTAAGCACTCACCAAGAGCTGCATGTCGAAGACGAAGTGTCTGTCTGGCAGAGCGGAGACTCGCTTTTATAAGGAATTGTCCCAACTCTGGGTAGTGAAGGGAAACAACAAGAGAAAGACTGAACGAAATGGCATCATTGCACATGTTTATAAAAAGAAAGTTTTGCACACATCGACAACAGTATCAGATAATTTCATGATTAAATACGGATCATTGCCGGAAAAACTGAAAAACATCTTTGTCAGGCAACCATTTGTATTTATTACTATTAACTTTCACGAACTGTGCGACCCTTCAAGAATGGTCCTATCACGAGATTCACCATAGGAAAGTATGAATACAAACTATTTACAGATAACCAAAACATAAAACTCTGTTTCAGTGGGAAACATAAATTATGAGAAGTCTTAGTCTTATTTACCAATTATTCATTAAGTTGTATTTAGTCCCACGCGATTTATATTGGTAGACTTATTGTCAATGCGAAGCATATATTCATATCCACAAAACAAAAGTTGCAATTCTGCCTTTAAAGAGCACTCTCATTATTTCAGCCATCCCATATACTGTACTGTGTGCGTACTTTAAGGTCATTGATACCCACATTAGAAATAAATTGTCGATTCCTTTACCTTAGAATGTTTGCATGGCTCTTCTTAAAACTAAACTGTCGTATGATGATTATATATCAGCTTTTTAACTCTCCATCTGAGAATTACGAGACATTCCATGTATTTATCAGAATTATTTCAATATAAAAGTAACCTTTGCCTTTCTACTTACTTTCAACTTTCAACTTATCACCACTTTCTTTGGTAATGACAATTTTATTTTTATATATTTTAATATTTTCAAGTGTTAAATATACCATAACCCAAATTCTTAAAATCTTTTATCTCTCAGCAATTACCTCAAGAACAACTTCCATTACACAAAATACAACAAACGGAAAAGCAACTGGAGTTTTTGTTGTCCTATTAATACTCAAATATTAATCAGTTCATCAAAACTTTAGATCTATGAGAAATTTTATATATATATATATATATATATATATATATATATATATATATATATATATATATATATATATATATGCCCGGGCCACTTCCAGTTTTTGAGGCCCATACCTAACCCAGTTATTACTTTCACTGCAAAACATTATATTCAAACCTGAAAGTTTCTAAATTTGAGGCACCCCCCCTTAAACTTGAGGACCAAGCCAAATGGCCATCCTAACCCCACCTCTGATGGGAAAAAGGAAACAGAATGGTGCTCACCTTTTTCCTTCGTGGTTATTTTCATCATAAATAGTATTCACGTGTTACTTTCGTGAAATAATTTTCATTATATATATTTTTTAAAGACATTTATTATATAGTACACACACACACACACACACACACACACACACACACACACACACACACACACACACACACATATATATATATATATATATATATATATATATATATATATATATATATATATATATTGTATGTGTGTGTGTGTGTGTGTGTGTGTGTGATAAATGTCTTTAAAAATGCTTCATTTACCACCTTACATACAGTTTCAGCTAAAACACCGCAATTATTTATTTCATTCTATTTGTGTGGAGTGATTACATTTGAATGTGAAATAGTCTTCGAGAAATTTCGGAATGTCTCACAACAGCAGTCATAATTCGTCCGAAACAATAAATAATGTTTTAAAATAAATTATCTTCTGCACATTATTTTTCTGTCTTCTTTGATATTTTCTTTCCTTAACTTATTTCATTATGTAGAAGGTAATTTATACACCTGAATATGTATATATATATATATATATAATGTATATATTTATAAAAATGGATTTATTTATTAAATAAATATCGGCATTAAAACATGGCTCCTGTCTATGCGCAAAATGTTTTTAGAAAATCAGAAATAAGTCAAAGAAGAAGGAAGACATTGTCAGACAGAAAACAAAATAATCAAAAAGAAAAAATTGTAAAATCCTAAATTTCATGCATGTCATAAATATTGTTTTATCTAATAATGAGTTGAAGGTGCAGAGTATGTTTGACCTCCTCCGCCTCCAATTCCGCCTCCAATTCCGCCTCCAATTCACCCCCAATTCCGCCTCCAATTCCGCCTCCAATTCCGCCTCCAATTCCACCTCCAAGTCCACCCCCAATTCCGCCTCCAATTCCGCCTCCAATTCCGCCAAATCCTCCTCCTCCTCCTATTAACTGACCGCTCTGAGGTACAGCAGAAGAAAGAGCTTCTTGGAGGCTAATTCCACCAGGAAGTGTAGGGTTCTCGCCTTCGTTGTAATTGACGTAGAAAACCTCTGGAGCCTGGCCAGGTGCAGCTGGAACCTCGATGACTTGTTGACCTACTTGACCATTCTTTGTCAAAACGTAGACAATAGTTCTCTCCTGTGGCGGTGGAATAACGATTGGTTCTAAACCGTCGGGTCCTTCAGGAGTGCGAACAAAGACGACGTTGTAGTTGATTCTTGGTTGGGGAATAGGGGGAGTAGGGCCGTGAGAGACAGGGATATGGGGGGCATCATAAACGAAAATATTACGAGAAACATGTGGACGTGCGCATGAACCATCAACATTAAGAACTTCTCCAGGACCACATCCACCACCGAAGCCACCTCCTCCACCTCTGCCTCCGCCTCCTATAATAATTTCACGAGAATCATCGAATCCTCCTCCACTTGAGAATCCTCCAGAGAATCCACCTCCTCCACCACCCACTGAAGGAGCGCTGTACCCCTGAGGGGCAGCTAGGGCACAACCCAAAAGTGAAGCAAGGACCTGAGGACAAAGAAGTTTCATAACTAAAAGATTCATACAATTAAATGTTTCAACAATTGTGTTTCATTGAAAGGCAATTTTGGGTAACTGAATTAAGACAACGTGATTCTGACGAAAAAATAGAATGTTATTTGAACAAAATACTCAGTTTCTTCCTAGAACAAATGGTTGATGCATATTATCCATATTCATATTAATATTTATAAGGATACGATTTACAATAAAATGATTTATGCTGTAACTTTCCGAAATTGTAAATGAAACTGGAAAAGTAGACTGCGCATTCGTCGAAAATAAATTTCATGAATTCTTAACTTTGACAGAAATTACCAAATAAGAAACGGCTTTTATTGTTTGTATAATATCATGATTAATATAGGAATAATTGTATATCTCTTGAACATTATCGGAAGAGCAAATTTTTCCACGTAAGATAGTTCTTAATTCTGCCAAAAATTTAGAAACGCTTTGAAAAGGACGCGTTTCGGATTTAAATTCACTTCAAATAAATGTGTGGAAACGCAAAATCTCTGCAAGGAATCTTTATTGCACAAAATGAAACGAAATAAAAGGTCTCACATTATTTGATGCAGTATAAAATATTAAATGATTTGAAGTGATATTACTGCACTGAAGTAACATTGTAATTAAATCAAAACTTTTAAAACTTTTAAGAAAATGCTTGGAACGGAATAAAAAATTTTAAATTCCATCATCCCGTAAATATATACAAAATTTTTTAAAAATATCTTTAAAAAATCTAAATTCCATAATATATATATATATATATATATATATATATATATATATATATTTATTTATTTATTTATTACTTAAGCGCTATTTTGGGCACTCACCAAGAGCTGCATGTCGAAGACGAAGTGTGTGTCTGGCATTGCGGAGACTCGCTTTTATAAGGAATCGTACCAACTCTCGGCAGTGAAGGGAAAGAACAAGTGAAGGATTGGACGGAAGGGCATCAGCGCACGTGTATATAAAAGGAAAGTTTTGCACACATCGACAACAGTATCAGATAATTTTATAACTGAATACGGATCATTGCCAGAGTATTTGTGAATTCTCACTTGATTAAAATTTATTCTCAGTATTAATGTTTTTTTATTTATTTATATGATGAAGCGTTAAATATGTACAATTCTTTACTGACTTCGACGAGAGGAAACACTTTATTCGTCATATTTTTGACGACTTTAATATGATGAATGGTTTGGAGCAATAACACATTTTATTCTGTTAATACAGAATTCTGTTAATAGTAGTCGTCATTCAATGACGACTACCATTGATGATCTTACCTTCGTCGACCATTATCAACAGGGATATTTATTTGGTTTTCCTCGCACTGACGAACTTGTCTTTGAAAATAAAGAAATTTTGTGATAGTTTGAACAAAACGAGAAATAAATAAATAAATAAATGAATTCATTGAACAGAATTTACATATGAAATTAATTTGCGTTCTTTTCTTTTCTCCACAAATCACTTTTAGATTTTGATAATCTTTTAAGTTCTTTTAAAAAACTATTTTGTGATTTAACACCCCTTTTACAATGCAATTACATTTTTAAAAAAATGCATGAAATCCACTCTTACACTACATACGAACTGCATTCTACCTGGCATGGAAGCGTACATTACATATTCTTTTCCTACTACTACTAGGGAAAAAAAGAAAAACTCTGTTAATTTTTCTTGTTCTAACACTATCCGCAACAGCAAGGAGGCTTTCAAAAGGTATCGTCGCCATCCAACTCATGACTCTCTGCTTATATGATATTTGTGTACAGAATCGTGAAATATCTGTTCGGCTCGCCAAAAACTCCCTCATCAAACAAAAATGTTAAAACCTATCTAATTCTACAGTAATTCTAACTGCAGTTTCTTTTTAATATTTTAATAATTTCATGTTAATTATAATAATTTTCTACTGGCTTTATCGTATTGTCTGTTTATATATTAGTGCTAGTAATGTTTTACTGCATTTTAGCAGTGATGATAGTAATTCTGTATGAGTAATGCGAGATTGTGTCTGAATGAATGCTCGTCTTTGAACTTCACCTGCTTTTACTTATGTAAATATTATCATCATAATGTTTAACAAGGTATATTCTTAAAATTTATAAGAATACTCCAAGTACCGACAATCTTATATTTTAGGCACCCGTTTTTATTTATAAGTATTATTGTTCATGAACTGATGCGCACCTTCAGGAATGGTCCTATCACAAGCTTCCACAAAGGAAAGTATGAATACAAACTATTTTTAGATAACCACAACATAAAACTATTTCAATCGGAAACATATTTACTACTTATTCATTCAGTTGTATTTACTCCTATGCGAATTATATTGGTAGACTTTTTGTCAATATCAAACAAAAGTAGATAAGAATCGCCGCATGTTAAACAAATATTCGTAACAAAAAACAAACGTTACAATTCTCCAGTTAGAGAGCATTGTCATTCAGCCATTCCCTACACTGTATATACTTCTCTTCTCATTTAAGGTCAAAATGAGAAAATATTAAGGAGGTAATGTTTATGTATGCCTCTATATGTGGGGAAGGACTGCATATGTAGGAATACATAAACATTTCCTCCTTAGGATATTATTTTGACACTTTTCTCAAGCTCGTATCGAAAGTCGTCACAAAAAGTCGACCTCGGAATAGTTTCAAGTACTTGTACATCGCCAAAGAACGCCTAGAGTTTATTTTAGAGCACTTACCTACGTCAGCAGGAAGATATTTTTCTGACAGAGGTTTCGTCGCACCTGTTTTGAAACACTACAGAAACATCTTTGTTTTCGTTTTGGAAGCTTGAGTTTTTGTTCGCCGTACAAGATGTACACCAGCTCTTAGACGCTGACGAAGTTTTTTTCTGGCACCTCACTTTGAAGTTTATCACTTGACATGATATTAACCTTTGAGGAGAGCATTGTAAGAATTCTAAACAGTTTTTAACGACTTTTACCGTTGAAGTTTCAGGCAGTCCCTCTTCAGACATCTTTCGGACATCTTTCGTTCACCACCTATTACAAACTCATTGAAAGTGTCGTTTATAAGCTTTTGCGCCCTACAGCTCTGCAAACTTAGCGTCTATAACCCTTTGCTTAGGCCTAACTCACTTTGGTCTATAGTGTTTTACAGTGTCATATAAGTGTACTTTGTATACAGCCTACCATTCATACAAACGCTCAGCCTAACCGAATAGGCTCTCCAAAGCATTTCCAATACCTTGCATCGGACTAGTATTTTTGTGTAACGTTCACGCAGTACTGCAAGTAGGCTTATTATTGTTTATTACGTAACATATTTTAGCGTCATAATTATTGCATCTTAATATCATTGAATCACTGTACATTTGTGCTCCACGTAATTACTCTTTTATTTTTCAACATCAGCAATTGTAATATTTGCACACTGCAATGCAAATTGTCTAATTTTTAATCGCTGTAATTAAGGATTCCTTTATTTTTGTTAATTAAGCAAAAAATAACCCATTAATCTCCTTAATTAATTATATTTATTTGTTTTAATCGAAAGATCAAATTGCGACCCATAAACAATCTACGTACAGGATTTAACCTAATTACAGTATATTATTGTAGGGCCTACTATCAACAGACCCCAATATATGCTCGTGTATATATGGTGAAGCATAAATGTGTTTCATAAATCGCAAGGTGTATTCTTGAAGCAAAAGTAAAGAAAAAAGACCTTATAAACATCGGTCGAGAAACCAAAAGGTTTCGAGCTATAGCACGCGACAGAAAAATTAAACTCCCAAAGATTTTTGACGTAACCCATATCTACTACCATAGCGACTGACTGGTGATTCGTATAGGTGGTCCTTGAGCAGACTTTGTCAATGCTACTTGAAGATGTGCATATCAGAACTCGACGACTAATGTGGTTCATGCATGATGGCGTACCAGCTCATTTCGCCCGTTTAATGAGGGAATATCTCGATGTCGTGTATCCTGACAGGTGGATAGGGCGCGGTGGTCCTATTCTGTGACCACCTCGGTCACCAAATTTAAATCCTCTTGATTATTACTTGTAAGGTCATTTAAAAAGCCTAGTTTATGTTACAGAAGTCCGAGCACGTGATGAATTGTGGCAACGCGTTCAAGACAATTGCGAAACTATCGGCAATATTCCAAAAAAATTTTAGTGTGTCAGACAATCACTGCAGCGACGTGCTGAGGCATGCATTGAAGAAGTAGGAAAGAATTTCGAACATTTACTTTAATGAAGCAAATGTATCACACTGTGTATTTGCATGAAATGTAAAAAATCTTTAGGAGTTTCATTTCTTGTCGCGTGCTATAGCTCGAAACCTCCGGGTTTCTCGACCTCTGTTTATATGGTATTTTTTCTTTACTTTCGTCGCAAGAATACACCCTGCGATTTGTGAAACACATTTATGCATGACCCTATATATATATATATGATGAATAAAACCACGAAGGAAAGGAAACAGAATGGTGCTCAAGCGCTTTCGTCTAATGACATCCTCAGGAACACTGAAGTACATAAAGATATATATATATATATATATATATATATATATATATATATATATATATTATGTGTGTATGTGTGTGTGTAGTACATAAAAATTATCTTAAAATATGCTTCCATTTCTACTTTACATATTGTTTCAGATGAAACAACCTAACTGTTGAAGTCAGTATTCTGTTTGTCTGGAGTAAATTTGATTTTGAAATATTCTTCGAGGAATTTTAGTGAATGTCTCACAACAGCAGTCATAATTCGCCCGAAACACTAAATAATAATGTTTTAAAATAAGTTATCTTGTGCAGATGATTTTTCTGTCTTCTTTAATATTTTCTTTCCTTAACTTTATTTTATTATTTTTATATGGCATATGTTTCTTATACTTTCTACATTCAGAAAAAAATAAAAGCTTTCAACTCTCAAAATATAGATCAACGCGAAATTTATTTTTCTACAAATTGGACTCCTTTATGTAGAAGGTAATTTATACACCTGAATATAGAAAAAACATGATTTATTTATTAAATAAATATTGACATGGAAATATGGCTCCTCTCTGTGTGTAAGAAATTTTACCAAGTCAAAAATAAGCCAAAGAAAGAAGAAATTCTCAGAGATTAAACAAAATAGTCAAGAAGAAAAAATTGGAAAATCCTAAATATTTTGCATGTCACAAATATTATTTTATCTAATAAGGAGTTGAAGGTGCAGAGTATGTTTGACCAGCTCCACCTCCAATACCTCCTCCAATTCCACTTCCAATTCCGCCTCCAATTCCGCCTCCAATTCCACCGCCGACTCCATCACCAAATCCAGCTCCTGCTGCTGCTCCTCCTATTACCTGACCATCCTGAAGCACTGCAGAAGAAAGGGCTTCTCGGAGAGTAATTCCACCAGGTAGTGTAGGATTTTCCCCTTCGTTGTAATTGATATAGTAAACTTCTGGGTCCTGGTCAGGTCCAGCTGGAACTTCGATGATTTGTTGACGTACTTCACCGTTCTTAGTCAGAACGTAGACAATAGTTTTCTTCTGTGGCGGTGGAATAACGATTGGCTCTAAACCGTCGGGTCCTTCAGGAGTGCGAACGAAGACGACGTTGTAGTTGATTCTTGGTTTGGGAATAGGGGGAGGAGGCCCGGAAGAGACAGGGATAGTGGGCGAGCTGTAAACGAAAATATTACGAGTAACCAGCGGACGCGCACATGAACCATCAACATTAAGAACTTCTCCAGGACCACATCCACCACCGTAGCCACCTCCTCCACCTCCGCCTCCGCCTCCTGTAATAACTTCATGAGAATCATCGAATCCTCCACTTGAGAATCCTCCAGAGAATCGACCTCCTCCACCGCCCACTGCAGGAGCGCTGTACTCCTGAGGGGCAGCTAGGGCACCAGCCAAAAGTGAAGCAAGAACCTGAGGACAAAGAAGTTTCATAACTAAAAGTTTCATACAATTAAATGTTTAAACAACTGTGTTTCATTGAAAGACAATTTTTGGTAACCGAATTAATACGACGTGATTCTGATGAAGAATTAGAATGTTATTTGAGCAAAATACGCAGTTTCTTTTCTTCTTAGGATAAATGGTTGATGCATAATTATTCAGGTTATTGTTCATGGTAATATTTATAAGGATACGATTTACAATAAAATGATTTATGCTGTAACTTTCCGAAATTATAAACGAAACTGGAGAAGTTGACTGCGTATGCGTAAAAAATGAATTTCATGCCTTCTAAACTTTGATATAAATTACCAAATAAGAAATTGCCTTTATTGTTTGTATAATATCGTCATTAATATGGGAATAATTGTATATCTCTTGAATATTATCGGAAGAGCATTAGAAACATTATGAAAAGGATACATTTCGGATTTACATTCACTGTAAAGAGTACATTTGAAACTTGATTATTTTAGTTTTATTGTACAAAATGGAACAGAATAAAAGGTGTGACGTTATTTCATGCAATATAAAACAGTTAATAATTTGAAGTGATATTAATGTTGCAATGAAGTACTCAGTAATCAAACCAAAACATTTGAAGGAAATTTTCGATTTTAATGAAAGTACTTAGATCGAAATAAAAAATTATAAATTCCATCACACACACACACACACACACACACACACACATTTATATTTATATATATATATATATGTACTTCAGTGTTCCTGAGGATGTCATTAGACGAAAGCGCTTGAGCACCATTTTGTGTTTCCTTTCCTTCGTGGTTTTATTCATCATATATATATATATATATATATATGATGAATAAAACCACGAAGGGAAAAGAAACACAAAGTGGTGCTCAAGCGCTTTCGTCTAATGACATCCTCAGGAAAACTGAGAACACTGTTCCTGAGGATGTCATTAGACGAAAGCGCTTGGGCATCATTTTGTGTTTCTTTTCCCTTCGTGGTTTTATTCATCATAAATATTTTTCACGTGTCACTTTCGTGAAATAATTTTCATATATATATATATATATATATATATATATATATATATATATATATATATATTATATATATATATATTATATATTATATATAAAAGTGTGTATGTGTGTGTAATGTTACATATTACGTGAACGTTATTTTAGGCACTCACCAAGAGCTGCATGTCAAAGACTGTGTGTTGGCAGAGCGGAGACTCACTTTTATAAGGAATCGCCGCTACTCTCGGCAGTGAAGTGAAAGAACAATTGAATCAGTGCACATGTATATAAAAAGAAAGCAACACGAACATCGGTAACAGAATCAGATGATCTTATAAATGAATACAGATCATTGCAAGAATATTCGCGCATTCTCAGTTGATTAAAATTCCTGCGGAATATTATTTTGTATTCATATATACGAAACAGTATTGTGTACTATTAAATATGTACAACTGTTTATTGCCTTTGATGATAGAGACGCTTTATTTGTTATATTGTTATCTTTAATGTGATGGATAATTTAGAGCAGGGGTTCTTAACCTTTTTATGTACCTGGACCACTGAGGGACACCCGCTGTGTCCGTGGACCATCTTCAGCGTTTATGGGGGGTGAAATCACAATCAAGAAAAAATAATAACACCCAAACCCTTACTAGAGACAGTACTGATGGAAAAATATATAACAAATACAACTGTTTCATTATCAATGGCCTTTATTATTCAGACTTCAGCAACCCTGAAAAAGCAACAATATTGAATTTCTAATATAAAATTGTAAATGATCTGTGTCAGCCAGACTTTACTGTGAAAAAATAAAGTCTGTGAATTGCTTGAATCAGTACAACTTTCCTAACATGGGCTATGGACCAGAGGTTAAGAACCTATGATTGAGAGCAGTAACACATTTTATTCTGTTAATACGCAGTCATCATTGACTGACGACTACTATGGTTAATCTTGCCTTCGTCGACCATTATCAGTGGGGATATTAATTTGGTTT
Organism: Bathynomus jamesi; assembly: GCA_023014485.1. Classification (NCBI taxonomy): domain Eukaryota; kingdom Metazoa; phylum Arthropoda; class Malacostraca; order Isopoda; family Cirolanidae; genus Bathynomus; species Bathynomus jamesi. The sequence continues at coordinate 396,022 of JAJOZX010000763.1, read as the reverse complement.
CCGTAGCATTAACAAACTTGTCTTTGAAGATGAACAAATTTCGTCACATTCAACAAACCGATAAATATATAAATAAATAACTCCACTGTACGTAATTTAAATATGTAATTCATTTGCGTTCTTGTCTTCGCTCCTCAAAACACTTTTTGGTCTTGGTAATCTCTTAAATTCTTTTAAAGATTATTTCATATCATTTAATTTCCCTTTTACAATGCAGTTTCACTTAAAAAAAATGCATGAAATGCACCCTTACCCTCCATACAGATTATTTTATCAGTAAATTCAAGCACCCTCTGCATATATCATGTGTGCCATACTTTCAACATTGTTATAATGCTACGAATAGGTAAAGAGGCCGTTTATTTCAATCCTGAAATAAGTAATGGACAGGTTTTATCCGTTACTTGGCCTTTAAGCACATGCTGTAGCTCAGGGCTGTCCAACTTCTAACCTCAAGGGGGGCCACATTGCTCCTGAGGTATCTGCCAGGGGGCCACACTCTAAAAATTAATATAAATTAAAGATTGTGCGGTTGTATAAATAAAATAAAAAACATGTTACAATACCTTGCTCCTTTATTAACTTCACATCTCTACTTTCACTAGATTTATTGAATCATAATTAGTGAGAGCCCTGAGGACGATCTATCTCTTTTACCAAGCTGGGTATACCCACATTTATGTTGGTTGTAGCGAGTCTCAACAAGTGTGACAGTGATTCATTTGTTAAGGAATAACGATAACGAGACTTTATAAATTTCATGTAGGAAAAGGCGCTCTCACACAAGTAAGTACTTCTAAACATAGAGCACATCCTTAATCCAAAGTCTCTTAAGTTTGGATAACGTTCTTGGGAAATCTGAAGAAGTCATCGCCTTTCTCCGCCCTTCCACTGAAAAAGGGGTCTGCCTGTAAATCACACAGTTCGCAATTTCTGCTCCGAGTGGATTGCTAAACAAGGCTATGTCATCCTTCATAGTTTTAAAGTCTGTGAAATTATTTTTAAATTTTATTTATAATATTTTGAAGACTTAACCGAGGGCCGCAAACAAATGTGCTGAGGGCCGCCAGTTGGACAGCCCTGCTGTAGCTTATTATCACGCGTATACATACCAAATATAACACTTTTCACATTCATATGCTCTTCAGCTTTCACAAAGTTTTCGGGACCGATATCACAATTAAAATTAAGTTCTCATTTCCTAGCCAGGGTTTAGAATCTTTCTATAACCGTATGAGTAACCAGATTTTCCTAGCAGCTATGTTTCGAGCGGTAAACCTGCATTCTCTTTCTATGTCGTCTGTAAGTTTTATGATGATTAAAGTTAAGTGTATAGTGGGTAGTGTCATGTCCTCTGGCTTTAAAATCATGAGTAAAGTCAAGGATGAAGTGGTCACCGCTCTGAAGTGATTGTTAAAGGTTGTAATTAATATAGTCGACGTTTCCCCCTAAAATATTCCTGTAGAAAATGGTCATTGTTTGTTGGAAACAACTATATGTATATGTACAGCTATATGTAAGCGGGCTTCGTACCTTCGTTTAACTATTGTGCATCCTTAACGATGCTCTGAATAATGTTTCTGAATCACTGCACGAAACCGCCTGCATCAGCTATATGCAGACGTAGTAGGTTCCTGGCTCTCTCCTTTTGATGTTTTTGGTCCTGAAGACGTAGAAGGTTCCTGGCTGGAACCTCTTAATCTTTTTGATCCTGCTGATGTAGAAGGTTCCTGTTTAGCGTCTCTTGGTCTTTTTGATTATGAGGACGTTGAAGGTTGCTGACTAGATCCAAAGCGTTAAAGGGTACCGGATGTTGTCACCACTCGTCCTGGAAAAAAACAGCCCATATTAGGAACAATATCCCTAAAACTTTTATACAGTATTTGCTAAAATAAACTTTTGGGTGTGTGTCATGCGAGAGATGAAGTCTCTAGAAAATATCAAATTCACAAGTCCATCTACATTTCCCATAAGCCAGTGGGCCGCAACCTTCTTGAGGGATGGGACTCCTGGAATGTAACTAGGTAACGTTGTGAACCCCACCCCCACCGACTGTAGCCTTTCTGTTAAAATTAAATACTTTTTAGAACAATTCGGGATTAATGTAAACTTTTGTTTACATAAAAAAAATAATAACAAAGAAATGGATTGGTAGGCCTTTTGGTTAGTCCTTCGGATTCGTCGATTGGAACGCAGCAAACATCGATCTCCGAGCACCCGAAAGTGAGTGGAATTCAGAGGCCGGAGTAAAGCAAGATCGTCTAGCTATATTTATTGTTTGTATCGTACTGAAACTCAGATATGTATTGGTTTCATATTTCACATGTCATTGTTTGTAAACTACTAATTTATATGGCAAAAAATTGTGGGTTGATTGAAATATAAATATACAGTGGAGGAAAATGATTTGAGGGGAGAAACTAAAGTCGAATTAGAACAGCAGAAAGGGCTCACAGAAAGTTGAATGGTAGAAGCATTTGAGGTTCTTGTACTAACTTTAATATCCTTCCACCTTTTAATTTCTTGTGAAATTCCAGCTCCTTTCAACCGCTTCTGTTAGTGTAATTGTAAGTGAACTCCCAAAAATGTTTTATGGTTATTTATCTTAATTTCTTTTAAAGTTACATCAAGTAAACATGAACAGTAAAACGTTGAAACATTTTACTGTTAATTACTAAGAATAATAACCTCACTTTTTTCAAGTATTTAAGTCAACTTTATGATAGTAAACATTAAGAATCAATTAGCTCGTAATTAAAAAAATGTAATTCATGCATTTGCATTTGCAATTTCTCTCAATATATAAACCCATACTGCAATTTTTTTAATATTTTAATATTGTTTATAATGATTTTCTACTGATTATATTGTACTGTGTTGCATTTTTAATGCTAATAATATTCTACTCCTGCATTTTAGCAGTGATGATGGTATTTACATATGGGTAACAAGAGATTGTTTCTGAATGAATGCTCATCTTTAGACTCTTTTTTAAGAGTACACCAAATACTGAAAAGCTTCTTTCTCAGTCATCTGTTTGTATTTATTAGTATTAACGTTCATGAACTGATGCGAACCTTTAAGAATGGTCCTATTACAATATTCTCCATAGGAAAATATTAATACAAACTATTTACAGATAACCACAAAATAAAACTATATCAGGTAGGGTGATAACTTGCGCAAAGCTCTGATCTTATTTACCACTTATTCATTAAATTGCATTTGCTCCATTGCAAGACATCTGCTCTGTTTGTTGGGGGAACCCGCGAGACGTCATGTGAGACTTCTATCTTTGAGCAAACCAATCAAACGCAGACATCAATTCTGACGAACAAAATTTATTTTGTAACAAAAACTTAACAAACAGTAGCGACACAAAGAATCAGTAATACTTCTACATTTATCTACCTTTTTTCTACTTTATTCTACATTTTTTCATTGGCACTTCTTTTCCACATTTTTCCTGCCTCTTCTGGACGCAAAATCGTCAATAATCTGTATGGCTTAGTTTTCTTCTTAACTTTTTTCAATGGGGATAATAGTCAGATTTGACAGCCTACAGTATACTAAGTCATTGTAGAGAGTTAATAATTTTTTATGAGCTTCAGTTTTGAGAATGTCTGTGGCAATTGACGTCCGGTTTAACTGAGCAGCAAGAAGTAAAAGTCACCTTGTAGCGAGACAGTCTTAAAACAAATAGAAAGTTACTGTAAGCAATCGAAGTCTAACTAGAGTGGGAAAATCAACATTCAAAACGATTTCAGTACGACTCGAGGGAGGAATTCCAGTGATATAAAAAATTTACCGTCCAGTGCGGCCGCAGGCGACTAATGGCAGCAGTGCTCCCGTGTGAATTATATCGGTAGACTTATTGTCACTATCAAACAAAAGTGAGTGAGAATCGCCGCATGTCAAACAAATATTCATACCACAAAACAAATTTTCATTTAGAGAACACTCATTTTTTTTAGCCATCCCATATTCTCTTCTCATTTCAGGTCACTGATACCCACATAAGAAATAAATCGGTCTACTCCTACACCTCAGAACTTATGCATGCCCACTGGACATTCTTAAAGAAACTGTCATGTAATGATTACATTATCAGCTTCTTAACACTCTCTCTCGGAATTATGACAGTCCAAGTATTCATCAAAATAACCCATGCCTTTCTACCTAGTTTCAGCTTATCACCACTTTGGTAATGACAGTTTCATTTTTATATATTTAATATTTTTAGGTCTTATACCATTACCCGAACCCTTAAAAGTTTTATCTCTAGGCAGTTACAAGAATAACTTTCATTACACACAATACAACATACAAAAAAGCAACCGAATTTTTTGTTCTCTTATTAATACTCAAATTTAGTATGTTTAGCAAAACTATAAATCTACTTCGTTAGTATTTCACTTCTGTGGAAATGATGTGTGGATGTGAAGGCAACTCTTCAAGGAGGAGATTGTAGACACCACTCGACCAGGGAAGTACTCCGGGGAAGATGTTAGGCAGGAGACAGGGAGTGCTCGAACTCTCATTTCTCCTGTCACTGTCCTTCTTAGTTGATCTTTTTCCGTGTCTCATCTACCCTGTGAGCAGTCCAGCACGCTATCAAACACACACTTCTCCCTCTATTCCCCTCTACACATACATACATTTTACACACTACACAATCTTTTCAAAATTTATATTTAAAAAAAAATGGCATCATTAAGCCTTGGAGACCTTGTTTTTTATTCTCTCCTTCTTCTGGGGAGGGGTCACTTTTCCGGGCGCTCGCCCTTAACCTCCTCCTTTCTACATAAAAAAACAAAAAACTGGGTATAAGTGAAGTCGAATGTGTGATAATTCATAAATATAGTGGGATGTTTTTTGTGAGGTAACACCTTTGGTACCTCGGAACATTAAAAAATTTATATAAGAAAATCTAGGAAGAAAAATTTTTTATTGTTGAAAAAAATATGTTGGTACTGATTGTGTTAAGTTATCGTAGGTTAGGTTAGGATAGGTAAAGTTAAGTTAGTTTAGTTTAGGTTAGGATAGGTTCGGTTAGGCTAGGCTAGGCTAGATTAACTAGTACCTCACTATTTAATGGCTTAACAGAAACTACACCTTGAGCCCTCGATTTCGTTCAAAGACTTATTTCTGTTTGATGGCATTAAGGTTAGTTTAGGTTAAGTTAATTATTGTTTTAATTATATGAATTTTAAAAAGTCGGTATTTCGTTTATGCGGAAATGAGCATATTATATATATATATATATATATATATATATATATATATATATATATATATATATATATATGTATGTGTGTGTGTGTGTAGTTCCTTTTCCACTTTACATTTTAAAGTATAGGATGATTCGACTGAAACATAATTGCCATTAAAGACTACATCATCTTCTTTGTCTTGAGTGATTAATCGCTGGCAAAGAGTTCTCATTCAATTTGATTGTGAAATATTCTTTGAGGAATTTTAGTGAATGTCTCACAACAGCAGTTATAATTCGTCCGAAACACTAAATAATAATGTTTTAAAATAAGTTATCTTGTGCAGATGACTTTTCTGTCTTCTTTAATATTTTCTTTCCTTAACTTTATTTTATTATTTTTATATGGCATATGTTTCTTATACTTTCTACATTCAGAAAGAAATAAAAGCTTTCAACTCTCAAAATATAGATCAACGCGAAATTTATTTTTCTACAAATTGGACTCCTTTATGTAGAAGGTAATTTATACACCTGAATATAGAAAAAACATGATTTATTTGTTAAATAAATATTGACATGGAAATATGGCTCTTCTCTGTGTGTAAGAAATTTTACCAAGTCAAAAATAAGTCAAAGAAAGAAGAATTTCTCAGAGATTAAACAAAATACTCAAGAAGAAAAAATTGGAAAATCCTAAATATTTTGCATGTCACAAATATTATTTTATTTAATAAGGAGTTGAAGGTGCAGAGTATGTTTGACCAGCTCCACCTCCAATACCGCCTCCAATTCCACTTCCAATTCCGCCTCCAATTCCACCTCCAATTCCAATTCCACCTCCAATTCCTCCTCCAATTCCACCTCCAATTCCTCCTCCAATTCCACCTCCAATTCCTCCTCCAATTCCACCTCCAATTCCACCGCCGACTCCGACTCCTCCTATTACCTGACCATCCTGAGACACTGCAGAAGAAAGGGCTTCTTGGAGAGTAATTCCACCGGGGAGAGTAGGATTGTCGCCTTCGTCATAACTGACGTAGAAAACCTCTGGGGTCTGTCCAGGTGCAGCTGGAACCTCGATGACTTGTTGAATTACTTGACCATTCTTTGTCAGAACGTAGACAATAGTTCTCTCCTGTGGCGGTGGAACAACGATTGGTTCTAAACCTTCGGGTCCTTCGGGAGTGCGAACGAAAACGACGTTGTAGTTAATTCTTGGCTGAGGAATAGGGGGAGGGGGGCCGTAAGAGACAGGGATATCGGGCGCCCTATAAACGAAAACATTACGAGTAACTTGTGGACGCGCGCATGAACCATCAACATTAAGAACTTCGCCAGGACCACATCCACCACCGTAGCCCCCTCCTCCACCTCCGCCTCCGCCTCCTATAATAACTTCATGAGAATCATCGAATCCTCCACTTGAGAATCCTCCAGAGAATCCACCTCCTCCACCACCCACTGAAGGAGCGCTGTACCCCTGAGGGGCAGCTAGAGCACAACCCAAAAATGAAGCGAGGACCTGAGGACAAAGAAGTTTCATAACTAAAAGTTGTATACATTGAAATGTGTCAACAACTGTTTTTTATTGAAAGACAATTTTTGGAAACCGAATTCGAATTAAGACGACGTTATTGTAAAGAAAACAACGGAATGTTATTTGAACAAAATACACGGTTTCTTCTTAGAATAAAAATGGTTGATGAATAATTATTCATAGTGATGTTTATAAGAATACAATTTACAATAAAAATTATATTCCAAACTGAAAAAGTAGACTGCGCATGCTTTCGAAAATGAATTTCATGCCTTCTAAACTTTGACGGAAATTACCAAATAAGAAATTTCCTTTATTATTTGTATAATATCATGATTAATATGGCAATAACTATATATCTATTGAACATTATCGGAAATTCTTCCTCGTACTGTGGGTTTTAATTCAACTAAAAAATTAGAAACATTATGAAAAGGACGTTTCGAATTTACACTCACTGTAAAGAGTACATTTGAAACGTGATTATTTAAGTTTTTTTTTTATACAAAATGGAAAGGAATAAAATATCTGACTTTATTTGATACAATATAAAATATCAAATAATATGAGTGATATTAATATTGCTCTGAGGTACTTAGTAACTAAATCAGAACTTTTGAAGTAAATATTTCGTTTTAAAGAAAATGCTTGGAACAAAATAAAAAAATAAATTGAATTATACCATATATATATATATATATATATATATATATATATATATATATATATATGTTATAGATTATGTGAGCGTTATTTTAGACACTCACCAAAAGCTGCATGTCGAAGACGAAGTGTGTGTTTGGCAGAGCGGAGACTCGCTTTTATAAGGAATCGTCCCAACTCTCGGCAGTGAAAGGAAAGAACAAGTAAAGAATTGGACGGAAGGGCATCAGTGCACATGTATATAAAAGGAAAGCCCCACGACCATCGATAACAGAATCAGATGATCTTATAAATGAATACCGATCATCGCTGGAGTGTTCGTGAATTCTCACTCGATTAAAATTTCCAGGGAATTATTATTATTTTTTGTACTCGTATGTACGAAATACAATATATATAGAACAACTGTTAAATATGTACAATTGTTTATTGCCTTTGATGATAGGAAACGCTTTATCCGTTATATTGTTATATTCAATATGATGGATGATTTAGAACAGGAATTTTCAATCGGGGGGTGTACATACTATCAGATTTTTTAGGGGTATACAGAGAACTGACCATTTTTTTTCTTTTGTAAATACATTTTTCGAAACATTTCAACAATGCAAGTTAATAATGATCATATATACAGGGTGTCCGAGAATTATCTGTACAATTTTTGGCTGTTATTAAAAGTCAACCATGAAGTGTAGAAATTCCAGTGTTGACTGTTTGAGCTTTTGCATTTTAACGTTTTAATTTTATTTCCTCAAATTCTTTGCTGTTTTACATTATATGTTGGAGTTAAACATTCTTTTACTTGTTAAATTTTTCTCAAACGAACAGTAAACTTTTCCGAACTATCCTCTTCACGTAACAAAAGATAAGGATAAATATAATTGAAATATTTCTCTGAACGAATACTTACGAACGACACTGTATAAAGTGAGTAAATTGGCGTTTTTTTCATTTGTTGGTCAAGTATATCTATTTAGGTATCACGTGTAACGTGTTAATAAAAAGAAGAACTAAAGAAATGACGTCTTAACTCTCGTATTAAAGTTCTGTGATTGCAAATATTTGTTTAAAAAAAAAACTAATTTGCGTAAAGCAAAAATTTTTTTTCTTTCCTCATTTTTTTTCTGAACAAAAAACGTGTGTATATATTATATATATATATATATATATATATATATACGCAATCCTTTCCTTAAATTTTTTACCTTGGATTCCTGTCATTTTCTAATCTATACCATGCATCTTCACCTGTACACTTATCTAACAATCTACTTTATGGTAGGCCTTTTGGTGGAGTTCGTTTCTTAACCAGAAAAAATTTAACAAGATATATAAGGTTTCTCTCGAGCGAGAATGAAAGAGTAATAGGTGTTAAATTTTACATAAGTAATGAATGCCTCTTAATTGTGAACTACTATTTACCTTTCGATAATGGCAGTAATCTAGATGAATACATAGATTTGATGTATAAAATTAAGTCACTTTCGTATAAACCACAGTATTCGTCGTGTATAATAATGGGGGACTTTAATTCCGATGTGGAATCAGAAATTTTTATAGAATTGAGTACCAAGTGCGAGTCTGCTAAATTAAGTATAAGTGATTAGAATTTCTAAGCATAAATAACAATACTTTCACGTATGTCAGCGATATGAATGGAAGTACGAGATAGATTGATCACTCTTTCATCAGTAATAATTTAAAGGGACGTATTGTTAATGTTCATATTTTGCATGATTTCCTTCTCTCAGATCGTAGACCATTGAAGTTAGTAATTAACTGTAACAACTTGATAAAACACGACATAATAACTCTTTAAACGTGTCGACCGATCTAAGGTTAATATGTAACAGAAAGTAGAATATAAAGATAGGACAGAGCACCTTTTTAATAATTTAGATTTATTGCATCTTGACTCTTGTAATTCCTGTTCAAATGATTCTAACTTTAAACTTGTTGATAGGTATTATAATGATATAACATCCACACTAAGGGAAGCAGGAAGGCCTTGGATTCTAGGTCAAACTATCACCAGTTCCTTAAGGGATGACACAGATATAAGGAAACACTATCGAATTTACTGTGCTAAGGAAACATGATTATAAGGAACTCCAAATTCTGTACAACCGAAGCTAAAGACGTTCTTTTTCGTACTTTGTGCACTAATATTTCTGAGCAGTAATTCTGGGTTAATTATTATTAAAAAGGCTCCCGCGGAACCCTCAATTTGCTTTACAACAGATCCTATAGACTGCCGCATAAGTTACCTCCAAGATGCTCAGCCTCTCAAATGTTCGTTAACCGCAACGTTCCGAGCCTCCCTGAGGTAACAAGACTTACTCAATATAGTGTAATGCGAAGAATTAAAAACTGGGACAATCCAATTGTCCAAGTTATTCATCAACACTGCTTTATGTCTTCTAGACTGTGGAGCTCTTGCGTCTGAAAACGTTTGTCTATATCTCCATTTAACTGCAATAGCCATTTCAGTACATTAATTTTAATTTTAATTTTAATTTTTAATTACTAATTTTATTATTTCTCGTTTCATTACGTGTATTACTGTTGTTATTCATTACCGTAGTCTTTTTTTTTAATTTATTGTTTAATTACTTGTATCGTTGATTACCTTGATGGATACTCTACTTTTTTATGGGATCTGTCTCCTTCCAATAAACATTATCATTGTCATTATCATTTAATTATCATTACCATATATGTATATATGGGAGAGGAGGGGCGACAAGCTTGACCTTCGTGAAATGAAGAATCATCGCACGGAACATTTGAAAGGTTGAAATAAAAATATATATATATATAATATATATATATATATATATATATATATATATATATGTGTGTGTGTGTGTGTGTGTGTGTGTGTGTGTGTGTGTGTGTGTGTGTGTGTTTGTTGTTACTACGTGTACTATTTTTTTTCTTTGTACTCTTACCAGTGGGTAGTTTTAAATTATTACTTGTTTCAGAGTGCGTCATATTTTTATTTCTCTTTTAGTCCTAATTTTTAATTTTTAAGTTTATTATCGTGTATTGTGTGATTTATCTTATCGTTTATTACCTTCAAGAATATTGTACAACTTTACGGGATTATAAATCGCATAAATCGCTGCCAATAAAGCTTATCTACGTAGGTGCTCAGAGATGCGTTCGAATCGACGAATCCAAAAGGTTGACCGAAAGGCTTACAACCTCTTTCTATATATTTTTACTTATTTTTACATGAAAAATTGTGTACATTTTTCCCGAACGGATTGCAAAAACCCTTGCTCAGTTATATTTATTTTATTATATCTTTTGTTTATTTTTGCATGCAAACCTACGTTATGGTATAGCATATATATATATATATATATATATATATATATTATATATATATATATATATATATATATATATATATATATATAAGAGAGAGAGAGATGAATAAAATGCCAATGCCAAACGCTTGAACTAACATTCTTTATTCACCAAACGTTTCGGGGGTTTTAACTCCCATCTTCAGTGGTCATAACTAAGGAAAAGAAAATAAGACTATTACAATACACTCAAAAGTTAAAAGGAGTGCTTGAAACATATGTATGATATATGTAATATGTTTATATCTAATTAATATCTATAGCCCTAAACATCCAACTCCTACTGTTCCCAAAGATATTTCATACATTCAGCTTCCATTTTATGGATACATTAGCGAGAAGATCGAAAGTGACTTAAAGTCATGGTTAACTCCACTTTATCACGCAATTGATTTTTAGGGTTGGTGTAAATACGCTCACCACTGGTTCCTTTTTCAGATGTGAGGAGAGCCTGCCTAAGTTCTTAATGTCTCGACTCGTTTATGTTTTTAATTGTGGCTATAATGCCGCATATATTGGCTCCACTTCATGCCACTTGAAGACGAGAATCGATGAATATACCTGGGAGTGAGTAGCAGGACCTCCTTGACATTAAACGAACCAACTAAATCGTCTATTCCAGATCAGAGTTTAAATTGTAACCACCAATGTCACTCTCAATAGTTTTTCAATCCTTTGTAAGCCAACCTATGAAATTGATCTAAGACTTATGAAGTCCATTTATAGTTTTCGAAATAAACCTGCTTTAAATGATTATGGCTCATCTATTGAACTGAACTTTGTCACGCAAAGTATTAGTATATATTCTGAGTCATGTACTACCGTATTATATAATATATTATATACACATATATTTTAAGCTCCTCTTTTAACTTTTGAATGTATTGTAATTGTCTTATTTTCTTTTACTTAGTTATGACCACTGAAGATGGGAGTTAAAACTCCCGAAACGTTTGGTGAATAAAGTGTTGTTGAAGTGTTTGTCATTTTATTCATATTAAAATACTGCTCCCCAGGAACAAACCTTTGTGCAGTAATAATATACATATACTGTGTATATATACATACATAGATATGTGTGTAAGTAGGTGTATGGTAAATTTGATGGCAATCAATGGGTAAGGAAACCAAATTTTTCAAACTAATTAAATAGTTTTTAAGCTGTTTCCACTAGTAATATGGTTGGCTGTAAGCAGAAGAATGTGGGGAGAGTGAAGGGGGGAGGAAGTTACACTAATTTATACTCTCATATATATATATATGTTTGTATGTAGGGCATGATAATGATGATGTCTGTCTGTTAGTTTATACACACTTAGTCCCTAATCTTATTCTGAACCCTGTAACTCCCCAAACAACAGTGGAAAGTAGAAAAGGAAGACTGTGTCGTGTTTCTAAATTAAAGGCTAGACAGGGAACATCCTTAACCCTGAAAGAAAATAGTTTTGTTGTGAGAGAACCAAAACTGTTTAATCAGCTGCCCAAAAACCTTAGGAACACGAGTGGTGTTGCTGTGGATATCTTCAAAAGAAGATTAGACGCCTGGCTTAGAACAATCCCCGATGGGCCTGACGTACCTGGCTAGGCTATGTGAGGTAGAGAGTACAAGAAACCAACTTCCTACTTCACCAGGCCAACTCGAGAGGAGGGGCGACAAGTTTGACCTTCGTGAAATGAGGAATCATCGCACGCAACATTTGAAAGGTTGAAAGGAAAGGTGTATATATATATATATATATATATATATATATGACATCGCGAGCATGAGGGGCGAACTCGCCGAACAAGTTTTGAGATAGACACGTTAAAACTTTGTGACTATTGTGTACAAGGGCCACATAGCGCAAATACACGCACTGAAAATAACTACAGTTTTAGCGTAAGAGGGGGGTATTTGGCTATACCAATTGTCTGTGGATGGAGGGAAGATTGAACAATCGCAAAATCGCCAATGTGGCGAGTTCGCCTCTCGTACTCGCGAAACCTCGTATATATTATGCAGGAAGGAGGGGCCAAGGGCGAACTCCCGCAAAAATGTCCCCCTCCCCCCAATAGAAGAAGGAGAGTCGGAATCAAGGTCCATGGTCTTCGAGATGTCTGGACACTCTGCGTTTGAAAGATTAGAAGTCATAGACAGAGGGAAAGGAGGACTGAGGAAGATTGCTCCAGAGTTGACCGGTTGAGTAGGTGAAAGATTGAGAATACCGATTAACCCTTGCGTTAGAGAGTTGGAGAAGAAAAGGGATGAGAATGTGTCGAAAATCTGGTACTGCAAGTTCTCCTTAAAGGAGGAGGCATGCAGTTAGAGCGTTCAGAAGAGCAGTGTCCATTGTAATAGCAATAGTAAAGAGAGAGTAATTGAAGATTGTCAGTGAGAGGCGGGGAAATGATGAGACAAAAAGCCTTCGATTCCACCCGGTCCAGTAGAGCTGTGTGGGTTGAGCCTCCCCACACATAAGAAACGTACTCGAAACAAGGGGGCACAAGACCCCTGTACAGAGACAGCAACTGGGTGGGGGAGAAGAAACCTAACTTTAGAATCTGTTTTAGAAAGAGAGTATATGTGATTTTTCCAGGTAAAATATGGATAAAGGAAACACAAAATGTTAGAAGAGTTGAGTTGCGATATGGGGATAGTTGTGTGGAAGATTGTGACGAGTAAACAGATGAAAGAACTGGGTTCTTGAGGCATTGAAAGCCGCAAGGTTTTCTTTGCCCCAATCAGAGAGAGTAGAAAAATGAGAGGTCAGGTGCTCTACAGCCGTCTACATTACATCCAACTAACTATAAGGCGTTTCAAAAGTTCGGAATCATAGAAAATATCTTATATATATATATATAGGGTGGAAGAAAAGTCTTTAAGGATTTTATACATACAAATAATTTATTAATAGTAAATAAGTTTCAGTGATATCACTTCAGCGTATGCGATACTTTTCAAAACAACTATATAAAGCCAGGAATGACCCTAGGCTAGAACAGGAAGGCCTTAAGCCCTAGCCCCACTCGGCCTTGTCAGTAAGGATGGAATACAGTAATGAAGAAAAAGTATATCTTGTATCGTGGACTATTTCTTATGGTAATTGTGAAGAAAGTTTGCGTTTATTTCAAGAAAAATATAATAAACCATCCCAAATGCAACCACTCTTCGATACTGGAAGCTCAAACTTTTGGAAACAGGGAGCCTGGTAAAAGATCGTCGAAGAAGCGGAAGGCCAGTAACGGCGACAGAAGACAACAACAAAGAAAATGTCCTCGCCAGTTTTCAAGTCGATCCAACAACTTCAACTAGAAAAGTCGCAGAGGAATTGGGTATTTCCAAATTTTTAGTAGCGAAAATATTGAAATCACAGGGGTATCACGATTACAAACCTATTTACTCTCAGCTCATATACGACGATGATTCTGATAGATGGCTGCAGTTTGCTGAAACAATGAGACAAAAGTTCAGCAGTGATCCAGATTTTGTTTGAAAGATCAAGTTTTCAGATGAATGTTTCTTCGGTTTAAGGAGTAAAGGAAACAAACCCAACTTTCACTATTTGGCCAAAAAAAAAAATCCCAAAATAAGATTGGGTAAACCCTTAAAACTGCTACACTAACTGTTTAGTCGTGCATTGGTCATTCAGGACTCGCTTCCTTTGCCAGATCGAGAGATACGATGGATGGAAAACGCTTTTGCCAGGTATTGAGAAAGTTTTGCCACAGTTTACTAATGGCGTTGGCAGGAATTGGTTTTATCAGCATGATGGAGCGCCGCCACATTACTCTTAAGCTGCCAGTAAGATTCTGGATACCAACCTTGAGGGAAGATGGCTTGGGCGGCGAGGAGGTCCCATCGAGTAGAGTTTGGATCCACGACTCAGCGGAGTTTCACTGCTGCCGGGCGGTGCTCTAACTACAAGAAACACACACACACACACTCTCTCTCTCTCTCTCTCTCTCTCTCTCTCTCTCTCTCTCTCTCTCTCTCACCATTATCGTATTTTTTAAAGTAATATATTGTATTATTTACAGTAACGTATCGTAAAGTATCGTATTTTTTAAAGTAATATATTTATTGTATTATTTACAGTAACATATCGTAACGTATCGTATTATTTGAAAGTAACTTTGTATTATTTAAAGTAACATATTGTATTATTTAAAGTAACGTATCAAAAAAAAAAAAGAGAAAATATGACAGGGCCAGCTAAATTGAAAGCGGAATGCTTTAAATGTAAAGTTAATCATTGGTGCGTCGACTTCCCGAAGGTATATCAGCGACATCACATCCCTAGTATATGTTTGTTTTGTAAACTTAGAGAAAACCACGAAAAGGAAGTTAAAGAGCTAAAGGAATTAGTAAAAAAGCTTGAAGCTCGGGTCGTAGCACTGGAAATCCAACCCAGTGGAAAGATCAACTGAAAACACATCAGCAGATTTAAACTGTAAGTTAAACATCTAGAACAAAGCGTGGCTCGCTTGGAAAACACGGTGAATATTCCGGAAAATAGAACGGAGGAACGAGAATTCAATTGGTCAAAAATAAAAGACCCTCCAAACCAAAACCAAAACATAAGGATTCGGAACCCATTACCGTCAAAAATAAGTTTCACTTACTTGCTGACGAGAGGATGAATCCTTTTTAATTGGGGATTCTATGGTAAGGAATCAAGGGGACTTTTTCGGAGCAAGACGCGTGACCAAGAGAAAACTCCGATGTTTTCCGGGTGCCACGAGCCAGATAATTAATAGGGAATTAGCAAAATTAATATCAAGAATAAGAGTTGCCCCATCATTGTACATGTTGGTGGCAATGACGTTTTTCTGGGAGGGACAGGAGGGCAGACAGAGTCCATTATAAAAGAATTCAAGATCCTAACGACAAGGTTAGGGATAGGACAGATATGGGTATGGTCGTAGGAATTCTCCCTCGAATGCGTGCTAGTGACTATACTCTAAGTAAAGCCATTAGCATAAATAAAAGAGTTAAACGCATGTGTGATGAAAAAGGCCTAAAGTTTGTGATTTTTGGCCTACATTCTACGGAAATGGGGAATACTTTGGTTCGGACGGGATACATTTTAATCAGAAGGGGAAAAAGAAGTTGGTGATTTACTGAACATTAATTTGTATAATCTTTTTAAACTAGGACCCCCCAAACCAGCAATTGATCCTGCTCCCCAAACAGTTAAACCTACTCCCCAGCAGTCGGTCCTACTCCCCCAGCAGTCGGTCCCTCCCCCAGCAGTAGTCCCCTCCCCCAGCAGTTAGTCCCCCTCCAACAGCAGTTAGTCCCCCTCCAACAGCAGTTAGTCCCCTCCAACAGCAGTTAGTCCCCCTCCAACAGCAGTTAGTCCCCTCCAACAGCAGTTAGTCCCCTCCCAGCAGTTGGTTCAACTGCGTCGGGAAACGACTCAGGCCAGTTAGGAAAAATCACAACTTAAAATCACTCAAAACTGTGCTCTTCAATGCTAGGTCAATTAGAAACAAACTAATGGAATTTATAGCGCTGTCAAAACTGAGAACTTTGATATCATAGGAATAACGGAATCCTGGATTCATTCTGAATCAAGGGATTTTGTAGGAGAATTTGAAATGGTAGGTTACAAAATGTTTCACAAAGATAGGAACGGAAGGGAAGGCGGCGGTGTACTTTTGTATGCTCGGGACTCCTGCACCCGGTAAACAGTAATATCGTATCTGCTCATGAAATGTTGGGAATTGATCTAAACCTAAATAATAAAGTAGTGCATCTACTTCTAGTATATAGCCACCTCACTACCCCGTTGATAAGGATATAAACTTGTATAACAATTAAGCAGAATAGTGAATAATAAGATCAGTGTGATTTTTGGTGATTTTAATTGTGGTAATGTAAATTGGGAAAACAAAACAGCTGATGCTGAGGGCTCAAGACTGTTGGAATTTGCGATGATAACTTATTAAGTCAATGGGTTGACGGTCCTACAAGGGGTAATAATAAACTAGACCTCATATTCACGAACGAAGATGACCTAGTCTCTAACCTATTGGTGAAAATTTAAGTAACAGCGATCATAATTTGATTAGGTTTGACCTCAGGGTTCCAGTTAATACACGCGAAAAGACTCGTGAAAGACTGGATTTCTCGAGAGCAAATTTTGAAAGCTTCCGAAGTAGTTTAGACACACTTGAAGTTCTAATAAGTGAGGATGTCAATGTCACCTGGAGCTCATATAGGGATCAATTTAGAATATTACAGAACACTTTTATACCCACTAAAATAGTTTCCTTGTCAACAAAGTCCGAAATGGTTTAACAACGAAATTAGCAGTGCTATTACGGGAAGAAATAGAGCCTACAAACTACTTAAGTCGCATTTCAACCAGACTAATTCAGAAAACTATATAAACCTACGTAGGAGGGTTAAGTCCTTAATTAGATCAGCCAAACGTGATGAAGAAGCTAGAGTTGCCTCACTCTGTAAAGTTAACCCTAAAGAATTTTTTGCCCATGTTAATAGCAGAAAGCCAATTAAAAATTCTGTAGGCCCCTTAAAAGATAGAAATGGCGTACTGAAATTCGGTGATAAAGATATAGCTAATATGTTAAACGAGTTCTTCGTTACAGTCTTCACGGAGGAAGACACAATAGAAGTGCCAAGTCCTCGGATTACATATGACGGTGACCATCCCGTAGAGACCATAAGTTTTACGAGAAATGAGGTACAGCAATTAATTGATAAGATGAACAAATACAAATCACCTGGCCCCGACTTATTTCTTCCAAGGGTATTAAAAGAGGTTAGCCACAATGTTGTTGACGACTTAGTAACCATATTCAAACAATCAATCGAGTTAGGGAAAGTTCCAACCGACTGGAAGTTAGCAAATGTAACACCAATCTTTAAAAAGGGTGATAGGGAAAATCCTTGTAATTATCGCCCGATCAGTTTAACATCAGTTGTCGGCAAACTGTTGGAATCCATCATTACAAAACGTATTGTGTATCACCTTGAATCTAACAATCTAATTTTTTATTCTCAACATGGATTTAGGCGACATAGATCCTGTCTGACAAACCTGTTAGAGTTTTTCCATAATATGCATACACTGTACGATGCAAGTAGGGCAATAGATATAGTGTATCTCGACTTTCAAAAAGCCTTTGACAAAGTCCCTCACGAGATTGATGGCTAAAGTCAAAGGACTAGGAATCACCGGGCTCGTTTCCAACTGGATTGAGGATTGGTTAAAAGATAGAAAGCAGAGAGTGGTAATAAATGGAGTGGCTTCGGAGTGGGCGCCCGTCACCAGTGGTGTCCCACAGGGTTCCGTTCTGGGTCCTTTACTTTTTATCATCTATATTAACGATATAGACGTCGGGCTTCTAAGTGCAATCTCCAAATTTGCAGACGATACGAAATTAGGAAGTAGTGTAGGTACTGAGGAGGGCGTAAGAACGCTTCAGAACGATCTTGACAGGTTGGGCGAATGGTCTGCTACTTGGCAGATGCCATTCAACTTGGACAAATGTAAGGTAATGCACATAGGTTATAAAAACCCGAAGACCGATTACTCTCTCTTGGGAAGGAACTTGACTGAGACCGATCTAGAGAAAGACTTAGGAGTCTATATCAGCAACGATCTGAAACCGTCGAAGCACTGTGCAGAAGTCGAAAAGAGGGCCTTAAAATATTAGGTTATATTAAAAGACAGTTCCAGTTTCGGAACAAGGAGACTGTAATGTCTCTTTATAATTCACTAGTCAGACCTCAACTGGAATACTGTGCGCAGTTTTGGTCTCCATCCCTCAGGAAGGACATAGAAAGGTTAGAAAGAGTACAAGCAAGGGCTACAAAATTGATCCCTTCAATGAGAATGCAAAGCTACCAACGGAGATTGGAGCGCCTAAATCTGTTTAGCTTAGAGACGAGGAGGTTGCGGGTCAGCTTATTCAAGTCTTCAAGATGCTCAAAGGAATAGACAGGGTAGATTACAGAAACTTATTCTCACTTAATGCCAATCCGACAAGAAATAATGGGTTTAAACTGGAACTAAAGACATTTAGGACCTCTGTCTGCGGAATTTCTTTTCCTATAAAATAGTTAATATCTGGAACCAACTTCCCTCAGAGGTTGTTTCCAGTCAAAGTGTAAATGTGTTTAAAAATAGGCTAGACAAAGTACTGAATACTCTCATAGTTTAAGACTAAAACATAACATAACTCTGCAGGAGTTAGTTTGCACGGTGTCTCTGTGAGCATGCTAAATATAGAGTTATTTATATATTCTCCACTTTCCTGTAAAATTTCCTTGGCTACTTTTCCAGGGTCAAGGTATTTTCTTCAATCTTTTTCCATACCTGCCTCTGGCAGGGAAGGAGCGGAGGGTGTTTTCGCTAGAAACTTGGAGGCTGCGCGGTCAACTCATCGAGGTTTTCAAGCTCTTACACGGGTTCAACGATGTCGATTTTAGAAGCATGTTTAGTTTAAATGATAACCCAACTCGCAACAATGGTTGGAAGTTGGATTTGAAACGGTTTAGGACTAGTGTGTCTGGGAATTACTTTACATATAAGATCTGTGACACGTGGAACAGTTTACCTTCAGAAGTTGTGAACAGTTCCTCTGTGGATCATTTCAAGAAAAGGTTAGACCAAATCTTGCACACTATTTGAGGGTGTAGAAAATTTTCCCTGGCACCCGTTGCCATTGGTACCTCCTCGGTATGGGCCGCAAGGCCTTTTGAGGTACTTCTTTTCCTTGTAACTCCTTGTAATTCTCTCTCTCTCTCAGAGGTCATTCCCAGTCAAAAACTCCCATATGAACATGGGTCCGATTCTTAACGGTTATGGAGCTATGGATGTTTGAATTTCAGGCATGCGCATGCGTGACCTTGAACTGAATTGACAGTTACTTACCGAATCGAACTAACTACGCAGTAGAATGTTGTGTTTCACAGCGTGCAGTTGATGTTTTGTTGGTTCAGTATGCCTTTTACGTTTTCAAATGCCAAAGATGTCGATATGGTGTATGTTTGCGGATTTTGCGATGAAAATACTACTGCTGCTGTCGCTGAATACCAGCGGCGTTTTCCAAATCGAAGAATTCCGGATCGCCGAGTGTTTAGCAAGGTTTTCTGAAGATGGCGAGAGAGCGGTTCATTTTCTAACGTTACTATTTTAGCTGAGCATCCGGTACAACAAGATGTGGCTGAACAAGAAAACATTATTCAGATGGTACAGCGGAGTCCTCATGTTAGTACGCGAAGGATTTCCACACGACTTAGAGTTCCTCAAACGAGAGTATGTAGAACGTTACACGAAGAAGGCATGTATCTATACCATGTACAGCGCGTTCAGCACCTCCATCCTGGGATCGTGCCCAACAGCTGGAATTTTGTAATTGGTTCATTGTTCTGTGATGAAGCTCAATTTACCCGCCACGGTGTCAACAACACTCGCAATTCACATGTGTGGTCAGAAATGAATCCTCATGCCATTGTACAAAGTAATTTTCAACATCGGTTCAGTGTCAATGTGTGGTGTGGTATTCTCTACGGTCATCTGATTGTTCCGTTTATCTTCGGAGGTGGTCTTACAAGTGACATTTATCTACGATTTCTGCAAGACGAACTACCGCCACTGTTAGAAGATGTACCTTTGGCAACACGATTGCATATGTACTTCCAGCAAGACTGAGCTCCTCCCCATTTTAGCCGTGCAGTGAGAACGCATCTCGATGATCGCTTCCCTCTTCGATGGATCGGTCGTGGTGGTGCACAAAATTGGCCACCCTGGTCTCCGGACCTAACCTCTCTAGATTTTTATCTGTGGGGCGCATGAAAGAGCTGGTGTACCATAGAAAAGCGGAAACACGAGATGCATTGCTCCGTCGCATTTTGGATGTTGCAGCCTTCATAAAGGACAATCGTAATGAACTAATGCGAACTACACGCGCGATTCACAGACTAGCCGCGATGTGTATTGAGGCCGAGGGTAGTCATTTTGAACAGTTATTGTAAATTCATGAATAAAAACTTTAGCAGCTATTTGTTCGCTTCTTATTTTTAAACATTCAAACATCCATAGCTCCATAACCGTTGAGAATCTGACCTATGTTCATATGAAAGTTTGATTGGGAATGACCTCAGCTATAAGCTCCTGAAGTTATGACATTTCGTCGTGACTCACCCTGTATATACACCTCGTTCCTCGTTAACCTCGTTGATGTTCCGTGTGTTGGTCTCTCTTCACATGAAGGTCAAGCTGGTGGTCCCGGCTCTAGGCCTGGCTTGGTGGAGGAGAGAGTTGCTTTCTTGCGCTCTCCACCGCACATAGCCAGGTACACCCGGCTCAGCTGGTATCGTCCTGAGCCAGGCATCTAGCCTTCTCTTGAAGATTCAACTTTGATCCCCATTAACGTTTCTGAGGTCCTTTGGAAGCTGGTCAAAAAGTCTTGGCCCCCTGACAACCAAGCTATTTTCCTTCAGTGTTGAAGGTCCCTTGTCTGGCCTGCTACACATCCTGCCTTTCCTATTTTCCAGTGTTGTTTGAATGGTAATTGGGTTTAGTTTGAGGTTTGGTACCAGTTTTTCGATCATTTTCCATATGTAGATTATGGTGTGCCTCTCTCTTCTTCTTTCCAGGTAGTACAGACTTAGTTTACGGAGTCTTTCCCAATAGTTGAGCTTTTTGCAGCCATCAGTCTTTGCTGTGAAATGTCTCTGAGTTTCTTCCTTTTTATATGGGGACGTCAAAACCGAGCAGTATTCAAGTTTTGGTATGATCACTGTTCTCATCAGGGGAATCATTACTGTCCTGTCCCTTCTTTCGAACGTTCTTAGTACCTGTCCCGTGACTCTTTTTGCTTTGTTTATCTGATTTTGTGTTTCGAATTTCGCATCATCGGCCATTATTACCCCCAGATCGATCGCTTTTGTGCTTCTCTGAATTTCCTGTCTATCTGGAGCATAATATGCAGTCTAAGTTACTCATTTCTACTATATCTCAAGAGCTGAAATTTCTCGATGTTGAATGTCATATTGTTGTTCTTCTGACAATTTGGATATTTTGTTCGTGTCCCTCTGCAAGACCCTCACTTCATTTATATTGCTGATTTTTCTGCTGATCTTTGTATCGTCCGCAAAGGATGATACTATATTGTTGCTGTTTACTCCGCTGTTTATGTCTGTTAGCATCATAATGAACAGGAATGGGGCTAGTACTGTACCTTGTGGTACTGAACTGCGTACTTCTGATTCTGATGATGATATACCTTGAATTCTGATGACCTTTAGACGTTCTCTGAGGAAGTTGTAGATCCGTTTTTCCACTTTGCCTGTTATTCCCATATATTTAATTTTATGTGCTATAATACCATGATCACGTTTGTCAAAAGCTTTAGCAAAATCCATGTTGTGATAGGCATGATCTACCTGATCGGAATCCGTGCTGATTTTCGTTGAATCTTTCCAGTGTCTCCAAGAAATCGTAGATATTTTCTCTAACTATTCTTTCAAGCGTTGCAGGAAAAGATCCCCCGGAGGAAAATACCCCCCCCCCCCCCCCCCCCGAGAAAAAATTTCCTCTCGGAAAAAATCCCCCTGGAAAATATCCCCCGAGGAATAAATCCCCCATTAGTCATGAAACATATAAAAAATTATCTAGAAATGACATAGGTTAGGTTAGGTTTGGGCTTTTATAAGGTGCATTCAAAAGGAGCAAGCTATACAACAAGTTTATGCTACTCAAGCTATGGCTGGTCATCCTTCTCATACGCAAAGAAAAAAATACAAGAGTGCAGTAGCTCGTATTAAAAGTATCGTAGATGATGTTGATAACCGATCCATTATAAATTATCTGAAAGGAATCGCCTTCAATCTAAAATTTTAAAAACGGCATTTTTTCACATACATTATCTATTCGTTTTTAATTGTTTCTTAATAAAGAATAAATTTTATTTAGCATTATCTGTATCCTTATTTCTCATGACTAATGGGGGATTTATTCCTCGGGGGATATTTTTCCAGGGGGATTTTTTCCTAGGTTTTTTTTTTCATCGGGGGGGGGGGGGGGTATTTCCCTCAGGGGGGATCTTTTCCTGTAGGCTCTTTCAAGTACTTTGGTGAGGTGGGGTGTTGATGACACTGGTCTATTCTCTATAGTTCTTTGCTTGAGATCTATCCCCGCCTTTATACAGGATGTTTCATAACATGTGGGACGCACTTTCAGGATGGATTCAGGACCTGAAAACAATGAAAAGAGTTTATATAAATATATGCCCGAAATCGCTTTGTTTCAATATCGTTGAGTGTAGAGCCATCAGTCAGTCAGAGGTGCAATCGCGGTGTTTCACTGTTCGTATTCGTAACTTCTTACCGTGAATAAGTGCAGTCCAATGAAAAAAAAACTTAAATTTTTTGTGTTATTCAGTGATAGTGTGCATTTGAAGTGAAAATGGAGGCTTATTCAAACAGAGAAATGGCAGCCATGCATCTCATGTATGGACTTGCCGAGTGTAACGCGGCCGCAGCAAGACGTCTGTATGCGGAAAGGTTTCCTTTTCACATCGTCTGCCAGATAAGAAGACCTTCCAGAGAATAGACGAGCGTCTTGGTGATACAGAATCATTCAACAAGCGAGTTTCAGATGGTTGTAGACCAATCAGCGCTAGAACTGTTGAGATGGAGGAGCGAGTCCCGAATCGCGTGGAGGAACATCCTGGTGTCAGCACCCAAAGGATAGCAGCAGCAGAGGGTGTAAGATACACAACTGTGTGGAGAATTTTACGGGAACAACAGCTTTACCCATATCACATTCAGAGAATACAGGGCCTTACTGAAGCTGATTTCCCACCACGATAGGCTTTTTGTACTTGGTTCCTTTAACAGTGTGCTCGCGATCCTCTTTTTCTATCTTCCGTGTTGTTTTCTGATGAGGCTGCCTTCACAAGAAATGGCGTGATCAATTTTCACAACACTCATCACTGGGCAGAAGAGTATCCGCATGCCATAATTCAGTGAAGGCACTAACAACAATTTAGTATCAATGTATGGGCAGGACTTATTGCTGACAACGTAATCGGTCCTTTTGTTTTGCCTGGAAGATTAACAGGAAAATCCTATTCCAATTTTTTAAGGAATGATTTAAGCGATTTACTAGATGAAGTTCCTTTTGGTGTCTGACGTCTTATGTGGTTTATGCATGACGGCGCTCCGCCTCATTTTAGTCGAGTAGCCACAGACTATTTGGATGACCATTTCCTTGATAAATGGATAGGCCGTGGAGGACCCATTGCGTGGCCTGCTCGCTCCCCGGACCTGAATCCACTCGATTTTTACATGTGGGGTCATGTGAAATCCATCGTTCACGTGACACCCATTGACAACGTTGAAATGCTTCGCCAACGTGTAGAACAAGAATGCCAGAAAATCCGAGAAATACTGGAATGTTTGAACGCGTCAGGCAGTCTATGACGAGGCGTGTTCAGGCGTGTATTCAAGCGCAAGACGGTCATTTTGAGCACTTCCTTTAAAGGTAAGGCGGATGCTTGCTGGAACACATAACGGGCTGTAACTTGGAAACAAAGCTATTTCGAACATATGTTTATATATAATTTTTTCATTGTTTTCAGGTCCTGAATTCATCCTCAAAGTGCGTCCCACATGTTATGAAACACCCTGTATATAGGGACAATGTTTGCTCTTTTCATGATGCTCGGTATTTGCACAGTTTCTAGGGATCTTCTCCATATCAGTATAAAGGTGTAGATATTTCATTTTTACAGTTTTTAATCAATAATGCGTTCCAATTGTCCAAACCTGCAGCTGAATGTCGTTTCATTTGTCATATGGCTCTCGCTACATTTTCTGGTGTAAAATCAAAGTCTGTTATACACTCTCCTTGCAATTTCTCTTCAAAAAATGCATTTATGTCAGGTATCGCTTTGTCACTTTTTGGGGTACTGAAAACTGATTCATACTGGGCTCTCAATGTTTCATGTATTTCTTTGAGATCGTCGGTTAGTTCATTATTTCTCTTCCTTAAGGGCCCAATAGAGGCGCGCGTTTTGGTTTTCCTTTTCGCATAGCTATAGAAGTATCTTGGATTTTCCTTTATTGCTTCTATCGCCTTTTCCTCTTCCCTCTCTGTATCAGGGCTTGTATTTCCCTATCGATACCCTCCAGTTTTTCTTGTATTACTTTCCTGGCATTATCTCCGCAGTTGGCTAACTTCGTCTCCACTCTCTTTCTTTTGCGGAATATATATATATATATTAGGGGGGGGTCGAAATTTTGTATTCTTATTCTACACACTGCTCGGAGTTTCCTTTGGGCCCCTAAACAACATACTGTAATTACACCGCTATGCGCCCCCCTACCCGTTGCATATGCCCCCCCTTTTTTTAAATTGAAATGAAATTGAAACCAATTCTTTGAATTAAAAAAACCTGATAAATGACAAAGATTAAGGTAAATAATGATATAAGTAAAGTTAAAGTAAGTTATATATATAATATATATATATATATATATATTATATAATAAGAAATCTTTCTCCCGTATATTACTTAAAGAATCAATTGAAGCATACTAAAATCAAAATATTCACCTTAAGAAATTTAATTGAAGCATATTAAAACCAAAATATTCACCTTAAGAAATTTAAAATCGTAAATTACTGACACCACTGGCCTTTCCATTGGAACACAGGTAGCTTTTTTCTCGACTCCAGTACATTCAAAATAAACTTATGTCTGTTTCCGTAACCAATTCTATCTTGTGATGCTTCTGTTACCACATTTACAGCATGTTCTACCCCCTGGCTGTGACAGGGAAAAGGAATAAGCTGAAGTGGTTCATTTCGAACTTTAAGATCATCATTTGTCAAATTCTGTAAAATAGGTGGAGGGGTGATGGTTTCGTTGTCCCAGTCGATCATGTTAGGATAATCGTCTGCTTCAAAGTTCAGTGTTTTTGGCAGCTCAAAATTTCTCGCATTGGTGCTCCTAGTTCTTGCTCGAATGATGTGCTGAAGAGCCAGCTCTCTGACCCCTCTTCTTGTGTCTGTTATGAGTGTTATCATTGAGAGTAAGATATTCTCTGGGTGGGAAAAATAGGCGTTATTTCTGAGGACACGCTCCATAATCATCCGATGCTTTTTATCTAAGCCTTTAAGCAAGTGCATGATATACCAAAAATTAGATGCTCCCTCATTTGCATTTGGATGAGACTTTATCCAAAACCAACCTGGAGCGTAAACCAGCATTATAATTTTTACTAGGTCTTGGTTGGATGTTTTTGTCTGGATTCCGTGTAGAGACATAAGCGCAGGATCCTGTTTGCTCGTGTTAGCCATCTTGCATGATAGAGGGCACCTGGGTACCTGGTGGCTAACGCTTGTGAGATGCGTCCAGATTGTATGCTAATGCACATTTCATACATATATTTTTTGGTCACTGCTGAAACTTTTAACAATATCGGCCGAAACTTCTTTAATGTTGCCTTCTACAGGGGTATAATCCAGTTTGGTCAAATCCTCTCGGAGTTTATTTCCAAGAGAACCTTGAAGGTGTTTGGTCCCGAAGTTTTTCCATCAATTGCTTCAAATACGTGCCTGAAGGGCAGTTCGTTTGCATGCAAAAGGCAAATCAACCATTGTACCGGCC
Source organism: Bathynomus jamesi (assembly GCA_023014485.1). Lineage (NCBI taxonomy): Eukaryota > Metazoa > Arthropoda > Malacostraca > Isopoda > Cirolanidae > Bathynomus > Bathynomus jamesi. The sequence goes on along the minus strand of JAJOZX010000763.1, from coordinate 369,600 downwards.
TGTTCAGATATAATTCAATCAATTTTAGCACTCCGCCAATCCTGCCAGTGTTCACTGGGGTGCCATCGCATAGCAAAGCTTTGAGGGATTCTTTGCTATTAGAATCAACTGTAAAAGTTATTATTTCATCTGCAATACAACAAGCAGTTCTGTTATCTGTTATCTCTAAACATCACCAGGTTCTTTGACTATTACATAATGTTCTTCGTACTCCATTCCCTTCTTTGTCTTAGTTTGATCTTTTCTACCATCAAATCCGATGTCTTCAATCTGTGTGTTCTCTGATTTCACTTTGATTATGTTCTTTTTACCCATACGTATTCTTTCTCTCTCCACTTTTTTCCTATCCAACATATTGGTTTCGTCTAATATTCCCATATCCTTCAAAGCTGCATTTACTATAGCTGCAGTAGCTCTGTAACTTACACGGTATCTATCTGCTGTTATTGTTAAGTTATCATAAATAATTCTGTTCTGATGGTTTTCTCTCAGCTCAAAATCTGGAACAAAGTCAATATCGTCGCTGTCATCATCAATTTCCATGCTCTCATCTTCCATAATATGTAAAGGGTCCAGTTTGCTGGTTGAGGCGACATTCATATCTAGGCTTATATTGGCTCTTCTTTCTAATCCTTTAACTCTATCGTGAGTCCTTTTTCTTGCGGAAGTCGTTACTCTGTCGATTGGTCCTAGTTGTTTTTTTCTTTGTTTCTGCCCCACAAAAGACTCCCACTCAATCATTGGAACTCTAATATCACATCTGCAATCCGTTCGACTGATTTTTTTTATCGTAACAAGTACAAGTGCAAATATCAAACATTTCATCGAATGTCTCCATCTTCTGCTGAAAACTGTTGTTTCTTTGTTTTAATGGTACTTTATTTAGCTTTGTTGCAGATTCTATCAATCGTTCAATTTTTATAGCTATTCCTTCAAATCCTATATGTGGAAAGGAAAACTTCTCCCAAATGGCTTCCACATCTTTAGTGACAATTCTGTAACATTCTTTTGCTGTTCTAGAACCTTTCGCAATCAGTTCTTCTCGTTTTCTTACCAATAAATAATGCCTAAATACGTCAGCCTTTGAAGGAGTCATTGAAGGTGGAAATTCTGCAGGGTGACCAAATGTTGAATTGTGCGTTTTGCGTCTTGTCACCATGATTTCACTTATTTAGGCCTAGTAACATTAATAACAAGAAACTAATTGTTAAATTCTAGCAATTGAATCATTCAATCTAAACTTAATATAACTCATTCGGAATTAAATCATAACTCATTCAATCATAAACAATCTGAAACTAAACAAAAAAACGTGACAATAATTTATATAATTCATCTAATCTATCTAAATTAATCTAAGTAATCTATTCAGTCTATCTAAAACTCTAGATTAATTTGGATAGATTATTTAGATAATTTACTTAATAAGACTTAATATAATGCATGATTGTCACATTTGGGGTTTATATCTGTGGAGAAATGGGGGGATGCTATGGAAGGGGTAGGGGGGGGGGGGGTCGCATATACTCATTTTTTTACAAGATGTTGAGATCATCATTTCCAACTACGTGCATACTGTGGAATTGGAGAAACTCGATTTTTGATATGTTTCGACCCCCTAATATATTATATATATATATATATATATATATATATATATATATATATATATATATATATATATATATGTGTGTGTGTGTATGTGTGTATGTGTGTGTATGTGTAATAATAATAATAAAGTACCATAACAAGTTTCATGCAAAAATAAACAAAAGGTATAGAAGAACAACGAAAACATTATTACTAATGGTTTTAATACACCTCATTGCAAATTTCTGGATCTCAGCATAACCGCCATCTTTCTCGATACACATTGTTCAATCCGATTTTTTAGACTTGAAACCCTTCTCTAGTTACATAATATTATATTTCATTTGGAAAACCTGAAACCACTTGATCCTATCGAGGTTATCTTAATCATAAGCTATATTTTATAATAATATTTGGCAAAATGTCATTTTCAAGTCAGCTAATTTATATAAAACTATTTACAGAGCTACCAAAGTAGCCTTCATACTGTAACTTACTGCAAGCTAAAATATCCACTATTTACACAATTTGCCTTCCAACGTTGCAGATTTTTTTCCTTGAACTTAGATGATTAAATCTTTCAGATAGCACTTCCTTTCAACAAGACGATGTTCCCTGCCACTATGCTTTGAATGTGGGACAACTTTTGAGTGAAGTCGTCCTAGCCAAGTGGATTGGTAGAGGTTGACCAATTGCTTGGCCATCTCGGTCACCTTACCTGTCCCTATTCGACTACTTTACAGGGTCATATTAAAAGTGTTGTTTATTCATCAAAACCACATTCTTCGGATGAACGTACGATCAGGATCACAAATGCAAATCATGAAATCACTCAGCATTTACTATTTACTATTCTTTACTCTTACATTATTATCATTCTTTCTACTGCTTTACAGTGATTTCTCTGTGTCTTATAACGGGTAGCCGGGTAGTGTAACCCGCCATTGAAACTTAGAACGAACAAAGCGGAGGAGGAGGGAAATTACAACGATTATCACTATTTTCTCATTTTTATTTATGTTGAAACAAAGGACGGTGAAGGCGAGCGGGGACTTTATCACTTATAATTATTTGACCGTGGAGAGAGATTTAAGTAAATTTGAAATCACAATTACTTCTTAGAAACAAAACCAACCTTACTTAAACACACAATGCCCGAGGACTGCCGTTTGGGTATGCCTTCGGCTTTCAGCGCGTTTCAATTATTGCCAACTGCAACTAGTATTTTACATTTCAAACAATTTCATTTTACATATCTTTATTTCATACAATTTTAATCAGTTTTAAACAACATATTAAATTTCTTATCAAACATTATTAAATTTTCTTATTGAAAAAAAGAATACACGACATCATCGAAACTTTTAATAATTTTAAACACCTGGATTAAGTATCCTCAAATACGCCTTTTTACAAATGAGAATAAATTTAACATTTCTAAATGGGCAGCGTATGATTTGTTTCTAAGTCTTGGTATCATTTCAGTAGCCCGTCGCTGCATTCTCTCCATTCTGTCTATGTCCTGTCGTAAATATGGAGACCAGAACTGAAGGCAGCATCCCAAGGTGGGGGCGTAGTAAGGAATTATATAATGTTAGTATTTTTTCTCCGACTTCAATTCAAATGACCTACCAATAAATCCAAAGATTCTCTTTGCTTTTCTCACCGCTTCGATACATTGCTTACTCGGTTCAAGAGTGTCGGCAACAATAATACTTAAAACTTTCTCTTCCGTAACACTCGTTAGTGTCTTGTTGCGCATAAAATACTTCTGTAACATTGTTTCTATCGATACACAACGTCTTACATTTATCTGTTTTAAGGTTCACTTGCCAAATTTTTGCCCACTCAAGTAAGTTATTAATATCTTTTTGAATCTGCAAACGTTCTGCCGCTAATTTTGTTCGCCCACCTAGTTTGGTATCATCCGCAAATTTTGAAATTATCAGGGGCGTGTCCATGGGGGGGGCGCAGTTGCGCCCCCCCTTTAAATTCCATAAAACTAATTCGACAACTGAATTGTCAATTCAGTACTTATTAAAGTAAGTTTTTATTGTTCTTCAAATGTTTAAATAAAAAAGTTTGTCAGAAAATGAGTGTGAATTTCATCCTTATTGTATTTAGTTATATGCTCCAGATATCACCAGAACGCGTTTCTGAGTACTGTATTTCCAAAGTTTTCTCCAGCCCGGGAAGGGGACACCCTCTCCCGCTCGACGGATTCGCCGTCTCGTCAACGGCTACACAGTTGGGTTGAGCCCCCATTTCCTCAATTTCTGTACACGCCCCTGATTATACTCTTAATTTCTATGTCGATGCTATTGATATAGATAATAAAAAGAACTGGGCCCAGAATTGATCTCTCAGGCAAGCCGTTGGTTACACTTTTCCAGTTAGATGCTTTGCCATTGAAGGCCACTCTTTGTTTACGTTCACTAAGCCAATTCTCAATCCATTTGAGAACATTACTATCAATAAATAATAATAATTATTTATTAAATTGATATACTAAAAAAAATTGAAGTGCATTTAATTCAGTAATGTTGAAAGTTGTATTTTCAGATAAAACCTTAAATAATGGAGGAAATGCCATAGTTTCAAGTAAGTTTGTACAACATTTGTTTCTGCCATATATTTTTCGTCAAGGTTAGGCTTTATTTGTAACGACGTTTGTTCAAGAGAAGGCTAAGCTCATAAAGTGAGTACACGAATGTGGATCAGTCATTACAACCCAAAGACGGTTTACACGTGAATTAAGGAAACCAGCACCACACAAAAACCTTATCTGAGTGTGGGTAAAGAAATTCCTTGCAGAAGAAGTATCATTTACTGTATCAAAAAAGGGAAAATAAGCTGGTCGACCAAGAAATCCTCCAGAAAGTCAGTAATGTTCGCGAAGCATTCTTGAGAAGCCCTAAGAAGTCAATAAGAACAACAACAGCAGAGTTAAACATTCCTTTTGTGCATAAAAAATTTAAAATTCAGGTCTTACAAAATACGGTTGCTCACCTACTGTACGACAAAGATTACGCTACAGGACTTAGCACCTGTTGAGACTTTATCGAAAGGTTTGAAACTGAAGATCGTTTTCTGTCAAATCTCATTTTTAGCAACAAGGCAACTTTTTATATCTCTGGTAGATTAAACCGCTGTAAGTGCAGGATCTGAGGGGGCACAAAATCTACGGTAAATGTACAAATATGAGAGAGATCTGCCAAAAGTGAATGTTTGGTGTAATTTGTCACACGTACTTTGTTACGGGACTTTTTTCTAGGACAAAACTGTTAATGGAGGATCTTATCTCAGAATGTTAAAAGAATTCTTTGTTCTTGTATGACAAACCCTAGGTCAATTGCAACGTGTAATTGCAATTCACCTGGGATTTGTCGCATGATAATACATCGCCTCAGTTTGCTCGTACTGTGCGTATGTTTCTGATAAAACATTCGGAGGACGGTGGATTAGCGAGAAGGACCTTCAAGATGGTGAGCTCGTTCACCGGATCTATGTCCTTTAGAATTTTATCTTTGGGAATTTCATAACAAATCAAAGGCTATTAATGACCTAAAAATACACATTAGAGATTCTGGAGCATCGGTTCCTGTATCTGTTTTGAATAATGTTTTCACTGAATTATAGCGTAGATTTCATTTAGTTACCGAAAATGATGTAGAGACATGTGGAGATTTACTAAATATCAAATATAAAACTTGGAACATTACTGAATCAATTGCCCTTTAAATTTTCTGAATATATTAATAAAAAATAAATAGTTATTACAATTTCTTTTTCCAACATTTATTTAAATACACCCTGTATAAATATACAATGGACGGAGATGATGATTTTGGGGGGGAAACTGAAGTCGAATAAGAAAAGAGAACGGGTCCATAGAACGTTGAATGCTGTAAGCATTCCTGATTCTTGTACCAACTACAGTATATTTCTTCCACCTTTTTATTTCTTGCGAAATTTCAGCCCCTTTCCAGCGCTTCTGGTACTGTAACTGTACCTGAACAATAGTGCAATTAGTAAATTTTAATGTTTTAGTAATTTTATGTGGTTTATTCGAAGTTTCTAGTGGTCATATTGTAAATATAACGATGGTATTTCCATGTGAGTAACGAAAGATTATCTCTGAATGAATGCTCATCTGTGGAATTGTCCTACTTTTACTTGTGTATATATAATCATCATAATGTTTAACGAGGTATATTTTTATTACAGTTTCTAAGAGTACACCAAATACAGAAAATCTTCTTCCTCTGGCATCCGTTTGTAATTCGTAGTATTAACGTTCATGAACTGACGCGAGCCTTCAAGAATGGTCGTATCACAAGAAAGTATGAGTACAAACTATGTAAAGATAACCTCAACATAATACTCTATTTCAGTCGGAAACATAAAATACGAAAACCTCTAGTCTTATTTACCACCTATTCATCAAGTTGTATTTGCATGCGGATTATATTCGTAGGTAAATTGTTAATAAGTCAAACAAAAATGAGTGAGAATCACTCCATGTCAAACAAATATTCATACCCACAAAACAAAAGTTACAAGTCTCTAGTTAAAGAGCACTGTCATTCTTTCAGCTATCCCCTAGACCAGAGGTTCTCAACCCACTTACTTCCATTACCCACCTGAAGCATTAGCACTAGTGCTTGCATAATACCGAAAATTTTCAATACCGGTATTTGGAGGCAATTATGCTAATCCCGGTATTGATACCGGTATTATGAAAAAAATAATTTATTTTGATTTATTATGGTGCCACCCTACCAACCCTCCCACAAGTCTGAGGGACTTGCAGTACTCACCATATTTACTATAAATTAATGACCCAACTCCAAATAGATGGCATTCTATTCGAAAAAGTTTATACAGTAAATTACTAAATTGTAATAAAAATATTATTGAATTTTTTTTTAGCATATTATTATACAACTACTGGGGTAGATAGAAATTATTAGTATCTAAATATTTATTTCTTAGTTTGATTTTGAAAGTATGCTTTGAGGAAACAAAGAGCATCTAGGGATTGTTCAGATAGACTTGATCTCAGTTTCGTCAGAAATAGGCCTGCAGCAGAAAAGGCTCTTTCTGATTCCGCACTTGTAGGTTTAATTGAAAGCAGTGCCTTGTACAGCTTCTCTAAATTCTCACTTCTCTGTAAAGTAACTTCCAAGCTTTTAAATTCATTAGTAACATCAAAATCAATGGAATTTTTTTTAGATGGCACTTTTCCTAGTTTGTCCATTTCTTGCATGTATTCACTCAGTAATGAATCTGCTTCCACTTCAGTCTTATCGGAGAACTAAATTGCCTAAATTTTACAATAGCAATTTTTGTCAATACCGAAAACCTATAATATCGGTATCGGTATTATTTGTACTTCTTTAATACCGGTATTAATACCGGTATTTCAATACCGGTTTTAACCCCTAAATTTAGCACTCACCCCATTACCCCTAATGACGCGTACATTAACTAAAAGTTAAAGAAGTAGTTTATAATGATACAATTGTCTTTAAACACCACTCTTAAATAAAATATGTATTCCTTCCATTAACCCCCCCCCCCTGGATATCCCAAATTACCCCTTTGGGTAACCCAGCAGTTGAGAACCACTGCCTCAGACTATATATACTTCTCATTTAAGGTTACTGATACCCACATTAGAAACAAATCAGTCTACTACTTCATCTTAGAGCCTTTGCATGCCTTTTCTTAACCCAAGAAGGACAGTGTGGAGAACAAACATAACGACTACTGTCGGCTCTACGTAACCCCATAATGAAGATAACATGTATAGGTTGAATTAAACAATTTACTAAACAATAATAAAAATGAATTTGCATAGAAGAAAAGACATCATTTCCAGAAATACAAATGTACTTTTATTGTAATAGGCCACGCTGGCCTACTTGGGTTAAAAGTGGGCTTGCCAACCCTCCCGGATTCGCCGGGAGACTCCCTGAATCGCGTGTGTGTTCTCCCGGCTCCCGGAACGTTATCCTAATCTCCCGGATATCTTACAATTTGAGAATAGTTTTCTTTAAATACATAATTTGGTATCACCTTATCAATTGCATATTATTAGCCTTTAAATAATGTTTTTTTACTATTGATATGAATAATATATATATATATATATATATAAGTTTTATATATATATATATACACACACACACAGGGGCGTCGATTGACTGAATTGACCTTAGAATATGTCTTTATACCCCCTGCATATGGCCTCAAAATGCCCTTGAAATTGGTCATCTTTAAAAAATTTCTCGGGGGGGCTTACAGCGCCACCCCCCCGAACCCGCCAGCTGGATCGGCTCGTCCCTACCCGCCTTTATGGCCTGTATATTAGGGTGTGTCAATTTTGTCAACTTTTTTTCAAATCAATTTTGGTAGTGAAAATATAGTCTTTTCATGTCAAAACTTAAAATTGGCAACCAAAATGAAATAAAATAACCCTTACCTACAGTACATCAATTTTACCTTAAAGTTTTAGAAATTGACTCTTTTAGTAAATAATAGGACATAAATTGATTAACTATTCATCTGTCACAGAATTATCCCACTGATCGCATATGGAGTGTTTTTAAGGTCATATAGTTGTTGTACAATGTACAAGTCACAACATGAATAGAACTGTCCCTCACTCTCAGTCCTCAGTTGCCTCTTAGATGTCATAGACGGTGGTTTGCTGTTATTGTTCTTGTACCTACTTCATAGTTATTCTACTAGACGAATACTACAGTTTAACTGTAAGTATGGATTATTGATTATTACAATTATTTATTATTATCATATTCTTCTGTCTAATTATGTTGTAATCCCATGAAATATATTTTTATTGAATTTTAGAACATCGAATGACTAAACTTTGAAACATCGTAATTGATATAAAATACTTAAATGTTTTTCTTTCTTTTCAGATAATCCTAAGATGCCAAAATTGAAGACAAGAGGTCGTCATGCCACTTGAACCTGTTAGTCGGTACAGGCAAGGAGCTTCCCGTATCAGAACTACCAACAGTGCGAGACATGCTTAGACTAGGGTTACTCCTTCGTGAACAAAATACAAAGGATAGAAGGAACTACACAGAGAAAGAGCTCATAAGGGACATGATTCCCCCTCTTCTGCATCAGTGGAAAAAAGCTAATGTGTTATTCAAACCACCTGTACTCAATCAGTATAGAACTACTGAGCTAAAATTAACAAAGCTGTGGCACAAAGCAGTTGAGACATCACTTGGTAAAGGAAAACTAGCAAAGAAAAATAAATTTCTGCACACACTTGATACTCTTCTTGACATTTTTAACTGCCAGTGTCCCATAGAGTTGTGTTCTGAAGCCAATTGTTCTCCCTCATGCAGAAGAGAACCTCACCCTCACATTGATTGTCGCTGTCCTCGTGAGAAGAAGATCCCTGTTTTGGAGCTGGCTTTCATAAAGGCGCAGAGAACAAAGGCAGGAGGCCAAGGAAGTATGCAGATTGGTTCGGCAGATTATTCAGAAACCAAAAAACAGATTGTTATTGCTAAGAAAAAAGAGAAAATCCGAGAGAGGGAAGAAAGGAAGAAAAAGAAGAGTGAAGAAGCCACCCAGAGATGAAGAGCTCTATCAAGAGGTTTCTCACTTCTTTGAAAGCTCTTCAGATGAACAGAAAGAAGCAACATCAGATGATAGCTCCAAAATGCCATCTGAACCTTCGCCGAAGAGAATGAAATACAACACTAAAGACATCTCAAACATTGCTCTTGCCAGTATTCGCCACCATACGGGGCTACGAGAGACTGCAGAGATTGCCACTGCCGCTTGGATAGATGCAGGCCTCATCAGCCGAGAGGATACATCCTTAGTGATAGATCATAATAAGATAAGAAGAGCACAAGAAAAAATAATGAAGGCAATATCTGATCTGCATGAAAAAGATTTGAAGGAGGAAGGTCTCTCTTGCCTTTTGTTTGATGGAAGAAGAGATGACACAAAAGTTCTCTTAGAGGTAGAGGGAATGGACAGAAAGTTTCCCGATTTCATCAAAGAAGAACACTACTCTGTGTGTTCCGAACCTCGTGGCCGCTATTTGTTTCACTTTGTTCCTGAAGCAGAAGTAGAAGGCAAGAAACATGCAGAGGCAATTGCTGATCAAATAATATGTTGGCTTCAAGAAAGAAGACTTGACAGTTCACTGCAGGCCGTTGGTGGAGACTCAACTGCGGTGAACACTGGATGGCAGGGCGGTGTTATGACGCATTTAGAGAAAAAACTTGGAAGAAGGCTTGTTTGGATTGTATGTGATTTGCACACAGGGGAACTACCTCTTCGTCGTCTCATCCAGGGACTTGATGGTCCTACAAAGAGCAACAACAAGTGGTCAGGCCCCTTTGGCAACATGCTAGATGAAGCAACGGAATTAGAAATAAATACAAAATTTCCAAAGGTCCAAGTAGGCCCCCCCCTTCCAGTGTTGTCTGAAGAAGTTATCAAAAACCTCAGCACGGATCAATCTTACACTTATCGTATTGTTCAAGCAATCAGATCAGGAGAGTTGCCTCAAAATCTGGCTCTCTTGGAGATTGGACCCGTAAGTCACAGTCGTTGGTTACTACAGCGATTCGTTTCTGCAGGATTTGGGTTTCCAAACATGCACTGAAGGGCAAAATGCTACAGAATTTGATGTTGATTGTTGAATTTATTATTGCGTTTTATCTTCCTCACTGGTTCAATGTAAAACTTAATCCAATGTGGATGGAGGGGCCCAACCACATCTTGTTTCAATTACAGCTACTGAGAACCCAAAGGAAAGTAGTGGTGGACATCGTGTTACCTGTGGTGAGAAGGTCCGCTTGGTATGCTAGGCCAGAGGCAGTTTTGCAAGCAATACTCTGCAGCCAATGTACCAAAGAGCGAACTGAGGCTGTGGAAATCATTCTAAAGCTTAGAGGAACATCACTAGATGATGACCAGCTGGGAGACTGCTCTGTTCAGACAAGGAAGGTACCTCCGATAAACGTCAATGCCACGAAATTGTCAGAATTAGTTAACTTGAGTTCGGAAGTTTTGGAGCCACCACTGACAACATGTATAACAAACAAAGATTTAACATAACTTAAAGAGGCCTCAGTGCAAGTGCCAAAGTGGCCTTCTCACACTCAGAGTGTGGAGAGATGTGTGAAAATGGTCACAGAAGCAGCTAGTCAAGTTTACAGTCACGAGAGGCGAGAAGGCTACATCAAAGCGCAAGTAGCAAGCCGAATGCTGATGTCAAGGAACCGCAGCAAAAAGGACATGACTGCATTGGTTACTTTCAAATAAAGACTCTGAATGATATCTTATTGCCACTTTAAATGTTGATAGGATGTTTGCGCACATTTTTTATTTTGTTACGAATTTATGGAAAAATGGAATTTTTTAATTAAAATTGATGTAGGTAGGAGTTATTTTTTACTGTTTTTGAAGCAAGGATATTATTTTGTATGCCAAATGATTACATTAAATTGCTACCAAATCACATGATTTTCAATTTAGTCATTTCACCCCCAAAATTGACACACCCTACTGTATATATATATCATCTCCCGGAATTGTATTTCAGAAAGCTGGCAAGCCCAGTTAAAAGTAAACTGTCATGTAATTATTACACGTCAGCTTCTGAACTCACCATCTCGGAATTATGATACATTCCATCTATAAACCAGAATTATTTCAATATAAAACTAACTCGTGCCTTTCTACTTAGCACTTTCTTTGGTTATGACAATTTGTTTTTAGATATTTAAAATTTTCAGGTTTTAAATATACCATAACCCAAACTCAAAACTTTTTATCTCCGAGCAATTATCCCATGAATACTTTTCAATGCCCTCTAAAATATAAAAGAACAAGCGACTAAAGATTGTGTTCTAATAATACTCAAGTTTAGTAAGTTAGTAAGTCAACAAAGCTATAGGTCTACTTCATAAGGTATTTCACTTCTGTGGCTGTGTATGTACTGTATCATCGAAGATGTCTTAAAAGCGTTTCCTTTTCCAGCTTACATATTTTTTCAGCAAAAACATCGTAATTGTTAAGTTAATATCATTCTGTTTCTCTCCAGTGATTAATCACTGATACAGACTGTTTCTAGTAACAAAATTCAGGACTCGTTGGAATCGGTAAATAATATAGTAAATTGGTAAAGTAAATTATCTTCCGCGGATTTTTTCCGTCTTCCTAAATATTTTCTTTCTTTCAATGATATGTATTTCTTACACTTGCTGCATTCAGAACACTAAAAAAATATAAGAAACTTTCACCTGTCAAAATATAGATCAACACAGAGGAAATTTATTTTTCCACAGGTCAGACCCCTTTATGTAGAAGGTAATTTATACATATGAATATATTTATAAAATTATTTATTTATAAAATAAACATCAACATAAAAATATGGTTCCTGTATTTGTGTAAAAAATTTTTTACTAATTCAGAAACAAACCATAGAAGGAGGAAGAAATTGTTAAAGAGAAAACAAAACGCAAGAAAAAATTGTAAAATCTTACATTTCTTGCATGTCAAAAATATTGCTATTTCTGATAAGGGCTTGGAGGTGGACCATAACCTCCTCCTCCTCCTCCTCCTCCTCCTCCTCCTCCTCCTCCTCCTCCTCCCAGTAACTGACCGTTCTGAGATATTGCAGAAGCAAGAGCCTGTTGGAGGGTAAGTCCACCAGGGAGTGTGGGATTGTCGCCGTCGTTGTAATTGACGTAGTAAACCTCTGGAGCCTGGTCAGGTCCAGCTGGAACCTCGATGATTTGTTGGCCTACTTGGCCGTTCTTTGTCAGAACGTAGACAATAGTCCTCTGCTGTGGTGGTGGAACAACGATTGGTTCTAAACCCTCAGGTCCTTCAGGAGTGCGAACGAAGACGATGTTGTAAATGATTCTTGGCTGAGGAACAGGAGGAGGGGGACCGTAAGAGGTAGGGATATGGGGCGCGTCATAAACGAAGATATTGCGAGTAACCACTGGTGTTGCGTCTCCGCCACCGTATCCACCTCCTCCGCCTTCGCCACCGCCTCCGCCTCCGCCTCCGCCACCGCCACCGCCTCCACCTCCTCCGCCACTGCCACCGTAACCACCAACTGGAGGAGCGCTAAACCCGCGATCGGGGGCAGCGAAAGCACAACCCAAAAGAGAAGCGAGGATCTGAAAACAAATAAATTTCATAACTAAATTATTCATAAACAAATAAAAGAGAATATATCTCTCGAAGTACTTCAGAACTATATCTTATTGGGAGACAATTTTCTAATTGAGTTAACAAGATTTGATTCAGAGAGAGAATGGGATGTTTAATTGAGCAAAATAGAAAATTCCTTCATAGGAAAAATGGTCTACAAATAATAATAATTCATATTAATGTTTAGAAATGCCGTATGATCTAAAGAATATACTGTAACTTCTAATAAAATTATGAATGCAATAACTTTGCGAAATTATATTCGAAACTGGAAAAGTAGACTGTGCATGCGTCGAAAATGAAATTCATGCCTTCTGAACCTCTAAACCTTGAGAGAAATAGTCAGAGTTGCCTTTGTTGTTTATAATATGATGATTAATATGGGAATAATTGTAAGTATATCTGTTGAACATTACTCGAGAAGCAAATTCTTTCTAGTTCTGTACCTTTTAATTCACGCGAAAAATTAGAATCATCATGAAAAGGATATGTTTCAGATTTACATTCTTTATAGAGTAATTAAATGAATGTGTAAATTCTAATGGCTCTCGAAACACAAACACTTCTTCTTTAAATGAGAAACGTGATTATTTTAATTTTTCTAACGAGTGCAACGGAATAAACGGTCTGATGTTGTCGCATACAACATAAAATTTTAACCTTTTAATGCCTTTGTTTTAAATAAATGGACAGTTTTACGCTTGACATATTTGATTCGTTGACTTTATCATTTCGACAAGTACCTCTTGTCCACATATATGGACTAATTATGCACCATTGAAATAATACAGGGTAGTAATTTTTCTCATTTGGGACTATCATACAGTTTGCAGAATGCCTATTGTCCACATGCGTAAACACTTCGTAAGAGTACCTGAAAATATAAAAATATAACAAAAATTGTGTAAAGAAGTTTAAATCAAATCATTTACATTAATAATTTGTGAATTAAAAACCAAGGACGTCCGTCACACACCAAGCGGTTAAAGCAGCGATTCTCAAACTTTTTCTTCTTCTGTACCCCTTGAATTCTTTCACGGGATTTTCTGGATTTTCGAGCGATAGAGGATTTTTGCTTTCTTTACGATCTTGTGACTTTTGGCCGTTTGTTAATCGTATATAAAATTAAAAGGGTTATATTTTCAGGACCCCTTCACGTACCCGCTAAGATTCCCTCGCGTGCCCCAGTTTGAGAACCACTGGGTTAAAGAAATATGAAGTGAAATAGCCCAGTAAAGCCTAAAGCTTAAGGGCCAAATTAAAAAAAAAAAATAAAAAAAATAAATAAATAGTCGAGCTTCACAATTATTTGTCATTGTAAAAATTGTAAATTGTAAAAAGACTACTGTATTTAATTTATTATTAATAAAGGTTATTCAATTCAATTCAATTCAAAGTGATATTAATATTTCTCTGAAGTACTCTGTAATCATATTTAGACTTTTAAGGAAAATTTTCGTTTATAAAGAAAATGCTTGGGACGAATTAAACAAATTAAAAATTCTTTATATATATATATATATATATATATATATATATATATATTCCGCGCAAGACGAGAGAGAGAGAACGAAACAAATGAAAAAATGAGGTAACCACCCGGGAATCGAACCCGGGATCTTCCGATTGCCGGTCAGATGCGATAACCATTACACATTACACCATGGGCCTCACTCTTCCAAATGCCGTAATTCATCTACATACTCGCAGAAACCAATGCCCAAAGGGGGCACCTCCCGCATGCCGTAACATTATATACATTTAACTGCAAACACGCAGTATAATTAACGTAAAGAACGACGCGTGTTTGCAGTTAAATGTATATAATGTTACGGCATGCGGGAGGTGCCCCCTTGGGGCATTGGTTTCTGCGAGTATGTAGAAGAATTACGGCATTTGGAAGAGTGGGGCCCATGGTGTAATGGTTATCGCATCTGACCGGCAATCGGAAGATCCCGGGTTCGATTCCCGGGTGGTTACCTCATTTTTTTCATTTGTTTCGTTCTCTCTCTCTCGTCTTGCGCGGAATATCTCCTATACAAGCGTCGTTCTTTACGTTAATTATACTGCGTGTTTGCAGTTATTATATATATATATATATATATATATATATATATATATATATATATATAAATTATTTCACGAAGGTAACACGTGAAAAATATTTATGATGAATAAAACCACGAAGGAAAGGAAACACAAAAGCGCTTGAGCACCATTTTGTGTTTCCTTTCCTTCGTGGTTTTATTCATCATATATATATATATATATATATATATATATATATATAATATATATGTAATGTCATATTAAGTATTTTATGAACTCACCAAGAGCTGCATGTCGAAGACAAACTGTGTCTTTAGCAGAGCGGAGGCTTTCTTTTTATAAAGAAAAGTCGCAGCCCTTGGCAGTGAAGGGAAAGAAAAAGTGAAAGATTGGCCAGAAGAGTATTCGCGTTCATTTACATATCTATGTATATATATATCTACATATATCTAAATATATATATATATATCTCCAAGGAAGTGAGGGACAGGGGCATTGAGCCTGGACTCCTTTAGCCAGAATCAATTAAATAGGGGTGACCGGCACGCCGCTTCATCGTGACGTGAGATACTTGTTCGGGAAAATCAACTGTCCACCTCTTGGCAGCACTGGAGTTCGAGTAAATAAAAGGTAAAGAAAGGTATAGAAAATGATATCATAGTCATTTTTTGCATGCAAAATCAATAAAAATATAAATGAACAAAGGCTTTTGAAAACCGTTAGTGATTAATATAATTTTTTCAGGCAAAAATGAATAAAAATATATAGAAAGAAAGGTCTCAAGAATCACTCTCCGAGCACCCGAAGCGAGCGAAGTTCTATATAGGCAAGAGCGAAGCGAGCTGATGGAGCTTTTTTTTTTTATTCATATCGTATTGAAACTGAAACATATGTTAATTTCGCATTTCATATGCTGTTGTTTCTGAGCTATTGATTTTTATGACAAAAAAGTTGAGAGTTAACTTAACCTTTTCAGTCACAGTGGAACACTCGGGTCCCATAAGAAATAGTGATGTATTTATTGTAAATAACAAATATCATTTCAGTTATTAATTATTAAACATGACACAAGTTATTTTTTAAGAAACTATCCTAAAATAAGGATTATACATTTTAAATATTAAAACAAACATACTGTATAACGTGTTGCGTGTTCACCACTGCACCTTCTCCCTCTTCTCCCCCTTCGACACCCTTTCGCTCGGTTCTTAGACGTACTTAGTTGGTTATGTCTGAAGCAAAGTTTGACTAGTTGCCTATTTTGTAGGAATGTTGTACATTACGTTAAAAAGCAATGAACTGAAAAAAAAATTATTTAACGATTAATTTAATATAAATATTATATATATTTTACGTTTAATTGTACTGTACCTTTGATTTTATCTCTTAATATAAAATATGTGAAAAATTATAATGATAATGATAAGCTTTATTGGCTGGACAAATAAAAATTATTCCATTATTATGAATATATTACGTATCAAATTCAGTGAGTTATTGGTTAATTATGCATTTTGGCAAAGGACTTTGTTAAGAAATATCACACACACACACACACACACACACAAATATATATATATATATATATATATATATATATATATATATATATATATATATCATATGTACAGGGGGATTATAAAGTCTTTGTGCAAGTCTAAACTTGAATACCGTTTAATATACACACATGAGAGAAACAAACTGCAAATGGCATATGAAAGCATAATTATTAACGTTTTTCTTTATTTTATTTCGGGTCGCACCATATCAAGCGTGGACGCAGAAACTGTTTGAAAATGGTGACATTAGAAGAAAGAGTTAACTGTGTTTTATGGCTCGCAGAACTGAAGTCCATAACAGATATGAAAATTCACTGTTCATTACCCGAAAGTTGCGTCACATATGAACTCAATTAATAATAATTAATGATACACGTCGATTCTCCACGTCGATCCAGGAGGCCTCAACTCAGTGAGGAGACTGTGGCCGTCCTCCAGAAAGCATGTGAGAGGAGTCCACGGAAATCGTTGCTCCCTGCATCTGATGAACTAAACATCTCACAGTCAACTGTTCGCAAAGTTCTTAAAGTGAAATTGCGTGAACGTGTGTACAAGATTCAGGTGGTTCAAATGTTATTGGAAGACGACTATCATGCAAGGTTAGATTTCTGTGAACAGTTCCAATAAAAAATCAAGGATTCTCCTGAGTTTCTGTGGCAAGTTAACATTTCTAGTGAAACAACATTCCACATTAGTGACAAAGTTAACCGCCACAAATGCTGCATTTGGAGGATAGGGAAACCGCATGAAGTCTGGCAACATGAAAGAGACTCACCAAAAATGAATGTCTGGTGTGCTCGCAGAACGTATACATCATCGGTCTTTCATTTTTAAGAAACCAACAGGCAATGGTGAACGTTACCTTATAATATTGCGAATTTGTTTATCCCTGAACTAAGACGATTAGATCCTTCAGGAAGTGACTAGTTTCAGTAAGACGGTACTCCCTGCCACTATACAGTACTTTGAATATAGGACAGTTCTTAAACTGTAATCGTCTTAGCCAATTAGATCACTAGAGGAGCACCAATTGCTTGTCAGTCTCGTTCACCTTTCTGTCTCTATTCGACTACTATTATGGAGCCGTGTAAAAGTGTTGTTTATCATCCAAAACCACATGGAACCACTCAGCAGCAACTGGAGAATGTTTTCAGGTCTTTGGAATTTCGGATTGAATGATGTGTCGAGAAAGATGGTGGTTATGTTGAGGTATAGAAATTGTAATGTAGTGTGTTAAAAACTTTAGTATAATTCTTTCATATGTCGTTTAAAGTTTCTTTGTCATGTGTACTTCAAAAATTATTAAAGTTTAAAAGTTGTACAAGAACTTTGTAATCACCTTGTGTTTACAGAGTGTTTTTAATTGACAGTGTAAAAGTGAATAAAAATAATTATTTATTGAATTAATATATTGAAAAATATAATGTGTATTTGATTTTAACGTTTCAGTTTTATTTTTTGGATAAAAACCTTAAACAATGGCAGAAATGCGATAGTTTTAAGCAAATTTGTGGCAACATCTTTTTTTACCATATATTTTTCGTCTGATCTGGCTTCAGGTGTAATGACGTTTTGTTAAAAAAAGATTAAGCTCGTAAGGTGAGTTCACCAATGTGGATCGGTCATTACAACCCAAAGACGATTTACGCGTGAATTAAGCAAACCAGCTTCACACAAAAAATCTTATTGAGTGTGATCAAAGAATTCAAACAGAAATTCTCCAGAAAAGTCAGTGCTGTTCGCGAAGCATTCCTAAGAAACCTAAGAAGTTAATAAAGTAAAACAGCATCTTAGTCAAAACATTCCATATCCTTTTGTGCATAAAAATAGAAACAAAATTTTAAAATTTAAGTCCTACAGGATACAGGTTGTTCACAAACTGTATGAAAAAATATTACGCTACAAGCTTAACACCTGTTGAGAATTTATCGAAAACATTAAAATTGAAGATTACTTTGTTTCAAATCTCATTTGTAGCGACAAGACAACATTTATACTTCTATAGTAGATTAAACCACCGTTCGTTCAGGATCTGAGAGAAAAAATCCAGAGGAAACGTCATGAACATGAGAAAAATTAGAAAACATGAGAAATTGAACGTTTGGTATGCTTTGTCACGTGATCGCATTTACGGGACTTTTTTCTAAGATAAAACCGTTAATGGGAGATCTTATCTAAGAATGTTAAAAGAATTCTCTGTTCCTGTACGACAAACTCGAAGTCAATTGCAACGTGCATTGTTTCAGCAGGATGGTGCATCGCCTTATTTCGCTTGTCCTATGCATTGCATATGTTTCTAGACGAAACATTCGGAGGACGGTGGATTAGCCGAGAAGGACCTACAAGATAGTGGGCTTGTTCTCCGTATCTATCTCCTTTAGATTTTTATCTTTTAGGATATATAAAGAGAACCTTATATCACAACAAATGAAAGGATACTTGAATTAATGACCTAAAAGTACACATTAGAGATTTCGTAGCATCAGCTCCTGTAATTGTTTTGGACAGTGGTTTCACTGAAATAGAGCCAAGATTTCGTTTACTGACCAAAAGTGATTTGAAGGCATGTGAAAACTTACTAAATCTCGGTTATAAAACTTGAAACATCACTGAATCAATTGCCCTTGAAATTTTCTGAATATATCGATAAAAATATAAATAGCTATTACAATTTCTTTTTTCAACATTCATTTAAATACAACCTGTATCAATATACAATGGACGGAAATGATTTGTGGGGAGAAACTGAAGTTGAATAAGAACAGAGAACGGGCTCACAGAACGTTGAATGTGTGTAAGCATTCGAGATTCTTGTACCAACTATATTGTATATTGTCCTCCCACCTTTTTATTTTTTGCGAAATTCCATTTCCTTCCAGCGTTTATGATACTGTAACTGTACCTGAAATCCTTAATTTTTTTAGATTATTTTCTTAATTTCTTTCAAAGTTGTATCCAGTGAATATTAATACTAAGAAGTATTATAATTTTTATACTATTAATTATTAAGACTAATGAACTCACGTTTTTTTATGTATTCAAGTGAACTTTATGTTGGTAAACATCACTGTTGGATTCTTAAGTTTTTTAAATTTTGCACTGCATGCATTTGTATTTGCAGATTCTTTACTTATATAAATCTTTAATACAATTTGTTTTTAATATTTTAATAATTTTATATTATTGATTGTATTTTTCTAGTGGCTTTATTCTAAATATAATGATGGTTTTGCACGTGAGTAACGAGACATTGTTTCTGAATAAACGCTCTGTGTACTTGTCCTGCTGACCCCCCCTTACCCCTGCATCCTACGCCTATGCTTAATTATATACTTCTCTCGCATTGGAAACAACTCAGTCTACTCCTTCATCTTAGAACTTTTGCATGCCTTTTCTTAACCCAAGAAGGATATTGTGGGACAGCCAACATGCGACTAGTGTCGGCTCTAAGTAACCAAATGATGATTACATTTATATGCTGAATTAAACAATTTATTATTACTAAACAATAAAAAAACTTAATTTATATGGAAGAAAAGACAATTTCCAGAAAAACAAATGTTCTTTTATTGTAATAGGCCACGCTGGCCTACTAGAGTTAAAAGTAAACTGTCATGTAATGATTATACGTCAGCTTCTGGATTCACCATCTCGGAATTATGATACATTTCATCCATATACCAAATTATTTCACTGTAAAATTAACTCGTACCTTTCTACTTAGTTTCAACTTATCAGCACTTTCTTTAGTTATGACAATTTTATTTTTATATATTTAATATTTTCAGGTTTTAAATATACCATAACCCAAACTCTTAAAACTTTTATCTCCTGGCAATTATCTCATAAATAATTTTCAATGCACTCTAAAATATAAAACAGGAAACCACTGAATATTGTGTTCTCCTATTAATACTAAAGTTTAATAAGCTAGTAAGTCAACAAAGCTATAGTTCTACTTCATAAGGCATTTCACTTCTGTGGGTGTGTATGTATAATACATAGAATACGTCTTAAAAGTGCTTCCATTCCCACCTTACATATTTTTTCAGCAGAAACATTGTAGTTATTAGGTCATTATTTTTCTGTTTCTCTTGAATTATTAATCACTGATAAAGTTTTCTAATTAAATTCGATTGTAAAATAGTCTTTCGGGAATTTTGGTGAATGTTTCTCGCAACAAAAGTCAGGACTCGTTTGAATCAGTAAATAATAAAGGTTTAAACTAAATTATCTTCCGCGAAAGACTTTTTCCGTCTTCCTTAATATTTTCTTTCTTTATTTTCCTTCTTTCATTGATATGTGTTTCTCACACTTGCTGCATTCAGAGCAATAAAAAAATAAGATCAAGAAAGAGGAAATTTATTTTTCCACAGATTAGATCCCTTTACGTAGATGGTAATTTATACAGATGAATATATTTATAAAATGATTTATTTATAACAAAAACATAAACATAAAAATATGGTTCCTGTCTTTGTTTAAATTTTTACTAATTCAGAAATAAACTATATAACGAGTAAAAAATTGTTAAAAAGAAAACAAAACACAAGAGAAGATGTAAAACCTTACATTTCTTGCATGTCAAAAATATTGCTATTTCTGATATGGGCTTGGAGGTGGACCGTAACCTCCTCCTCCTCCTCCTCCACCTCCTCCTCCTCCTCCTCCTCCTCCTCCTCCCAGTAACTGACCGTCCCGAGATATTGCAGAAGCAAGAGCCTGTTGGAGGGTAAGTCCACCAGGGAGTGTGGGATTGTCGCCTTCGTTGTAATTGACGTAGTAAACCTGTGGGGCCTGGTCAGGTCCAGCTGGAACCTCGATGACTTGTTGGCCTACTTGACCGCTCTTTGTCAGAACGTAGACAATAGTCCTCTGCTGTGGCGGTGGAACAACAATTGGTTCTAAACCCTTAGGTCCTTCAGGAGTGCGAACGAAGACGATGTTGTAGTTGATTCTTGGCTTAGGAACAGGAGGAGTGGGACCGTAAGAGGTAGGAATATGGGGCGCGTTATAAACGAAGAAATTGCGACTAACCACTGGTGTTGCGCCACCGTATCCACCTCCTCCGCCACCTCCTCCGCCACCTCCTCCGCCACCTCCTCCGCCACCGCCACCGTAAACACTCACTGGAGGGGCGCCATACCCCTGAGGGGCAGCTAGGGCACAACCCAAAAGAGAAAGGAGGACCTGAGGACAAACAAGTTTCATGACTAATTTATTCATAAACATGTGGCAACAAATAAAGGGGAATATACCTCTCGAAGTAGTACTACAGAACTATATCTTATTGGAAGACAATCTTCTGAACTGAATTAACAGGCTTTGATTCAGATGGAGAGTAGGATGTTAATTGAACAAAATAGGCAATGCCTTCACAGGAAAAATGGCCCACGAATAATAATAATTCATATTAATGTTTAGAAGTGCCGTATGATCTGAAGGATATGACTTATAATAAGTTATATACAAATAATAAGTTACGTACGAAACTGGAAAAGTAGACTGCGCATGCGTCGAAAATGAAATTTATGCCTTCTTAACCTTGATAGAAATGGCCAAGCAGAAATTGCCTTTGTTGTTTATATAATATCATGATTAATATGGGAATTAGTGTATATCTGTTGAATATTACCGGAGAAGCAAATTCTTTCGCGTTCTATACTTTTTAATTCAGGCAAAAAATTAGAACCATTATGAAAATGCCACGTTTCGGATTTACATTCTTCATAGGTTAATTATTAAATGAAGTGTAAATTCTAATGGCTCTCGAAATACAAATTCTTCTTGTTTTAAGTGAAAAACGTGATTACTTTAATTTTTCTAACGAGTTCAACGGAATAAACGGTCTGACGTTGTCGCATACAACATAAAATTTTAACCTTTTAATGCCTTTGTTTCACATAAATGGACAATTATTTGCCTCTCATATTTTTATATATTAATGTCCGATATCCGATTAGTTGATTTAATTATATCGACATGTACTTCTTTCCCATATATATGGACAAACTGTGCACCATTGAGGCAATAAGGGTAGTAATTTTTCTCATCTGCGACTATCATACGTACGCAGAACGCCCATTGTACACATATGTGAACAGTTGATAAGAGTACTTGAAAATATAAAAATATAACAAAATAAAACTATAACCAAAATTGTATGAAGAAGTTTAACTCAAATCAATAATAATTTGTCAATTCAGAACGAGGTACGTCCCTCATATACCAAACGGTTAAAGAAATATGAAGTGATATTAAGATTTCTCTGAAGTACTCAGAAATTAAATTCCAAATTTTCAAGAAAATCTTCGATCATAAAGAAAATGCTTGAAACGAATTAAACAACTTATAAATTGTTATCATACCATAGCTACAGTACTGTATATAGGGTTTTATATATATATATATATATATATATATATATATATACACATTTAACTGCAATGACCGCGCAGTATATTAACGTATAGAAACGACGTAAGTATAGAGGAGTGTTCTGCACACGAGGAAGAGAAATAACAACAAATGAAAATAAGGCACCCGCCCGGGAATCGAACCCAGATCTTCCGATTGCCGGTTAGACGTGCTAACCACTACACTACGGAGCCACGATAGTCAGAAGTTGTAATTCTCCTACATAGGGCAGAAACCAATGCCTTGAGAGGGCACCCTCGCAAATCGTGAATATGTACATTTAACTGCAATGACCGCGCAGTATATTAACGTATATAAACGACGTAAGTATAGAGGAGTGTTCTGCACACGAGGAAGAGAAATAACAAACAAATGAAAATAAGGCACGCCCCGGGAATCGAACCCACGATCTTCCGATTGCCGGTCAGACGTGCTAACCACTACACTACGGAGCCACGATAGTCAGAAGTTGTAATTCTCCTACATAGGGCAGAAACCAATGCCTTGAGAGGGCAACCCTCGCAAATCGTGAATATGTACATTTAACTGCAATGACCGCGCAGTATATTAACGTATAGAAACGACGTAAGTATAGAGGAGTGTTCTGCACACGAGGAAGAGAAATAACAAACAAATGAAAAATAAGGCACCCGCCCGGGAATCGAACCCACGATCTTCCGATTGCCGGTCAGACGTGCTAACCACTACACTACGGAGCCACGATAGTCAGAAGTTGTAATCTTCCTACATAGGGCAGAAACCAATGCCTTGAGAGGGCACCCTCGCAAATCGTGAATATGTACATTTAACGCTGCAATGACGTGTGCAGAACACTCCTCTATACTTACGTCGTTTCTATACGTTAATATACTGCGCGGTCATTGCAGTTAAATGTACATATTCACGATTTGCGAGGGTGCCCTCTCAAGGCATTGGTTTCTGCCCTATGTAGGAGAATTACAACTTCTGACTATCGTGGCTCCGTAGTGTAGTGGTTAGCACGTCTGACCGGCAATCGGAAGATCGTGGGTTCGATTCCCGGGCGGGTGCCTTATTTTTCATTTGTTTGTTATTTCTCTTCCTCGTGTGCAGAACACTCCTCTATACTTACGTCGTTTATATACGTTAATATACTGCGCGGTCATTGCAGTTAAATGTACATATTCACGATTTGCGAGGGTGCCCTCTCAGGCATTGTTTCTGCCCTATGTAGGAGAATTACAACTTCTGACTATCGTGGCTCCGTAGTGTAGTGGTTAGCACGTCTAACCGGCAATCGGAAGATCCTGGGTTCGATTCCCGGGCGGGTGCCTTATTTTTCATTTGTTTGTTATTTCTCTTCCTCGTGTGCAGAACACTCCTCTATACTTACGTCGTTTCTATACGTTAATATACTGCGCGGTCATTGCAGTTAAATGTACATATTCACGATTGCGAGGGTGCCCTCTCAAGGCATTGGTTTCTGCCCTATGTAGGAGAATTACAACTTCTGACTATCGTGGCTCCGTAGTGTAGTGGTTAGCACGTCTAACCGCAATCGAAGATCCTGGGTTCGATTCCCGGCGGGTGCCTTATTTTTCATTTGTTTGTTATTTCTCTTCCTCGTGTGCAGAACACTCCTCCATACTTACGTCGTTTCTATACGTTAATATACTGCGCGGTCATTGCAGTTAATGTACATATTCACGATTTGCAGGGTGCCATCTCAAGGCATTGGTTTCTGCCCTATGTAGGAGAATTACAACTTCTGAATATCGTGGCTCCGTAGTGTAGTGGTTAGCAGTCTGACCGGCAATCGGAAGATCCTGGGTTCGATTCCCGGGCGGGTGCCTTATTTTTCATTGTTTGTATTATCTCTTCCTCGTGTGCAGAACACTCCTCTATACTTACGTCGTTTCTATACATATATATATATATATATATCTGTGTGTGTGTGTGTGTGTTTGTGTGATGTTAATTATTTTGTGAACTCACCAAGAGCTGCATGTTGAAGACGAAGTGTGTCTTTAGCAAAGCGGAGACTCGCTTTTATAAGGAATCGTTGCAGCTCTCGGCAGTGAAGGGAAGAAGATGTGAAGGATTGGTCGGAAGAGTATTCGCGGACACGTACATATTCATATGTAAAAGTAATATCCATGTCCTATAACCGCAAGGAAGTGAGGGATAGGGGCTCGAGACTGTGCTACTTTAGCCAGAATCAATTAATTAGGGGTGATTGGCACGCCGTTTCATCATGACGTGCGATACTTGTTCGGGAAAATCAACTGCCCACCTCTTGGCAGCACTGGAGTTCGAGCGATAAAAGGTTATAGAAAGGGATAGAAAATGTGATCATAGTCATTTTTGCATGCAAAATCAACAAAAATATAATTGAACAGAGGCTTTTGAAAACCGTTAGTGATTAATGCAATATTTTCATGCAAAAATCAATAAATATATAGAGAAAGAAAGGGATCGGTAGGTCTCAAGGATCATTCGCCGAGCACCCGAAGCGAGCGAAGGCAAGAGCGAAGCAAGTTGGTGGAGCTATTTTTTTATTCGTATTGTACTGAAACTGAAGCATATATTAATTTCGCCTTCCATATGCTGTTGTTTGTGAGCTATTGATTTTTATGACAAAAAATTGAGGGTTAACTTAACCTTTTCAGTCACAGTGGACACTCTTAAGAAATAATAATGTATTTTTAGTAAATAGCAACTATCATTTCAGTTATTAATTTTTGAGCATGAATAAAGTTAATTTTTAGACACTATCCTAAAATAAAGAATATATATTTTAAATACTAAAACAAACATATTACGCGTTGCAGTTCACCACTGCATCTCCTCCCCCTTCGACTGGTTTTGGACAACTTTTTCGCTGGTTTCTTGGAAGTATTTAGCTGTTATGTCTGAAGTAAAGTTTGACTGTGTTGTCTCGTTCGTAGGAATGTTGTACTTGTAAATGAAGTATAATAAACCTTTAAAGTACAACCTAAAACACTACTGCATATTACATCTGTAAATGATTAATAAATATAAAATCTAAACTACTGTACAGTATTTTTATTTGTTTTCTTACCTTGAGGAATAAAGGCAGCTCAGAGTGCTGTGGAAGCAGTTAACAGCAGTATTGAAGACATATCAGAATGTGTAGGCAGTGAAGGGTTGTGAGGACATACTGTATAGTGGTAATACTGTAATTTCTTATACACTACACAATAGACTATACTATTTTTTGCTTTTTTACCTTTCACACTAAACACGAGTTCGGACCATGCGACATCTGGACCACCGGTGTCCGAAATACTGAAGGTTTATTGTATATTTTAAACTTTTAATTTTACTGTACCTTTAATTTAAAATATATGATAAATAAAAGTTATTCCATTAATATGAATATATTACGTATGAAATTCGGTGAATTATGGTTGATTATGCATTTTGGCAAAGGATTTTGTTAAGAACTATCTCACACACACACACACACTCTCTGTGTGTATATATATATATATATATATATATATATATATATATATATATATATATATTATATATATATATATATATATTATAATAAAGTCTTTGTTCAATTTTAAACTTCAATTACGTTTGATATACATATAAAAAAACAAACTGCAAATGGCATATGAAAGCATAATTATTAACGTTTTTCTTTATTTTATTTCGGGTCGCACCATATCAAGCGTGACGCAGAAACTGTTTGAAAATTGTGACATTAGAAGAAAGAGTTAACTGTGTTTTATGTCTCGCAGAACTGAAGTCCATAACAGATGTGAAAATTCACTGTTCATTACCTGAAAGTTGCATCACATATGAACTCAATTAATAATAATTAATGATACACGTCGATCTAGGAGGCCTCAACTCAGTGAGGAGACTGTGGCCGTCCTCCAGAAAGCATGTGAGAGGAGTCCACGGAAATCGTTGCTCCCTGCATCTGATGAACTAAACATCTCACAGTCAACTGTTCGCAAAGTTCTTAAAGTGAAATTGCGTGAACGTGTGTACAAGATTCAGGTGGTTCAAATGTTATTGGAAGACGACTATCATGCAAGGTTAGATTTCTGTGAACAGTTCCAATAAAAAATCAAGGATTCTCCTGAGTTTCTGTGGCAAGTTAACATTTCTGGTGAAACAACATTCCACGTTAGTGACAAAGTTAACCGCCACAACTGCTGCATTTGGAGGATAGGGAAACCGCATGAAGTCTGGCAACATGAAAGAGACTCACCAAAAATGAATGTCTGGTGTGCTCTCAGAACGTTATACATCATCGGTCTTTTCATTTTTAAGAAACCAACAGGCAATGGTGAACGTTACCTTATAATATTGCGAATTTTTTATCCCTGAACTAAGACGATTAGATCCTTCAGGAAGTGACTAGTTTCAGTAAGACGGTACTCCCTGCCACTATACAGTACTTTGAATATAGGACAGTTCTTAACTGTAATCGTCTTAGCCAATTAGATCACTAGAGGAGCACCAATTGCTTGTCAGTCTCGTTCACCTTTCTGTCTCTATTCGACTACTATTATGGAGCCGTGTTAAAAGTGTTGTTTATTCATCAAAACCACATGGAACCACTCAGCAGCAACTGGAGAATGTTTTCAGGTCTTTGGAATTTCGGATTGAACGATGTGTCGAGAAAGATGGTGGTTATGTTGAGGTATAGAAATTTGTAATGTAGTGTGTTAAATACTTTAGTTATAATTCTTTCATATGTCGTTTAAAGTTTCTTTGTCATGTGTACTTCAAAAATTATTAAAGTTTAAAGTTGTACAAGAACTTTGTAATCACCTTGTGTTTACAGGGTGTTTTTAATTGAACAGTGTAAAAATGAATAAAAATAATTATTTATTGAATTAATATATTGAAAAATATAATGTGTATTTGATTTAGTAACGTTTCAGTTTTATTTTTTGGATAAAAACTTAAACAATGGCAGAAATGCGATAGTTTTAAGCAAATTTGTGCAACATCTTTTTTTACCATATATTTTTCGTCTGATCTGGCTTTAGGTGTAATGACGTTTGTTTAAAAAAAGATTAAGCTCGTAAGGTGAGTTCACCAATGTGGATCGGTCATTACAACCCAAAGACGATTTACGCGTGAATTAAGCAAACCAGCTTCACACAAAAAATCTTATCTGAGTGTGATCAAAGAATTCACAACAGAAATTCTCCAGAAAGTCAGTGCTGTTCGCGAAGCATTCCTAAGAAACCTAAGAAGTTAATAAAGTAAAACAGCATCTTAGTCAAACATTCCATATCCTTTTGTGCATAAAAATAGAAACAAAATTTTAAAATTTAAGTCCTACAGGATACAGGTTGTTCACAAACTGTATGAAAAAATATTACGCTACAAGGCTTAACACCTGTTGAGAATTTATCGAAAACATTAAAATTGAAGATTACTTTGTTTCAAATCTCATTTGTAGCGACAAGACAACATTTTATACTTCTAGTAGATTAAACCACCGTTCGTTCAGGATCTGAGAGAAAAAATCCAGAGGAAACGTATGAACATGAGAAAAATTAGAAAACATGAGAAATTGAACGTTTGGTGTGCTTTGTCACGTGATCGCATTTACGGGACTTTTTTCTAAGATAAAACCGTTAATGGGAGATCTTATCTAAGAATGTTAAAAGAATTCTCTGTTCCTGTACGACAAACTCGAAGTCAATTGCAACGTGCATTGTTTCAGCAGGATGGTGCATCGCCTTATTTCGCTTGTCCTATGCATTGCATATGTTTCTAGACGAAACATTCGGAGGACGGTGGATTAGCCGAGAAGGACCTACAAGATAGTGGGCTTGTTCTCCGGATCTATCTCCTTTACATTTTTATCTTTTAGGATATATAAAGAGAACCTTATATCCAGTGGTGGGCGCGGTACCAAAATTTGGGGGTGCGTTACGCGGTACTGCGGTACCTCAGCATGCCCAGTGCGTTACGCGGTACTGCGGTACTTTTTCAGGTCCCCCTGGTGCGTTCCGCGGTACTGCGGTACTGCGGTACTGCACACAAGAACAACACAAGTAATAGCACATATTTTCAGAAATTGCATATCGGCGATTTCGCACCTGAACTTTCTGCCATAATGGCTAAAAATCGATCTTTGTCACAGAAATGTAACACACGTGCAACCGGCTCAAAAGCAAGCACTGCACTGAGGCGTTGTGATAGGATGGCAACGTAACATGTTCTGAACGAAAACTTAACGTGTCTAGAGTTAGGCTGATGCAACACACGCAGCATTCGTCTTACTGTACTCCTGTAATAAGGTTTACTTCAAAAAAAGTGTTAATTTTTTGAAAAGTCGTGTTTGTCGGTACCGCGGAAAGTACCGCGGGAAATTTGAATGCGGTAGCGGTACTGCTGTACTTTCAGCGATCCTTTGCGGTACTGCGTTATGCGGTACCGGTTTGGTAGTGCGGTAGTACCGCAGTACCGCAAAAAATACCGCAAGTGCCCAGCTTTGCTTATATCACAACAAATGAAAGGATACTTGTATTAATGACCTAAAAGTACACATTAGAGATTTCGTAGCATCAGCTCCTGTAATTGTTTTGGACAGTGGTTTCACTGAAATAGAGCCAAGATTTCGTTTACTGACCAAAAGTGATTTGAAGGCATGTGAAAACTTACTAAATCTCGGTTATAAAACTTGAAACATCACTGAATCAATTGCCCTTGAAATTTTCGAATATATCAATAAAAATATAAATAGCTATTACAATTTCTTTTTTCAACATTCATTTAAATACAACCTGTATCAATATACAATGGACGGAAATGATTTGTGGGGAGAAACTGAAGTTGAATAAGAACAGAGAACGGGCTCACAGAATGTTGAATGTGTGTAAGCATTCGAGATTCTTGTACCAACTATATTGTATATTGTCCTCCCACCTTTTTATTTTTTGCGAAATTCCATTTCCTTCCAGCGTTTATGATACTGTAACTGTACCTGAAATCCTTAATTTTTTAAGATTATTTTCTTAATTTCTTTCAAAGTTGTATCCAGTGAATATTAATACTAAGAAGTATTATAATTTTTATACTATTAATTATTAAGACTAATGAACTCACGTTTTTTTATGTATTCAAGTGAACTTTATGTTGGTAAACATCACTGTTGGATTCTTAAGTTTTTTAAATTTTGCACTGAATGCATTTGTATTTGCAGATTCTTTGCTTATATAAATCTTTAATACAATTTGTTTTTAATATTTTAATAATTTTATATTATTGATTGTATTTTTCTAGTGGCTTTATTCTAAATATAATGATGGTATTTGCACGTGAGTAACGAGACATTGTTTCTGAATAAACGCTCATCTGTGTACTTGTCCTGCTGACCCCCCCTTACCCCCGCATCCTACGCCTATGCTTAATTATATACTTCTCTCGCATTGGAAACAACTCAGTCTACTCCTTCATCTTAGAACTTTTGCATGCCTTTTCTTAACCCAAGAAGGATAGTGTGGGACAGCCAACATGCGACTAGTGTCGGCTCTAAGTAACCAAATGATGATTACATTTATATGCTGAATTAAACAATTTATTATTACTAAACAATAAAAAAACTTAATTTATATGGAAGAAAAGACAATTTCCAGAAAAACAAATGTTCTTTTATTGTAATAGGCCACGCTGGCCTACTAGAGTTAAAAGTAAACTGTAATGATTATACGTCAGCTTCTGGATTCACCATCTCGGAATTATGATACATTTCATCCATATACCAAATTATTTCACTGTAAAATTAACTCGTACCTTTCTACTTAGTTTCAACTTATCAGCACTTTCTTTAGTTATGACAATTTTATTTTTATATATTTAATATTTTCAGGTTTTAAATATACCATAACCCAAACTCTTAAAACTTTTATCTCCTGGCAATTATCTCATAAATAATTTTCAATGCACTCTGAAATATAAAACAGGAAACCACTGAATATTGTGTTCTCCTATTAATACTAAAGTTTAATAAGCTAGTAAGTCAACAAAGCTATAGTTCTACTTCATAAGGCATTTCACTTCTGTGGGTGTGTATGTATAATACATAGAATACGTCTTAAAAGTGCTTCCATTCCCACCTTACATATTTTTTCAGCAGAAACATTGTAGTTATTAGGTCATTATTTTTCTGTTTCTCTTGAATTATTAATCACTGATAAAGTTTTCTAATTAAATTCGATTGTGAAATAGTCTTTCGGGAATTTTGGTGAATGTTTCTCGCAACAAAAGTCAGGACTCGTTTGAATCAGTAAATAATAAAGGTTTAAAGTAAATTATCTTCCGCGAAAGACTTTTGCCGTCTTCCTCAATATTTTCTTTCTTTATTTTCCTTCTTTCATTGATATGTGTTTCTCACACTTGCTGCATTCAGAGCAATAAAAAATACAGATCAAGAACGAGGAAATTTATTTTTCCACAGATTAGATCCCTTTACGTAGAAGGTAATTTATACAGGTGAATATATTTATAAAATGATTTATTTATAACATAAACATAAACATAAAAATATGGTTCCTGTCTTTGTTTAAAATTTTTTACTAATTCAGAAATAAACCATATAACGAGTAAAAAATTGTTAAAAAGAAAACAAAACACAAGAGAAGATTGTAAAACGTTATATTTCTTGCATGTCAAAAATATTGCTATTTCTGATATGGGCTTGGAGGTGGACCGTAACCTCCTCCTCCTCCTCCTCCTCCTCCTCCTCCTCCACCTCCTCCTCCTCCTCCTCCTCCTCCTCCTCCCAGTAACT
Organism: Bathynomus jamesi; assembly: GCA_023014485.1. NCBI lineage: Eukaryota > Metazoa > Arthropoda > Malacostraca > Isopoda > Cirolanidae > Bathynomus > Bathynomus jamesi. The sequence continues at coordinate 337,971 of JAJOZX010000763.1, read as the reverse complement.
GACCGTCCCGAGATATTGCAGAAGCAAGAGCCTGTTGGAGGGTAAGTCCACCAGGGAGTGTGGGATTGTCGCCTTCGTTGTAATTGACGTAGTAAACCTGTGGGGCCTGGTCAGGTCCAGCTGGAACCTCGATGACTTGTTGGCCTACTTGACCGCTCTTTGTCAGAACGTAGACAATAGTCCTCTGCTGTGGCGGTGGAACAACAATTGGTTCTAAACCCTTAGGTCCTTCAGGAGTGCGAACGAAGACGATGTTGTAATTGAGTCTTGGCTTAGGAACAGGAGGAGTGGGACCGTAAGAGGTAGGAATATGGGGCGCGTTATAAACGAAGAAATTGCGACTAACCACTGGTGTTGCGTCACCGTATCCACCTCCTCCGCCACCTCCACCGCCACCTCCTCCGCCTCCGCCACCGCCCCCGCCCCCGCCACCGTAAACACTCACTGGAGGGGCGCCATACCCCTGAGGGGCAGCTAGGGCACAACCCAAAAGAGAAAGGAGGACCTGAGGACAAACAAGTTTCATGACTAATTTATTCATAAACATGTGGCAACAAATAAAGGGGAATATACCTCTCGAAGTACTACTACAGAACTATATCTTATTGGAAAACAATTTTCTTAACTGAATTAACAGGCTTTGATTCAAATGGAGAATAGGATGTTAATTGAACAAAATAGGCAATGCCTTCACAGGAAAAATGGTCCACGAATAATAATAATTCATATTAATGTTTAGAAGTGCCGTATGATCTGAAGGATATGATTTATAATAAGTTATATACAAATAATAAGTTACGTACGAAACTGGAAAAGTAGACTGCGCATGCGTCGAAAATGAAATTTATGCCTTCTTAACCTTGATAGAAATGGCCAAGCAGAAATTGCCTTTGTTGTTTATATAATATCATGATTAATATGGGAATTAGTGTATATCTGTTGAATATTACCGGAGAAGCAAATTCTTTCGCGTTCTATACTTTTTAATTCAGGCAAAAAATTAGAACCATTATGAAAATGCCACGTTTCGGATTTACATTCTTCATAGGTTAATTATTAAATGAATGTGTAAATTCTAATGGCTCTCGAAATACAAATTCTTCTTGTTTAAGTGAAAAACGTGATTACTTTAATTTTTCTAACGAGTTCAACGGAATAAACGGTCTGACGTTGTCGCATACAACATAAAATTTTAACCTTTTAATGCCTTTGTTTCACATAAATGGACAATTATTTGCCTCTCATATTTTTATATATTAATGTCCGATATCCGATTAGTTGATTTAATTATATCGACATGTACTTCTTTCCCATATATATGGACAAACTGTGCACCATTGAGGCAATAAAGGGTAGTAATTTTTCTCATCTGCGACTATCATACAGTACGCAGAACGCCCATTGTACACATATGTGAACAGTTGATAAGAGTACTTGAAAATATAAAAATATAACAAAATAAAACCTATAACCAAAATTGTGTAAAGAAGTTTAAATCAAATCAATAATAATATGAAATAGTATTAAGATTTCTCTGAAGTACTCAGAAATTAAATTTCAAATTTTCAAGAAAATCTTCGATCATAAAGAAAATGCTTGGAACGAATTAAACACATTATAAATTACACTGGTCAACACTCATTTTATTGCCAATCATATTAGAGTGATTTTGGGGTAACTTTATTGTGCTGATTCTGAATATGACATCGGTTTTGCTAGATTGGCTCTAATTTATGAGATAATTGGTACCCCATTGAAACACGTAAAAATGCAAAAAAATTAATGTTCAGGCGGAGCCTACTTACAAATCGCATTGAAATTGTCTCACATCATACAAAAGTAAACACATGAAATACATAATGGCATTTTATTCGGTCTCACCATCTAGAATGTTCCGGTAGTTTCCCATATGCACGCGTTATGGTTACGTTTCCTATTAATTGAGGGTATTCATTATCTCAAGAACTAGAGCCAAATCGGAAAAACTACTTTCATTTCGGAATTCAGCAACCCCAAAATACCCTAAATTCGTACGAATTTCCTTGGCAACGAAACAAAATTTATTTTTTTTGTTGAGCTGTGTTATCATACCATAGCTACAGTACTGTATATAGGGTTATATTTATATATATATATATATATATATATATATATATATGTGTGTGTGTGTGTGTGATGTTAAGTATTTCGTGAACTCACCAAGAGCTGCATGTTGAAGACGAAGTGTGTCTTTAGCAAAGCGGAGACTCGCTTTTATAAGGAATCGTTGCAGCTCTCGGCAGTGAAGGGAAAGAAGATGTGAAGGATTGGTCGGAAGAGTATTCGCGGACACGTACATATTCATATGTAAAAGTAATATCCATGTCCTATAACTGCAAGGAAGTGAGGGATAGGGGCTCGAGACTGTGCTACTTTAGCCAGAATCAATTAATTAGGGGTGATTGGCACGCCGTTTCATCATGACGTGCGATACTTGTTCGGGAAAATCAACTGCCCACCTCTTGGCAGCACTGGAGTTCGAGCGATAAAAGGTTATAGAAAGGGATAGAAAATGTGATCATAGTCATTTTTGCATGCAAAATCAACAAAAATATAATTGAACAGAGGCTTTTGAAAACCGTTAGTGATTAATGCAATATTTTCATGCAAAAATCAATAAATATATAGAGAAAGAAAGGGATCGGTAGGTCTCAAAGATCATTCGCCGAGCACCCGAAGCGAGCGAAAGCAAGAGCGAAGCAAGTTGGTGGAGCTATTTTTTTATTCGTATTGTACTGAAACTGAAGCATATATTAATTTCGCCTTCCATATGCTGTTGTTTGTGAGCTATTGATTTTTATGACAAAAAATTGAGGGTTAACTTAACCTTTTCAGTCACAGTGGGACACTCTGAAGAAATAATAATGTATTTTTAGTAAATAGCAACTATCATTTCAGTTATTAATTTTTGAGCATGAATAAAGTTAATTCTTTAGACACTATCCTAAAATAAAGAATATATATTTTAAATACTAAAACAAACATATTACGCGTTGCAGTTCACCACTGCATCTCCTCCCCCTTCGACTGGTTTTGGACAACTTTTTCGCTGGTTTCTTGGAAGTATTTAGCTGTTATGTCTGAAGTAAAGTTTGACTGTGTTGTCTCGTTCGTAGGAATGTTGTACTTGTAAATGAAGTATAATAAACCTTTAAAGTACAACCTAAAACACTACTGCATATTACATCTGTAAATGATAAATAAATATAAAATCTAAACTACTGTACAGTATTTTTATTTGTTTTCTTACCTTGAGGAATAACAGGCAGCTCAGAGTGCTGTGGAGACAGTTAACAGCAGTATTGAAGACATATCAGAATGTGTAGGCAGTGAAGGGTTGTGAGGAGATACTATACAGGGTGTCCGAGAATTAACTATCTATTTCAATGAAATCGGACAAATTTTTTAAAAACACACTTTTATTTATATTTATCATGTTTAATATGTGTTAAAAATGTATAAATTTCTAAATTTTTTTCATAATTTTATTTTCATAATTTTTTCATTATCTGGTCCAATGAAAGACCGTCTGAAGTCATAGAATGGCAAAGAGACTCTCCAAAAGTTAACGTGTGGCTTGGAATGACCAAATCCAAAATTTATGGCCCATTCTTCTTTGCGGAAGCAACTGTAACAGGTACCGTCTACCTTGATATGCTTCAGCAGTTTCTCGAACCACAGCTTCTTGATGATGGCATTCTTGATAATGTTGTGTTTCAACAAGATGGAGCACAATAAATTTTGGATTTGGTCATTCCAAGCCACACGTTAACTTTTGGAGAGTCTCTTTGCCATTCTATGACTTCAGACGGTCTTTCATTGGACCAGATAATGAAAAAATTATGAAAATAAAATTATGAAAAAAATTTAGAAATGTATACATTTTTAACACATATTAAACATGATAAACATAAATAAAAGTGTTTTTAAAAAATTTGTCCGATTTCATTGAAATAGTTAATTCTGGGACACCCTGTATAGTGGTAATTACTGTAATTTCTTATACACTACTGTATTTTACTGTTCCTTTAATGTTATCTCTTAATATGAAATATATGATAAATGAAAGTTATTCCATTAATATGAATATATTACGTATGAAATTCGGTGAATTATCGGTTAATTATGCATTTTGGCAAAGGATTTTGTTAAGAACTATCACACACACACACACACACACACACACAGACACGCACTGTGTGTGTATATATATATATATATATATATATATATATAAATATATATATATTATAAAGTCTGTTAAATTTTAAACTTGAATTACGTTTGATATACATATAAGAGAAACAAACTGCAAACAGCATATGAAAGCATAATTATTAACGTTTTTCTTTATTTTATTTCGGGTCGCACCATATCAAGCGTGGACGCAGAAACTGCTTGAAAATTGTGACATTAGAAGAAAGAGTTAACTGTGTTTTATGGCTCGCAGAACTGAAGCCCATAACAGATGTGAAAATTCACTGTTCATTACCTGAAAGTTGCGTCACATATGAACTCAATTAATAATAATTAATGATACACGTCGATTCTCCACGTCGATCCAGGAGGCCTCAACTCAGTGAGGAGACTGTGGCCATCCTCCAGAAAGCATTTGAGTGGAGTCCACGGAAATCGTTGCTCCCTGCATCTGATGAACTAAACATCTCACAGTCAACTGTTCGCAAAGTTCTTAAAGTGAAATTGCGTGAACGTGTGTACAAGGTTCAGGTGGTTCAAATGTTATTGGAAGACGACTATCATGCAAGGTTAGATTTCTGTGAACAGTTCCAATAAAAAATCAAGGATTCTCCTGAGTTTCTGTGCCAAGCTAACATTTCTGGTGAAACAACATTCCACATTAGTGACAAAGTTAACCGCCACAACTGCTGCATTTGGAGAATAGGGAAACCGCATGAAGTCTGGCAACATGAAAGAGACTCACCAAAAATGAATGTCTGGTGTGCTCTCAGAACGTTATACATCATCGGTCTTTCCATTTTTAAGAAACCAACAGGCAATGGTGAACGTTACCTTATAATATTGCGAATTTTTTATCCCTGAACTAAGACGATTAGATCCTTCAGAAAGTGACTAGTTTCAGTAAGACGGTACTCCCTGCCATTATACAGTACTTTGAATATAGGACAGTTCTTAACTGTAATCGTCTTAGCCAATTAGATCACTAGAGGAGCACCAATTGCTTGTCAGTCTCGTTCACCTTTCCTGTCTCTATTCGACTACTATTATGGAGCTGTGTTAAAAGTGTTGTTTATTCATCAAAACCACATGGAACCACTCAGCAGCAACTGGAGAATGTTTTCAGGTCTTTGGAATTTCGGATTGAACGATGTGTCGAGAAAGATGGTGGTTATGTTGAGGTCTAGAAATTTGTAATGTAGTGTGTTACAAACTTTAGTTATAATGCTTTCATATGTCGTTTAAAGTTTCTTTGTCATGTATACATCAAAAACAATAAAAGTTTAAAATTGTATAAGAACTTTGTAATCACCTTGTGTTTACAGGGTTTTTAATTGAACAGTGCAAAATTAAATAAAATAATTATTATATTTATTAATTAATATATTCAAAAATATAATGTGCATATGTTTTAGTAATGTTTCAGTTTTATTTTTTGGATAAAAACTTAAACAATGGCAGAAATGCAATAGTTTTAAGCAAATTTGTGCAACATCTGTTTTTACCATATATTTTCGTTTGATCTAGGCTTTAGTTGTAATGGCGTTTGTTCTGAAAAAGACTAAGCTCGTAAGGTGAGTTCACGAATGTGGATCAGTCATTACAACCCAAAGACGATTTACGCGTGAATTAAGCAAACCAACTTCACACAGAAAATCTTATCTGAGTGTGATTAAAGAATTCACAACAGAAAAAATATCAAAAGGAAATAAACCAATCGCCCAAGAAATTCTCCAGAAAGTCAGTGCTGTTCGCGAAGCATTCCTAAGAAGCCTAAGAAGTTAATAAGTAGAACAGCATCTGAGTGAAACATTCCATATCCTTTTGTGCATAAAAATATACACAAAATTTTAAAATTTAAGTCCTACAGGATACAGATTGTTCACAAACTGTATGGTACGAAAAAAGATTACGCTATAAAACTTAACACCTGTTAAGAATTTATCAGAAAGATTGAAATTGAACATTGCTTTCTTTCAAATCTCATTTTTTAGCGACACGACAACATTTTATACCTCTGGTAGATTAAACCGCCGTAAGTTCAGCATCTGAGGCAAAATATCCAGAGGAAACGTATGAACATGAGAAAAATTAGAAAACATGAGAAATTGAACGTTTGGTGCGCTTTGTCACGCGATCGCATTTACGGGCCTTTTTTCTAAGATAAAACCGTTAATGGGTTCTACAGATCTACAGATCTACAGAAGCTAAGGCTAACAAAGACCCTAAGATCCACTCTAAGGCTAGCCCGAGAGAAAGGAGAGAGTAGGGGGTTAAGAGAAGAGAGGAGAATAAGGGGTTAAGTAAGGAGCAACACCTATCATTCGTGGGTTAACATTCATTCAGAAAAAGAGGGAAAAAGTCTCACCATCATCATCCGCCGGCCACTGCCGACAAGTCAGAAAAATAGTCGGAGAATATAGGAGAGGGGTGAAAGATGAAAAGAAGTAAAATAAGAACGCTTACAAACCATGCAAACACAGTCTTAACTCACTGTCATACCATGCAAACTACAAACATGCAAGAAAAGAGTTAGAGACATGCAAAGTAAGGAGGATAAGAAAAAAAAAAAAGTAGGTAAAGTTAAACAAAAAGTGGGTTAGTTTACGCTATGAGCTACATCTACATTCGTGTTAGTCTAATTTTTTTTTTTTTTTTTTTTTTTTTTTTTTTTTTTATTGCTGGTGTAGTGAATACTCTTATTTTAGTTTCAAGTTAAATGTTAATTTTACCGTCTTGAATTTCGGAATAGTATAAATTCATTTTAAATTAGTTACCCCATTATAATTCAATTGTGAACCACATTAATACTAATTTTATGTATACTATATTATTTTATTGTATGTAAACATAATTAATTATATATCACAATTGTCAGTTAATTATTTATATTCAAATATTTATTTTAATCTAATACCATGTCCATTTTACAAATAAATAATAGAAAACCAATGGTTATATTTTCCACCTTTGGTACTGTCGCAGTTTCGCCTAACGGACTCAATACGGCTAGTGAGATAATCACTGGTTGGCACTTAACTAGCGGCAGTGCTTATGGCTACATCATCCAGGTTAACCTATACCGGATAGATGCGCTACGGTCCCAAGCCGTAGCTTGCCTAGGCCAACGACGACGACGTAAACCAACAATTGGTGACCCCGGAGCTGGATTACCCCTTTTACCCGAATGACTAGGACTAGACTGTAATGTCGTTCGTGCCCATCACCCCCTTCACCCGAGCGACTAGGACCAGACTGTAATGTCGCTCGTGCCCTCTGCCCCTCACCCCTGCCCGTGCGCTCTGTGCCTGCGCTCGTCTCAACCTCCACTCCTTCGTTGGGAACTTGTCGTCTTGCTTGTACGTTAGCAAGCATAGGAGAAGATGCCTGACGACGCTGGTGCCATCTCCCACTTGAGCGTAAAGCTCCCCGTCTTCTGGCCGGGTGATCCATTTATTTGGTTCCACCAAGTGGAATCACAATTCAACTTGGGAAGGATCACCGCTAGCAGGACGAAATACGATCAGTTTTGTCCTCTCTACCAGCGAGCATCATCTCTGAAGTCCGTGACGTCATCGTATCTACTTCCACGAGTGAGGACCCGTACAACGATCTGAAGTCTGCCATCCTGTGCCGCACCACTGTCTCCGAGCGTGAGAAACTACATCAGTTAATCTCAAAAGAAGAACTTGGAGACCGTAAGCCCACTCAAATGCTGAGGGCTATGCAGTGCGCTCTAGGCGAACGCGCACAAACCTTCGATAAGGACATCTTTAGCCAGTTGTTCTTGCAGAAACTTCCTCCATCAGCTCAGCGTGTCTTGGCCACTATGGATCCTGCTACTCCAGTTGATAAACTAGCAGAAACTGCCGACAAAGTAGTGGAGATTGACACAGCTCCGGTCAACAACGTGAACACACAATCGGAACTGGAGTTGAAAGTGAAAGAGTTAAGTCAACGACTCAACCACGTTTGTTCTCTGCTACAAAATCAACGGCAAAGAAGCCATTCTCGGTCAAGATTTACGAAGAGGCATCGTTCGAGTTCCGGGAAGATCTGCTTCTACCACTCGAAATTTGGAAAGAAGGCTAGGAAGTGCATCTCCCCTTGCAATTTTTCGTCGGAAAACCCCAGCAGCGAGTCCTAATGGCGTCTAGTACTCGCACTGCCAACCTGTTATTCATAAAGGACAGGAACTCTGGTGTCAATTTCTTGTGTTGATACCGGAGCGTCAGTCAGTGTATTCCCTCAAAAATCTGGTCATAAGCACTCGGAATCTCCGCCTCTATACGCTGCTAACGGTTCACGCATACCCACGTACGGTACTCAGTCGCGTGAACTAAACTTGGGCCTTCACCGATCCTTCAAGTGGATTTTCATCTGTGCTCAAGTGCAGCATCCCATAATCGGCGCTGACTTCCTCCAGCATTTCAAACTCCTGGTGGATCTTGACAAGCGACGCTTATGCGACCAGGCCACACTGCTTTCTGTTCTTGCCAAACAGGTTGCCCTTCCGGACGCCTCGAACTCTGCACTTTCCCTCGTTCCCCCTAATTCCATGTACCAGTGCCTTTTCCAGCGATATCCAGGAATTCTTCAACCGATGCAGATGGGTGATACCATTAAGCACACCATTACCCATCACATTACAACAAAAGGTCCCCCTGTGTTTGCAAAACCCAGACGTCTTGCCCCGGACAAACTGAAAGCTGCCAAATCGGAATTCCAGCTTATGATAGATCTTGGGATAATAAGACCTTCCAAAAGCAGTTGGTCCTCTCCCCTACACCTGGTCCAGAAGAAGTCAGGAGACTGGAGACCATGTGGGGATTACCGGTTTTTGAATTCGACAACCATCCCGGACCGATATCCGGTACCAAATGTCCAAGACTTTACTTCTCTTCTCCACGGCAAATCTATCTTCAGTAAAATAGATCTCGTTAAGGCTTTCCACCACATTCCCGTAGAGCCTTCGGATATTCCCAAGACTGCAGTTTGTACACCATTTGGGTTATTCGAATTTGTGAAGATGCCGTTCGGGCTACGGAATGCTGCGCAAACCTTTCAGAGGTTTATAGATGAGGTCACCAGAGGCTTAGACTTTGTTTATGCCTACATCGATGATTTGCTTGTGGCCAGCTCAACGGAAGAGGAACATAAGGAACATCTTTCACTCCTCTTTCAACGCTTAGAACAATACGGTGTTACTATTAATGCATCTAAGTGTGTGTTTGCACAGCCAACCTTGGAATTTCTTGGTCACACGATTTCGCAGCACGGAATTACCCCCCTTCAGGACAAGTGTGAAGTGATAAAAAATTACCCTATGCCAAATAATCAGCGTGAGTTACGTCGGTTTCTAGGTTTGGTAAATTATTACCACAAGTTCATTAAAAACTGTGCTAGTGTTCTTGCTCCTCTACACGCTATGATCACACACAAACGCAAGGTAACGAAATTGTTATGGTGTAGCGATAGTTTACAGGCGTTCGACAATGCCAAAAATGCTATCAATAGTGCATTGTCTCTGTCATTTCCTATCAGTGATGCCCCCCTAACTCTGACGGTCGATGCATCAGATGTTGCGATCGGTGGAGTGTTGGAACAAACCATTAACGGTCAACAAGCACCCATCGCGTTTTACTCGAAAAAGCTGCAGCCAGCCCAAACGCGTTATAGTGCTTTCGGACGTGAACTTCTTGCTATTTACTTAAACGTGAAGCATTTTCAACATTTCCTTGAAGGCCGAGAGTTTTGTGTTTTTACCGACCACAAACCTTTGATCACTGTCTTCAATAAAAACAGCTGTAACCACTCTCCCAGAGTCATCAGGCAACTCGATTATATCTCGCAATTTACCACAGATATCCGCCACACCAAAGGTGTCTTGAACACTCCAGCGGATGCACTTTCAAGAATAGAGATTACTTCTGTTACCCTCAGCTCTACACTGTGGAATGCTATTGCACAGGATCAAGATAAGGATACGGAACTACAAGAACTGCTCAGAGAAGACTCCACTCACTCACTTTCCCTCAAGAAAATGAGTATGCCAGGATTGTCTGTGCCCCTCTATTGCGACGTATCAACAGCTGCTATTCGCCCTTATGTCCCTCCATGTCACAGAAAAGCAGTCTTCACGGATCTTCATAATCCCTCCCATCCTGGTATCCGTGCTTCGCAACACCTGGTTACCTCTCGCTTTGTTTGGCCCTCGATGCGGAAGGATGTCAAACATTGGACCAAAACGTGCTTTGCCTGCCAGCGTGCCAAAGTCCAAAGGCACACCAGGTCCCCCTTTGACGCATTTCCGCCCCCATCCCAGCGATTTGAGGTAATTCATGTAGACATTGTTGGCCCTCTTCCAGTGATTCAAGGCCAACGTTATCTGCTCACCTGTCTCGACCGCTTTTCCAGATGGCCTGAAGCCATCCCACTTCCTGATATCCAAGCGGACACTGTTGCAAGAGCCTTTCTTCATGGATGGGTATCAAGATTTGGATTGCCGACAAAAGTCATCACTGACCAAGGTCGCCAATTTGAGTCTTCGCTTTGGAAGAAGTTTACCAGCTTGTTGGGTACAGTACATGCGCATACCTGTGCGTATCATCCGCAAGCTAACGGCCTCGTCGAACGCTTCCATCGCCAGCTGAAGTCATCCCTTATGTGTCACGAAGACTCCCATTGGATGGATAAGCTTCCACTCGTGTTGCTTGGTATTCGCTCTGCATTTAAGAGTGATCTGAAGACTACAGCGGCTGAACTAGTCTATGGAACAACACTGCGGCTACCAGGTGGCTACTTCACTGCAGGGGATAAGTCATGTGATCCTACGGAATTCGCTCAAACACTTTCCTCTCACATGCAGTCCCTTCAGCCTGTTCCCCCTCGATTGACTAGCCAACAGAACATCTTTATTTCCCCAGCCCTCCAGTCTTGCACCCACGTTTTCGTTCGTGTACCTCTCCCAAAACGGCCTCTCCAATGTCCATATGACGGGCCCTATGAAGTTCTCCGACGTACGCGCAAATCATTTCTCATCCAGCGCGGTTCCAAGGTCGACAAGGTTTCTATCGATCGTCTTAAGCCTGCGTTTTTGGAATCAACCTTAAGTGAGGTACATGTAGCTACCAAAAAGGTCCAGAGGAAATCTGTGTCGTTCGGAACTCTTTGAACTTCCTCTCTGGTGGGGGAGTGTGTAGTGAATACTCTTATTTTAGTTTCAAGTTAAATGTTAATTTTACCGTCTTGAATTTCGGAATAGTATAAATTCATTTTAAATTAGTTACCCCATTATAATTCAATTGTGAACCACATTAATACTAATTTTATGTATACTATATTATTTTATTGTATGTAAACATAATTAATTATATATCACAATTGTCAGTTAATTATTTATATTCAAATATTTATTTTAATCTAATACCATGTCCATTTTACAAATAAATAATAGAAAACCAATGGTTATATTTTCCACCTTTGGTACTGTCGCAGTTTCGCCTAACGGACTCAATACGGCTAGTGAGATAATCACTGGTTGGCACTTAACTAGCGGCAGTGCTTATGGCTACATCATCCAGGTTAACCTATACCGGATAGATGCGCTACGGTCCCAAGCCGTAGCTTGCCTAGGCCAACGACGACGACGTAAACCAACACTGGCATCACGCTGGCATGTCACAAGCTGGCATTCATCGTCAACAGACTCATCCTCGAGCACCACCACCAGAGCTCCTGTTGTTAACTTTCTTTTTTAATTTTAAACAACGTTAATATTTTTAAAATGTCTGTCAAGACGGTTCTTAAACACATTAACGCTGGTAGAATGAACGACTGACGCGGGAAGATTATTCCATTTATCTATTACTTTAAACGTAAAGAAGTTTTTAGCGATATTAGTCAATTGTAACGTGCATTGTTTAATCAGGATGGTGCATCGCCTTATTTTGCTTGTCCTGTGCGTATGTTTCCAGACGAAACATTCAGAGGTCGGTAGATTAGTCGAGAAGGACCTACAAGATAGTGGACTCGTTCTCCGGATCTATCTCCTTTAGATTTTTATCTTTTGGGATATGTTAAGAGAACCGTATATCTAGTGCTGTGCCCGCTAACTCCTAAAGTTAGCGTCGCTAACGCTAACGCTAATTTGGTCGCTAATTTTTTCTGAAATCACCCCCAATTTATGTATGTTCTGCCTTCCGTCCGTAACAGGCAACATGTTTTGCTACGAGCACAGCAGTAGATATACAGAGTCTGTCCAACAATTGCAGCTTAGAACCTCTACATATTGATGTCATGTTCAACTTGCAGTCAAGTGCTACCTCAGTCTTTTATAATGGAGATTGCAGTCAGCGAACCAAATTTTAGGACAAGTTTTTTTGAAAAATTAGCGAGTGACTTTCTCTAAAAACTTAGCGCCGCTACTTGTTTCGCTAACAATTTTGAAAATTAATGTCGCTAACAGTATCGTTAATAAAAAATTAGCGGCACTAATTTTAGCGCTGCTAATACTAGCACTGCCAATATCACAACAAATCAGAGAATACTCGTATTAATGATCTAAAAATATGTATTCGAGATTCCGTAGCATCAGCTCTTGTAACTATTTTGGACGGTGGTTTCACTGAAGTAGAGCCAAGATTTCGATTACTTACCAAAAATGACTTGAAGGCATGTGAAGATTTACTAAATATATCAGTTATAAAACTTGAAACATTACTGAATCAATTGCCCTTGAAATTTTCTGAATATATCAATAAAAAATAAATAGTTATTATAATTTCTTTTTCCAACATTCATTTAAATACAACTTGTATAAATATACAATGGACGGAAATGATTTGTGGGGAGAAACTGAAGTTGAATAAGAACAGAGAACAAGTTCACAGAACGTTGAATGTGTGTAAGCATTCGAGATTCTTGTACCAACTACATATATTGTCCTCCCACCTTTTAATTTTATGCGAAATTCCAGTTCCTTCCAGCGTTTATAATACTGTAACTGTACCTGACATCCTTAATTTTTTTAGATTATTTTCTTAATTTCTTTCAAAGTTGTATCTAGTGAATATTAATACTAAAAAGTTAAATTTTTTACTGTTAATTGTTAATAATTATGAACTCGTTTGTTATGTACTCAAATGAACTTTATGTTGGTAAACATCAATATTGGATTCTTATTTTTTTTAATTTTGCACTGCATGCATTTGCATTTGCAGATTATTTACGTATATGAACCTTTAATGTAATTTATTTTTAATATTTTAATAATTTTATATTACTGATTGCATTTTTCTTGTGGCATTATTCTAAATAAGTTATAATGATGGTATTTGCATGTGAGTAACGAGAGTGTTTCTGAATAAACGCTCATCTGTGTACTTGTCCTGCTAACTTATAGTTATATATATATACGAGTATATAACCATCATAATGTTTAACAAGGTATATTCTCATCACAACTTATGAAAGTACACCATAATACTGAAAATCTTCTTTCTCAGTCATCCACTTGTACTTATTCACGTCCATGAACTGATGCGCACATAAAACTCTATTTCAGTCGGAAACAAATAAACGCTCTAATCTTATTTACCACTTATTCATTAAGCGCACTGGCACAGTATCTAACTTTAATAGATATATCGAGCTTAGACGTCAGGTTAAAAGATCTGTTAGGAATGCTGAGCGTAATTTAGAGATACTTATGACTGCGGATAGTAAACATTATCCAAAAAAGTTTTTTGACTACGTCAGTAATCGTAAGCCGATAAAAAATAACGTAAGCCCTCTAGTGGACGCTAACGGCGCTTTGGCTTCCGACGCTCAGGCGATGGCGGGTATTTTTAACAACTTTTTTACGACAGTTTCTAACGTAGAAGATGTAAATAATGTCCCCGACGTGGACGATATCGTTCCATTTAGTAGCGAAACTATTTTGAATGAAATAACTGTTTACAAGGGTGAGATTGCGCATTATATCGATAAGCTAAAAGTTAGCAAGGCTCCAGGCCATGACGCACTTTATCCTAGACATTTGAAAGATTTGAAAGACGTTATCGTAGGCCCTTAACAAAAAATTTTAATAAGTCACTGGAAGCGGGGATTATTCCTGAAGACTTCAAATTAGCTAAGTTACGCCCAGTTTTAAAAAAGGCGACCGCACAGTAGCTAGCAATTATAGGTCTTTTAGCTTAACGTCAGTTGTCTGTAAACTTTTGGAATCTGTAGTTAGGGATCGTATCATCGATCACTTCGAAAATCGTGATTTGATTAATAGTAGTCAGCATGGGTTTCGACGCCATAAACCTTGTTAGATTTTTATAACGAAATAGTGCGCGAATACGATAGGCATAGAGCGGCTGACGTTATTTAATTAGACTTTGAAAAGCGTTCGATACAGTTCCGCATAGAAGATTAATTGCGAAGGTTAAAGCACATGGTATACGCGGTCAGGTAGCTAACTGGTTAGAGGAATGGCTTCGTGCCAGGAAACAGAGGATCGTCATTAATGGTAGGGAATTTGGGTGGTTGGATGTAGATAGCGGTGTCCCTCAGGGTTCAGTGTTAGGCCCATTGCTATTCGTAAGCTACATTAACGACATAGATGTAGGCTTGACCAGTAACGTGTCAAAATTCGCGGACGATACTAAAATAGGCGGTAAAGTTCTTAACGTGGACGATAGAAATAGGCTCCAAGACGATGTAAATAGGATTATGGAGTGGACGGATAAGTGGCAGATGCAATTTAACGTAGACAAATGTAAAGTTTTGTATATAGGTTCTCGTAACAACAATTACACGTACACGATGGATAATAGACAGTTAGCGAGCGTTGACGAGAAAGTTGATTTAGGCGTACGCGTATCTAAGGATTTAAAAGTTAGGAACCAGTGTCTGGAGTCTTGCGCAAAAGCTAATAAGATGTTAGGCTTCATAGCGCGTAATTTCGAATTTAAATCGAAGAATATTATATTGCCCCTTTACAGTTTGCGTGAAGATATTGATAGGTTGGAAAGGGTTCAGCGACGCGCCACGAAACTAGTTCCGTCACTACGCAACAAGTCTTACGAATATAGGATTAAAGAGTTAGACTTGCATTCACTCGAGACTAGAAGATTAAGGGGCGAACTTATTAAAGTTTTCAAAATCGTTAATAAAATCCATAACGTAAATTTTGACAAACTGTTCACTTTCGATAATAGTAATACTCGTAATAACGGATTTAAATTGCGTGGCAGACGTTTCATTACCGACATCGCTATAAACGTTTTTACGTTTAAAGTAATTGATAAATGGAATAATCTTCCCGCGTTCGTCGTGAACTCTACCAGCGTTAATATGTTTAAAAACCGTTTAGAGAGGCATTTTAAAAATATTAACGTCGTTTAAACAAATAAAACAATTGGCAACAGGAGCTCTCGGGGTAATGGTCGAGGATGAGTCTCTTGACGATTAATGACAGCTTGTGACATGCCAGCGTGTGATATGCCAGCAATAAAATTATATTTAAAAAAAAATTAGACTAACACGAACTTAGATGTAGCTTGTAGCGTGAACTAACTCACTTTGTTATATTCTTCGTACTTTTTTTTTTGTTTTTCTTATCTTCTCTTTACTTGCGTGTCTGTAGTTTGCATGGTATGACAGTGTTTGAATTAAGACTGTGTTTGCATTGTTTGTAAGCGTTCTTATTTTACTTCTTTTCATCTTTCACTCCTTTCCTATTCTCTTCGACTATTTTTCCGACTTGTCGGCAGTGGCCGGCGGATGATGATGGTGAGTCTTTCTCTCTCCTTTTCTGAATGAATGTTAACCCACGAATGATAGGTTTTGCACTTAACCGCTTATTCTCTTCTTTTAACCCCCCTAATCTCTTCTTTCTCTCGGGATAACCTTAAAGTGGATATTAGGGTCTTTGTTAACCTTAGCTTCTGTCGATCTGTAGGAATTGTATTTGTTACCCATGTAAGAATTGGCCCATGTCAAACAAATATTCATACCCACAAAACAAACGTTAGAAAACTCCTGTAATTTTTTTAGCCATCCCCTGTCTATATACAGTACTTCTCTTCTAATTTAAGGTCACTGATACCCGCATTAGAAACAAATCAGTCTACTCCTTCATCTTAGAACCTTTGCATGCCTTTTCTTAACCCAAGAAGGATAGTATGGGACAGCCCACATAGCGACTAGTGTCGGCTCTACGTAACCAAATGAAGATTACATTTATAGGTTGAATTAAACAATTTATTATTACTAAACAATGAAAAACATTAATTTGTAGAAAAGAAAAGAAATAATTTCCAGAAAAACAAATATACTTTTATTGTAATAGGCCACGATGGCCTACTAGGGTTAAAAAGTAAACTGTCATGTAATGATTATACGTCAGCTTCTGAACTCATCATCTCGAAAGTATGATACACTCCATCCATATACCAGAATTATTTCAATATAAAATTAACTCATGCTTTTCTACTTACAGTAGTTTCAACTTATCAACACTTCTTTTAGTTATGACAATTTTATTTTTATATATTTAATATTTTCAGGTTTTAAATATACCATAACCCAAACTCTTAAAACTTTTATCTCCGAGCAATTATCTTATTTATAATTTTCAATGCACTCTAAAATATAAAACAAGAAGCGACTGAACGTTGTGTTCTCCTATTAATACTAAAGTTTAGGAAGTTAGTAAGTCAACAAAGCTATAGGTTTTCATAAGGCATTTCACTTCTGTGGGTGTGTCCGTATAATACATGGAATATATCTTAAAAGTGCTTCCTTTCCCACCTTACATACTTTTTCAGCAGAAACATTGTAATTATGAGGTCATTATTTTTCTGTTTCTCTTGCATGATTAATATCTGATAAAGTTTTCTAATTAAATTCGATGGTGAAAATTGAGGCCTTCCGAAGCAAAAGTAGCACAAGCGCCATTTTTTTTAATCGCCAGAAAACGCGTTGAAAGTTATGCGACCTTCGGACAGAGATAACGCATTATTTTTCGCGGGACTTTCGACCATACGAACATTGGCGTTTCTGCAATTCATCCATTACCATATGATAGTGTACGGTCTGAAGAACCTCTCATTGGGTATAACTTTTTTGCCTTGGATGGCGCTTGTGCTACTTCTGCTTCGGAAGACCTCAAATAGTCTTTCAGGAATTTTCGTGAATGTTTCTCGCAACAAAAGTCAGGACTCGTTTGAATCAGTAAATAATAAAGGTTTAAACTAAATTATCTTCGGCGAAAGATTTTTACCGTCTTCCTTAATATTTTCTTTCTTTATTTTCTTTCTTTCAGTGATGTGTTTCTTACGCTTGCTGCATTCAGAGCAATAAAAATTTTAAAAAATTCCAACTGTCAAAATATAGATCAACAAAGAGGAAATTTATTTTTCCACAGATTAGATCCCTTTACAAAGAAGGTAATTTATGCAGATGAATATATTTATAAAATGGTTTATTTATTAAATAAATATCAACATAACGATATGGTTTCTGTCTTTGTGTAAAATGTTTTACTAATTCAAAGGTAAACCATTGAAAGAAGAAGAAATTGTTAAAGAGAAAACAAAACACAAGAGAAGATTGTAAAATCTTACATTTCTTGCATGTCAAAAATATTGCTATTTCTGATAAGGGCTTGGAGGTGGACCGTAACCTCCTCCTCCGCCACCTCCTCCGCCACCTCCTCCTCCTCCTCCTCCTCCTCCTCCTCCTCCTCCTCCTAGTAACTGACCGTTCTGAGATATTGCAGAAGCAAGAGCTTGTTGGAGGGTAAGTCCACCAGGGAGGGTGGGATTGTCGCCTTCATTGTAATTGACGTAGTAAACCTGTGGGGCCTGGTCAGGTCCAGCTGGAACCTCGATGACTTGTTGGCCTACTTGACCGATCTTTGTCAGAACGTAGACAATAGTCCTCTGCTGTGGCGGTGGAACAACAATTGGTTCTAAACCCTTAGGTCCTTCAGGAGTGCGAACGAAGACGATGTTGTAATTGATTCTTGGCTTAGGAACAGGAGGAGGGGGACCGTAAGAGGTAGGGATATGGGGCGCGTTATAAACGAAGATATTGCGAGTAACCACTGGTGTTGCGCCTCCGCCACCGTATCCACCGCCTCCGCCTCCGCCTCCGCCTCCGCCTCCGCCACCGCCACCGCCACCGTAACCACCCACTGGAGGAGTGCTAACCCCATGATCAGGGGCAGCGAAAGCACAAGCCAAAAGAGAAGCGAGAACCTGAAGGCAAATAAATTTCGTAACTAAATTATTCATAAACATGTGTCAACAAATAAAGGGGAATATACCTCACGAAGTATTTCTCCAGAACTATATGTTATTGGAAGACAATTTTCTTAACTGAATTAACCGGATTTGATTCAGATGGAGAATAGGATGTTAATTGAACAAAATAGGCAATTCTTTCACAGGAAAAATGGTCCACGAATAATAACAATTCATATTAATGTTTAGAAATGGCGTATGAAGGATATGACTTATAATAAGTTATATACGAATAGTAAGTTTTGTACAAAACTGGAAAAGTAGACTGCGCATGCGTCAAAAATGAAATTCATGCCTTCTAAATCTTGAGAGAAATGGCCAAGCAGAACTTGCCTTTGTTGTTTGTATATCATGGTTAATATTTGTTGAATATTACTGGAGAAGCAAATTCTTTCGCATTCTGTACTTTTTAATTCAGGCGAAAAATTAGAACCATTATGAAAATGCCACGTTTAGGATTTACATCCTTCATAGAGTAATTATTAAATGAATTCTAATGACTCTCGAAATACAAACCCTTCTTGTTTAAATGAGAAATGTGATTATTTTAATTTTTCTAACAAGTGCAACCATGAACGTGCCTCATATACCAAACAGTTAAAGAAATATGAATTGATATTAAGATTCCTCTGTAGTACTCGGTAACTAAATTTCAAATTTTCAAGAAAATCTTCGGTTATAAAGAAAATGCTTGGAGCGAATTGAACAAATTATAAATTCTTATCATACCATAAATATATATATATAAGTGTGTGTGTGTGTGTGTGATATTATGTTAAGTAATTTATAAACTCACCAAAAGCTGCATGTTGAAGACGAAGTGTGTCTATAACAAAGCGGAGACTCCCTTTTATAAGGAATCGTCACAGCTCTCGGCAGTGAAGGGAATGAAGACGTGAAGGATTGGACGGAAGAGTATTCGCGGACACGTACATATTCATATGTAAAAGTAGTATCCATGTCCTATAGCCGCAAGGAAGTGAGGGATAGGGGCTCGAGACTGGGCTACTTTAGCCAAAATCAATTAAATAGGGGTGATTGGCACGCCGTTTCATCATGACGTGCGATACTTGTTCGGGAAAATCAACTGCCCACCTCTTGGCAGCATTGGAGTTCGAGCGATAAAAGGTATAGAAAGGGATAGAAAATGAGATCATAGTCATTTTTGCATGCAAAATCAACAAAAATATAAATGAACAAAGGCTTTTGAAAACCGTTAGTGATTAATAGAATATTGTCATGCAAAAATCAATAAAGATATATATAGAAAGAAAGGGATCGGTAGGTCTCGAGGATCATTCTCCGAGCACCCGAAGCGAGCGAAAGCAAGAGCGAAGCAAGTTGGTGGAGCTATTTTTTTATTCGTATTGTACTGAAACTGAAGCATATATTAATTTCGCCTTCCATATGCTGTTTGTGAGCTATTGATTTTTATGACAAAAAATTGAGGGTTAACTTAACCTTTTCAGTCACAGTGGGACACTCATAAGAAATAATAATGTATTTTTAGTAAATAGCAACTATCATTTCAGTTATTAATTTTTGAGCATGAACAAAGTTAATTCTTTAGAAACTATCCTAAAATATAGAATATGTATTTTAAATACTAAGACAAACATATTACGCGTTGCAGTTCACCACTGCATCTCCTCCCCCTTCGACTGGTTTTGGACACCTTTTCGCTGGTTTCTTGGAAATATTTAGTTGTTCATGTCTGAAGCAAAGTTTGACTAGTTGCCTATTTCGTAGGAATGTTGTACATTACATTAAAAACCATTGAAACTGAAAATAAATTTATTTAACGATTAATTTAACAAATATTACATAGAGTAATTCTTCGGTTTTCCAAAGTAATTGGGGTTATGCAAAAGTATGGATTATCGCAAATAAATAGAAAAATATGTATTATATACCTGTAAATGAAGTATAATAAACCTATAAAGTACACCCTAAAACAACTGCATATTACACTTGTAAATGATTAATTATAATAAATCTAAAATCTAAACTACTGTACAGTATTTATATTTATTTTCTTACCTTGAGGAGTAACAGGCAGCTCAGGGTGCTGTGGAGGCAGTGAACGGTATTGAAGACATCAGAATGTGTAGGCACTGGCAGTGAAGGGTTGTGGGGACATACTTTGGATCAATCCCAGAATAGGCACCTGAAATCATTTTTAGGTGCTTAATCTGGGATTGAGGCAAAACACAGGTGCTTAATCTGGGATTGAGGAGAAAAAAATATAAACAGTTTTTAGAGATATAATTTCATTGTTTTTATCAATATTTGAAAAAATAAACTCTAACCTAACCTAACCTAACCTAACCTAATCTTTTGCTATATCTTCTGCTTTTTTGGTTAGTTTTGCTATTCTTACCAGTTTGATTTTTACCTGATTTTCACATTTAATATTTTATTAATAATATTCGATTTCTATTTCAGAAATAATTTTTCTTTATTCATTAAACCACTTTAAACCTTTTATAACTTTGCCTTTATTACATTTGTAATAAACTTTGTATAAACAATAAATTTTGTAATCATCAGATTTTTTTTATTTAATTCCTTGCAAGGTGCCTATTCTGGGATTGAGGTACATCAGGTGCCTATTCTGGGATTGACCCCATACTTTATCAGAATAGGAGTAATTGTTGTAATTTCTTATACACTACACAATAGACTATACTTTTTTTAATTTTTTTTTTTCACACAAAACACGAGTCCAGACCATGCGACATCTGGACCACCGGGGTCCGAAATACCGAGGTTTATTGTACATGTTAAACTTTTATTTTTATTGTACCTTTAATTTTATCTCTTAATATAAGATATATGATAAATAAAAGTTGTTCCATTAATATGAATATATTACGTATCAAATTCAATGTGTTATTGGTTAATTATGCACATTTTGGCAAAGGATTCTGTTAAGAAATATCACACACACACACACACACACACACACATACACACGATATATATATATATATATATATATATATATATATATATATATATATATATATATATATATGGGGGATTACAAAGTCTTTGTTCAATTTTAAACCAGGACAAGAAACTACGTAACCTTGTCGAGGTGTAGCAGCTTAAACCGACTGGAATGTCTGCCTGGAAATCTGGAAGGAGATTTCTGTAACTTGCGGGGGGCAATAGGCATCCGGAAGGTACTAATTAGTAGTTTCGAACAAGCCAGGAAAGGCCTAGCAAGCCTCTGGTGGTTTTATTTTGCTCAAGTACAACGCAGAGAGCCTCGGAACGGATGGACCACGGTTACGACTTTGGCGCGAAAACGGACTTTCTTTTGGATTGCTACAGTAAATGTCGGAACACTTAGAGATAAATGCGAAGAAATGGTTGAGTTCGTGGAATCGAAATCTATACATATTATGGGAATCGCAGAAACCAGATGGACAGGTGAAGGAACCAAGGTACTGCACAATGATTATGTGCATATACAAGGGCAGAGAAGAGGATACCAGATCGGGTGTGGCAATTATACTGTCCCCCCGATTTTCTGAACATGTTGTTGGAGTGATAATGAAATGTGAGAGATTGATGGGAGTGACCCTAAGCCTAAACGGAGAGAGACTATCGATAATCCAGGCATATGCACCGCAGAGTGGAAGATCACAGGAGGAAAAGGAAACTTTTTATGAGGATCTTCAGGGAATGATAGATGGGCTGCCTTATGGACCAAGATTTTGATGGGAGACCTAAATGGCCATGTGGGTGGAGATCGAAACGGAAATGAAGACATGATCAGGGCATTTGGTGCGGGGGAGAGAAATTTGGAAGGGGAAATGCTGGTAAATTTTTGTGTAAGAAATGTTCTTAGTATAATGAACACATTTTTTAAGCACCAGGAATCACATCTCTATACGTGGTATGGATGGAATAGTAGAACCGGAAATTATGATAAGAAGTCTCAGATAGACTTTATTGTGGTGGATAAAAAGTCATTGGTGAAAGATGTAAGAGTAGTACCATCTGTGTCTTTTGACTCGGATCATAGACTTGTTAATGCCAAAATTTTGCTTCCAGTACCACAAGATATAAAAAAGCCTAGAAGGAGAAGAGTGTGCACGGAGAATATACCAGAAAAACTGGAAGAGATTAGAGCTAGAACTGAGGAGGCTTTCGGACAAAGGGTAGCTACGGAAATAGTGGAGGAGGTTTGGGTTGAGTTTAGGAGAACGATGGAAGGAATACAGCGAGAGGTGATTGGAGAAAGGGTAGTTGGTGGGTCAAAAAAGAAAAGACGGTATGATGGACCCAGGAGGTAAAGGAGGCAGTGACAAATAAGATGCGTGCTTTTAGGAGATGGCTTAAGGATAGAAATGAGCAAACAAGGCAAGAATATGTCCAAATGAGAAACCACACCAACGAGGTTAAAAGAAGAGCGAAACGCTCTGTGTGAGAGAAAATAGGTAGAGACTTAGAAGAGGATTTTCAAGGCTCGAAGAAGTTACTGTATAGCATGGCTAAGAAGTATAAAAATGGAGAAAGCAAGAAAACAACAGTGGCGATTAAAAATGCACATGGGGAAGTCCTCACTGATAAAAGCGAGGTGGCCGCACGCTGGAACGAATACTTTAGACAGCTTTTGAATAACGAGAACCAATATGATGAGGTGAGACTGGAGGAGCGGGTAAATCATGAGGAGCATGAGGGGGGTAGAGAGATTACTAGAGAGGAGGTTATTCAAGCACCAAAGAGGATGAAGAATAATAAAGCTCCCGGGCCGGATGCAATTGTCACAGAAACACTAAAAGCAGCTGGTGATCCTGCTGTGGACTGGCTGCTAAGCATTTTCCGGTTGGTATGGTCGCAGGGAATTGTACCGGCAGAATGGGGCAGAGCAATTATATGTCCTATATATAAAAAGAAGGGAAGTGAGCAGGAATGTCAAAACTACTGTGGCATATCTTTGATGTGTCATATGGAGAAAATATATGAAAGGATTTTGGAACATAGACTACAAAACATACTGGAACCTGGGTTACTGGAGTATCAATGCGGCTTTCGTGCAGGCCGGAGTACCATAGATCAAATTTCAGCCATAAGACAATATCTTGAGAAGAGCCGAGAATTCATTTGGACCGCTTCATATGTTTTTTGGATCTGGAGAAGGCATTTGATAGTGTGCCCAGGGAGAAGCTGTGGGTGGTTTTGAGTGAGAGAGTGCCACCCAAGCTTCTGAGAGCAGTAATGAGCACCTATAGGGTCTCCAAGAGCACGGTGGTGGGATCGGAGGAATGGTTTGATGTAAGTACAGGAGTTAAACAAGGGAGTGTTCTGTCACCCATTTTATTTATTGCCTACATCAACAGGGTTATGGAACACATAACTGAGGAAATTGAAGAGGAAATAGAAATTTTTGGATACGCTGATGATGTGGCTGTTGGGACTAACACAGCACAATCCCTGGAGAGAATTATGCAGAGGTGGGATGAGAGATTGAGGGAGTATGAACTGAAACTGAATCATGATAAAACTGAATATATGGTGGTAACGAGGGGAGCGAACGAGGATGGAATCTTTATTAAGGGAAGGGAAATGAAAAAGACGGACACATTTAAATACCTTGGTAGTGTGATAGCAAATGATGTGGGTATGGATACAGAGGTGAATGAAAGAATTGCTAAATATAGCAGAAATGTTTCCTTCCTGTACCCCCTATTGAAAGATCAAAACATCCCTAAAAAGGTAAAGACGCATATATACTCAACAATATCGAAACCAATCTTACTATATGGCAACGAGACTTGGGCCCTAACCACAAGGACGAGGGGAAAACTGCAAGCAGCTGAAATGAGGGTCCTGAGATTGATAGGAGTAAGTAGATTGGATAAAATAAGGAACACTGAAATAAGAAGGCGATTGGGTGTAACTTCGGTTAATGAGAATATTGAGAGGAACCAACTGAGATGGTACGGGCATGTCCAACGAATGCCGATGGAAAGGACAGCAAGAAGAATGCTGGAATGGGCCCCTCAAAACAGAAGACCAGTTGGAAGACCCAAGATCCGATGGATGGATAACATCAAGAGTGCTGTCGAGAAGTGTGGAATCAATCTCCAACGGGCGAACTTCATGTGTGGAAATCGTGAGGCATGGAGGAGTCTCGTCCGAGGGCTCCCAACTGACAGACCGCTTTAGGTCTACCAGGCGCCTGGTAAGAAAGGTAAGAATAACGTTTAATATACACATGAAAGAAACAAACTGCCAATGGCATATGAAAGCATAATTAGTGACGTATTTCTTTATTTTATTTCGGGTCGCATCATATCAAGCGTGGACGCAGAAACTGTTTGAAAATGGTGACATTAGAAGAAAGAGTTAACTGTGTTTTATGGCTCGCAGGACTGAAGTCCATAACAGATGTGAAAATTTACTGCTCATTACCTGAAAGTTGCATCACATACGAACTCAATTAATAATTCGATGAAAACTTTGAAAGAAACTGGATCAATGAATGATACACTTCGATCCAGGAGGCCTGAAATCAGTTTGGAGACTGTGGCCGTCCTCCAGAAGGCATTTGAGAGGAGTTCACGGAAATCTTTGGTCCCTGCATCTGATGAACTAAACATCTCAGTCAACTGTTCCAAAGTTCTTAAAGTGAAATTGCATGATCGTGTGTACAAGATTCAGGTGGTTCAAATGTTATTGGAAGACGACTATCATGCAAGGTTAGATTTCTGTGAACAGTTCCAACCAAAAATCAAGAATTCTCCCGAGTTTCTGTGGCAAGTTAACATTTTCTGATGAAGCAACATTCCACATTAGTGACAAAGTTAACCGCCACAACTGCTGCATTTGGAGGATAGAGAAACTGTATGAAGTCTGGCAACATGGCTCACCAAAAATTAATGTTTGGTGCGCTTTCATCATTGGTCTTTTCATTTTTGAGGAACCAACAGCCAATGGAGAACGTTACCGTTTAATATTGCGAATTTTTTATCCCTGAACTAAGACGATTAAATATTTCAGAAAGTGCCTCGTTTCAGCAAGACGGTGCTCCCTGCCACTATACTTTGAATGTGGGAGAGTTATTGAACGTAAACGTCTTAGCCAATTGGATCAGTAGAGGAAGATTAATTGCTTGGCAATCTCGTTCACCTTACCTGTCCCTATTCGACAACTTTTGTGGAGCCGTGTTAAAAGTGTTGATTATTTAATAACTTTTGATGTACACATGATATAAACAAACTTTAAATGACATATGAAAGCATTATAACTAAAGTTCCTAACACACTACATTACAAGTTTCTAAACCTCAAGATAACTGTCATCTTTCTCGACACATCGTTTAATCCGAATTTCCAAAGACCTGAAAACATTCTCCAGTTAATGCTGAGTGGTTCCATGAATTGCATTTGTGATCCTGGCCATAAGTTCAACCAAAGAATGTGGTTCTAATAAAGTTTAAAGCTGTACAAGAATTTTGTAGTCACCTTTTGTTTACAGGGTGTTTTTAATTGAATAGTGCAAAAATATAGAGTAATAATTATATATTGAATTCATATATTCAAAACAATGGAGTGCATTTGATTCAGTTATGTTGTAAGTTTTATTTTTTTCATAAAAACTTAAACAATGGCTGAAATGCGATATTTCTAAGCAAGTTTGTACAGTATCTGTTTTTACCATATAGTTTTCGTCTGATCTGGGCTTTAATTGTAATGGCGTCTGTTCAAGAGAAATCTAAGCTCGTAAGGCGAGTTCACTAATGGATCAGTCATTACAACCCAAGGACGACTTATGCGTGAATTAAGCAAACCAGCCCCACACAAAAATTTTATCTAAGTGTAGGTAAAGACGTTCACTGCAGAAGAAATGTCAAAAAAAGAAAATAAGCCGGTTGACCAAGAAATCCTCCAGTTAGTCAGTGTTGTTCGCGAAGCGTTCTTAAAAAGCTCTAAAAAGTCAATAAGAAGAACGGCAACTGAGTTAAACATTCCATACCCTTCTATGCATAAAATTATAGAAAAAAAAATTTAATTTAGGTCCGACAAGATACAGGTTGTTCACCAACTACATGAAAAAGATTAGGCTACAAGACAACACCTGTTAAGAATTTGTCGAAAAACTCGAAACTGAAGATTGCTTTCTGTCAAATCTCGTTTTTGGCGACAAAGCAACTTTTTATACTTCTGGTAAATTAAACCACCGTAAGTGCAGGATCTATGTGTGAAAATATCCACAGGAAACGTACGAACATGAGAGAGATCTTCCAAAAGTGAACGTTGGGTGTTCCTTTTTCACGAAGACAAAACCGTTAATGGGAGATCTTATCTAAGAATGTTAAAAAATTCTTTGTTCTTGTACGATAAACCTCAGGCCAGTTGCAACGTGCATTGTTTCAACAGGATAATGCACCGCCTTACTTTGCTCATACTGTATATATGTTTCCAGACGAAATATTCGCAGGACGGTGGATCAGCTGAGAAGGACTTACAAGTTGGTGAGCTCGTTCTCCCGATCTATCTCCTTCAGATTTTTATCTTTTTGGGATTTGTAAAGAGAACCGTATATGGCAACAAATCAAAGGGTACTCGGATTAATGACTTAAAAATATACCTTAGAGATTCCGTAGTATCACCTCCTGTAACTGTTTTGAAGAGTGGTTTCATTGAAATAGAGCGAAGATTTCGTTTACTTACCAAAAATTATTTGAAGGCATGTGAAGGCTTACTAAATATCAGCTATAAAACTTGGAACATTACTGAATCAACTGCCCTTTAAATTTTCTGAATATATCAATAAAAAAATAAATAATTAGTACGATTTCTTTTTCCATCACTCATTTAAATACAACCTGTATAAATATACAATGGACGAAATTTGGGGGGGGGGGGGGGGGGGGGGGGGGGGGGGGGGGGGGGGGGGGGGGGGGGGGGGGGGGGGGGGGCAAGGTGAATAAGAACAGAGAACGGGTTCACAGAACGTTGAATGGTGTAAGCATTCGTGATTCTTGTACCTATATTGTCCTCCCATCTTTTAATCTCCTGCGAAATTCCAGTTCCTTCCCCACGTTTTCTGATACTGTATAACTGTACCTGAAATCCTTAATTTTTTTTTAGATTATTTATCTTAATTTCTTCCAAAGTTGTATCCAGTGAATAATAATACTAAAAAGTTAAATTTTTTACTGTTAATTATTAAGAATAATGAACTCAGTTTTTATGTAATCAAGTGAACTTTATGTGAGTAAACATTAATGAAATGAAAATTAAATGAAAATGATAAATATTAATATTACGAACTGACAATAGAATACAATGACAATTCAAATACTGTTCTTTGGATAGAAGTACGGTTAATGAGGAATAGTACAGTGATGTCGAAGTTAAGTAGAGCTACAGACAGACGTTTTCATATCATGAATTTCATAGCTTAGAAGACATACGGCAAGACTGATGAATAATTTGGATAATCGAGTGTGTTGATTTTTTAATTCTTTGCATTAGACTATATTGAGCACTGCTTGTTACCTCTAGGAAGCTCGGAACATTGTGGACAGCAAACATTTGCGAAACTGAGCATCTCGGGGACAATTTATGTAGGAGTCTAAAAGATCTGTTTTAAAGCAAATTTAGGGTTCTGCCAGAACCTTTTTTATAATTCACCCAGAGTTGCTCTCCGTATATATTTCTGCAAAAAGTACGAAAAAGAGTCTCTTTAGCTTCACTTGTACAGAACCGGAAGTTCCTTACAGTCATATTTGCTTTAGCATAAAGGCTTCGATATTGTTTTCTTATATCTGAGTCATCACACAAGGAGCTGGTGATAATTTGACCCAAATACTTAAATTCCTGTACTTCCTCTATTGCTTCACCTCTCTTTTGAAACTAATATCACCTGGCTAATTACAGCTTTAGGGATGAAACTGCATAACCTTAGTTTTTGTAACATTATAAAGAATATCATGTTTCTGCGAATATAATTTGCAGACTTTTAGCAAACAATCCAGACCTTTGACAGGGGATTTATTAACACCATATCATCGGTATAGACTAAGTTATTTATCCTTGTGTTATCTATACAACATTCGACTGTTGCCTCATTAAGTAAAGCAATCAATCCATCAATATACACATTAAACAGCAGAGAAGAGAGCAAGGAGCCTTGCCTCACCCCGCAAGAGGAACATTGGATTCTTAATTTTTTTAATTTTTCAATGCATGCATTTGCATTTGCAAATTATTTACTTATTTAACCCTTTGACGACCAGTATACGTTTCTTTGAACTTAAAAGTTTAAGTTTTATTGTTATTTACAATTAGATATTAGTAACTATAGTCACTTAAATGACCCATTTTGTGGGTTATTTTTCGACAACTAAGATACCTGTATAAACATAGATGTATTTGTAGAAACGTTGCATCATTGTACAATTTATATTATTATTTCCGTTGGAACAAATATGTCCCATGGTCCTCAAAGGGATAAACCTACAATGCAATTTCTTTCTAATATTTTGATAATTTTATATTATTGATTGTATTTTTCTGGTGACTTTATTATAATAAATATAATGATAATATTTACAAGTGAGTAACGAGAGATTGTTTTTGAATAAATGCTCATCTGTGTACTTGTCCTGCTTTTACTTGTAGATATATCATAATGTTTAACAAAGTATATTCTTATCACAATTTATAAAAGTACAGTACACCAAAATACTGAAAATCTTCTTTCTCAGTCATCCACTTGTACTTAATATTAACGTCCATGAACTGATGTGCACATAAAAACTCTATTCCAGTCGGAAACATAAATAACGAAAAGCTTTAGTCTTATTAACCACTTATTCATTAAGTTGTATTTGTTCCCATGTGAGAATTACCCCATGTCAAACAAATATTCATACCCACAAAAACGTTAGAAAACTACAGTAATTTTTTCAGCCATCCCCTATCTATATAGAGGTCTTCTCTTCTCATTTAAGGTCACTGATACCCATAAGCGTATGGGATGGCACTTTACTGGCGGAGCGGAAAAAATTTGCCCTAAAAATTTTCAGGGTGCCCTGATTTCCGCATAAGCACTATGTGTAACATAAAATAACACAAAGGTTAGAGTATGAGTAACATATATTAAAGCCTTTTTATATAAAAAACATTATAATTTACAAAAATGAGATAAAATTTTGCTACAACACTTCTAAATGACAAGAAAACTACAGCATTGCAGTTGATATAGAATTCAGTAAGTCCTCAACTTACGTTTTTAATTCGTTCCGAAACGAAGGTCTGAACGTAAGTCGAAAAAACGTAAGTCCAAATTAACTAAAATATGATATATTTTGTGATATATACGATCGGTATATATATCAAGAAGTAAAAAAAAGAAAAAAAAGGAATGTCAGGAAAAATCTGCCCTGAAAATTTCAGTATTTGCCCTGAAAATGCTCAATTCCCTAGTCCTGGGAGGGCTGCCGTCCCCCACAGACCACCCGCTTCATAAGCCTATGCTGATACCCGCATTAGAAACAAATCAGTCTACTCCTTCGTCTTAGAACTTTTGCATGCCTTTTCTTAACCCAAGAAGGACAGTGTGGGACAGCCCACATCGCGACTTGTGTCGGCTCTATGTAACCAAATGAAGATTACATTTATAGGTTGAATTAAACAATTTATTATTACTAAACAATGAAATAAACTTAATTTGCATAGAAGAAAAGACATAATTTCCTGAAAAACAAATGTACTTTTATTGTAATAGGCCACGATGGCCTACTAGGGTTAAAAGTAAACTGTCATGCAATGATTACGCGTCAGCTTCTGAACTCACCATCTCGAAATTATGATACACCATCTATATACCAGAATTATATCAATATAAAATTAACTCATGCCTTTCTACTTAGTTTCAACTTATCATCACTTTCTTTGGTTATGACAATTTTATTTTCATATGTTTAATATTTTCAGGTTTTAAATATATCGTAACCCAAACTCTTAAAACTTTTATCTCCTGGCACTTATCTCATGATTAATTTTCAATGCACTCTAAAGTATAAAATAACAACCGACTAAAAATTGTGTTCTATTAATACCCAAGTTTAGTAAGTTAGTGAGTCAACAAAGGCATTGGTCTACTTCATAAGATATTTCACGTGTGTGTGTGTGTGTGTGTGTGTGTGTCCACCGCGCGTAGTAGATAAAAAATGTCTTAACAGTGCTTCCTTTCGTCCCTTACATATTTTTTCAGCAGAAACATCGTAATTGTTAATTCATTATCATTCTGTTTTCTTGAATGATCAGTCACTGATAAAATTTTCTAATTAAATTCGATTGTGAAATAGTCTTTCAGAAATTTTGGTGAATGTTTCTC
Source organism: Bathynomus jamesi (assembly GCA_023014485.1). Lineage (NCBI taxonomy): Eukaryota > Metazoa > Arthropoda > Malacostraca > Isopoda > Cirolanidae > Bathynomus > Bathynomus jamesi. The sequence goes on along the minus strand of JAJOZX010000763.1, from coordinate 307,072 downwards.
GCAACAAAAGTCAGGACTCGTTTGAATCAGTAAATAATAAAGGTTTAAATTATCTTCCGCGAAAGACTTTTTCTGTCTTTCTTAATATTTTCTTTCTTTATTTTCCTTCTTTCAATGATATGTGTTCCTTACGCATGCTGCATTCAGAGCAATAAAAAATATTTAAAAAACTTTCAGCTGTCAAAATATACAGTAGATCAACAAAGAGGAAATTTATTTTTCCACGATTAGATTCCTTTACGTAGAAGGTAATTTATACAGATGAATATATTTATAAAATGATTTATTTATTAAATAAATATCGACATAAAAATATGGCTCTTCTTTGTGCAAAAAATTTTTACAAATTCAGAAATAAACCACAGAAGGAGGAAGAAATTGTTAAAGAGAAAATAAAATACAAGAGAAGGTTGTGAAATCTTACATTTCTTGCATGTCAAAAATATTGCTATTTCTGATAAGGGCTTGGAGGTGGACCGTAACCTCCACCACCACCACCTCCTCCTCCTCCTCCTCCTCCTCCGCCACCTCCTCCTCCGCCACCTCCTCCTCCTCCGTATCCTCCTCCTCCTCCTCCTCTCTCCTCCTCCCACTAACTGACCGTCCCGAGATATTGCAGAAGCAAGAGCCTGTTGGAGGGTAAGTCCACCAGGGAGTGTGGGATTGTCACCTTCGTTGTAATTGACGTAGTAAACCTCTGGGGCCTGGTCAGGTCCAGCTGGAACTTCGATGACTTGTTGGCCTGCTTGACCGATCTTTGTCAGAACGTAGACAATAGTCCTCTGCTGTGGCGGTGGAACAACAATTGGTTCTAGACCCTCAGGTCCCTCAGGAGTGCGAACGAAGATGATGTTGTAGTTGATTTTTGGCTTAGGAACAGGAGGAGTGGGACCGTAAGTGGTTGGGATATGGGGAGCAGCATAAACGTAGATATTGCGAGTAACCACTGGTGTTGCGTCTCCGCCACCGTATCCACCTCCTCCACCTCCGCCTCCGCCACCTCCTCCGCCACCTCCTCCGCCACCTCCTCCGCCACCGCCACCGCCTCCGCCTCCGCCACCGTAAACACTCACTGGAGGGGCGCCATAGCCCTGAGGGGCAGCTAGGGCACAACCCAAAAGAGAAAGGACGACCTGAGGACAAATGAGTTTCATGACTAAATTATTCATAAACATGTGTCAACAAATAAAGAAGAAATACCTCTCAAAGTATTACAGAACTACATATATCTTATTGGAAGACAATTTTCGTAACCGCATTAACAGGATTTGATTCAGATGGAGAATATAATGTTTAATTAAGTAAAATAGGCAATTCCTTCATGGGAAAAAAATGGTCCACCAATAATAATAATTTGTATTAATGTTTAGAGATGCCGTATGATCTGGAGAATATAACTTATAATAAAATGATGGATGCAGTAACTTTACGACATTATATCATTTTATTATATTACAATTATATATGCTTCACATAAATGGACAACTTTTTACATATTAATGTTCGATATCCGATTGGTTGACTTTATTTTATAGCCAAGTACCTCTTTTCCACATATCTGAACAAATTATGCACCACTGAGACAATAGAAGGTAGTATTTTTTCTCATTTGAGACTATCATACAGTTCGTAGAATGCTTGTTATCCACATATTTGAACACTTTGTAAAAGTACTTCAAAATATAAGAAAATGAACAAAACACGAGCCAAAATTATGTGAAGAAGTTTAGATCAAATCATTTACTGTACATTAATTTGTGAGTTAAGAACCAAGAACGTACCTCACACACTAAACGGTTAAAGAAATATGAAGTGATATTAATATTTCTCTGAAATACTCTGTAATCATATTTAAACTTTTAAGGAGAAATTTCGTTTCTAAAGAAAATACTTGGGACGAATTAAAAAAAAAAATATAAAAAAAATATATATATATATATATGTTTTTAAGAGTTTTGTGAACTTACCAAGAGCTGCATGTCCAACACGAATTGTGTCTTTAGCAGAGTGGAGACTCGCTTTTATAAGAAATCATGGCAGCTCTCGGCAGTGAAGGGGGAAAACAATTGAAGGATTGGACGGAAGGGCATCCGTGCACATGTACATAAATGGAAAAGAAGAAGCAGATGAGCATACAAACTAACACGGATAACTGCGAAAGTATTTGTCCATTTTCACTTATTTAAAACTGTTGCAAATTATTATTTTTTAAATTTATATCTACGAAACATAACATAGTATAGAGCAACCGTTAAATGTACAATTGTTTACTGCTTTTAACGATAGGAGACACTTTATCCGTTATATTCTTGCCTTTAATATGATGGATTTAATTGGTTTCCTTCGCAGTGATGACCTTGTCTTTAAAAGTGAATAAATTTAGTGATTGTTTTAAGAAACTAGTTAATAAATAAATAAGTAAATAAATATATTGAACGTAATTTAAATATTTAACTAATTTGCATTCTTGTCGTCTTTATGTGATTGTACTTTTACAGTGACTTTCCAGTTAAAAAGTTATAAACTGCTTGCGTTATTCATAATCGTACCTCGCTTTGTAATAGAAAAAAAAGATTTCTAATTACAATAGTGTTCTAATTCTTTATGTTTATGAATAGTAAAGCTAAACTTGTTTACAAATCTCTGAGGGCTCTTCAATAATCCTTCCAGGCAAGCTTATGATGTTAGACCTAATACGTTTTATCTTAATGTAATTCTTATTTGCCAAGTAAAATCTTTGGAATACCCCTGAAGAAAAAAAGCTCGACAGGACCACGAAATGTTTTGTGGATCCATTATTATTATTACTGTATGCAGTGTAAATATGCACTTAATATATACACTTTTAACTATCATATAATTCACGAAACTAAATGAGGCAGAATTATAAAGGAAGAAATCTTCAGATAAAAGGAGATATTAATTTTTATATATATATATAAAACACGTTTGTTCCATAAAACTAATGCATACATACAGTACACAGGATGAACTGTTAAAACAGCGAGGAGAATTTGACTACAATGGCTTTTATGTGTGACTATCTTTGCACATTTTAGAGCAAATAGTCCGTTAACAAAATAAACGCTTTATTAAACTAATATTTCAACGGTTGAGACAACTTGTCAAAAAATGAATAACTTTATCTTTAATCTTTGTACTAGCAAAAGTTTATGAAATACGAATTATTTGACTAGTTTATACAAATTAGCGACTGTCCTCCGCGTCATATGTCGTGACCCGTGGTTCGGATCCGATGTAAAGCTGTAGGTCCCCTCCGTCATACGACCTGAGATGTTGCGAAGGAGGTTAAAGAACCTCAACTACGCTATTTGATCATTAAAATTTGTCAATAATACAAAAGTTTCTTCATAAGAGTATATAATAGCGTACTGTGACCAAATTGTGCAAGTGATTATCAAGTAATTTTTTCTCTATGTACATTAGTTACTTATTCAGTTACGGTATGTTCCTCGCCAGATAAAAAATTAAGGTAAACTCGTCATTAGACTATTCACACATACGAAATGTGTGATCGTTTAATGAACGTGATTTCTCAGGGGTAACTAAATTTACTAGATGCTTTAAAGTTGATTGATCTGTACTTTCATTTTTAGACACTTAATAACTATATATAATTTTGATGGATTTCAAAATTTCCTAACAAAGGAGCTATGCAATACTGTACATGAAACTGAATTAACAACCCCTAGTAGTATATTAATATGGTATAATGGTTTATATGTACATGTTACAACATAATTCGTCCATATATATATATATATATATATATATATATATATATATATATATATTATTTTTTTTAAGTTCGGGAAGAACCGATTCGCCTCTATTTAAAAGGGCATATCTCGGCGGAAAAACAAAGAAAAAGTGAGAGGAAAGACAGAGGAAAAAGAAGGGGTAGAGGGGACAGTCGAAGTGGAAAAAGACCAAGGATGACAAGGACTGCAGGGTCGAGCCCCATCATCCTTGTGTGCTAGGACCGGGAGGGCGCACGTGAAACCTCCAGGAACAAGCATGTACAAACGAGCACAAAGAGCACTCAAGAGCACGAGCTTAGAACCCCCTTGCGGGGATATATATATATATATATAGAGAGAGAGAGAGAGAGAGAGAGAGAGAGAGTATTATAGGCTAAAAATTACCCTAAGGTCCACTCTAGGCTAGCTCAAGAAAGAAGTAGAGAAAATAAGGGGAAGATAGAAAAAGTAAATGAAAATAAAGAATACTGAAAACTTATACCATGCTTACACTTATAGACTTGTAAAACTTTCACACAGAAATAGTAGTAATAGTAAAGTATATAACAGACAAGGCTCTCCTCTCCCTCCTCCGCCAGACACTGCTGACAGAAAAATTTGTGAAAAGCGATTTATAGGAAAGTGGGAAAAGGTATAATGAAAAAAATAACTTCAGAGTTCATTCACACCTGCGTACATTTATCTCGTGTACCCAATTACTTTCGAGTTAGAGGACAGTGGAAAATAAAGTATATTATGAACACTAAACTACAGTACTTAATCTAATTCACACTTTGCATTTCTTCAAGGAACTATTTTATTTATTTATTATGTACAAGAAACCATCATTTCATCGTTGCATCATTTCTCCGTTGAGTGTCGAAGTTACTGTGGCGAGAGACTCGCTTTTAAACTTTTACTATTGCAATTGCCATATCACTTGAATTACTTAATTACGGGAGCACTCATCCAGAGACACCTCCATCTGGTCAGCACACCCTTATTTAAGAATTCCCACGAAAATTCACGTCAAGAAAACGACCCATCCCCCAATTTTTTTTTAAGAACGATTTATATCATAATTTATATTGCGTCCTTCGCGTAGGACTTATTTAGATAAGGGAGCAATGATCCAGACACTTCCCGTTCCTCTGTCGGGGAAATTTAAGAATTTCCCCGACAGAGTACATATTGTATGAATTTTTTTATTTGTTTTTTACGAAATTCCATTGCACACTATTGAAAACTAAACTTATACTCCAGCTAAGTAGCTTCCCTAAAGATATGAGAGAGAGAGAGAGAGTTACAAGGGGTTACAAGGAAAAGAAGTACCTCAAAAGGCCTTGCGGCCCATACCGAGGAGGTACCAATGGCAACGGGTGCCAGGGAAATTTTCTACATACTCAAATAGTGTGCAAGACTTGGTCTAACCTTTTTTTGAAATGATCCACAGAAGAACTGTTCACAACTTCTGAAGGTAAACTGTTCCATGTGTCACAGATCTTATATGTAAAGTAATTCCCTCGCACACTAGTCCTAAACCGTTTCAAATCCAACTTCCAACCATTGTTGCGAGTTGGGTTATCATTTAAACTAAACATGCTTCTAAAATCAACATCGTTGAACCCGCGTAAGAGCTTGAAAACCTCGATCAGTTGACCGCGCAGCCTCCGAGTTTCCAGCGAAAACAAGTTCAGGGCGCGTAAGCCCTTATCAAAGTTCTGTCTACGTAAAGAGATGAAAGGGAATCTCAAGCTGTAGAAATGTTAGAATAAATAAAATAGAATTGTACTCATGAATTCATGCAATTCAACAACAGTAAATTATACTATACACAAATCATTAAGAATCTGTCAAAAATTCACTTCACACATATTCAAGGCCCAATAAACTCTCAGCACGATTAGCATATATATATATATATATATATACACACACTAGCACGATTAGCATATATATATATATATATATATATATACACACAGTGTGTGTGTGTATATATATATATATATATATATATATATATATATATATATATATATATATATATACACACACACAGTGTGTATACACACATATATTATATATATATATGTATATATATATATATATATATATATACAGTGTATATAATAGGGTTAACGAGGCTTTCGCACCCAGCTCGTCAATGCTGTAGGAATATTATTTTGAATTATTCAAATCGGTAGTCTAATTCCTAGTCCTTTCACGTCTGTTTGTTGTTATTTTCATTTTAGAGATTTCTGTTTTTTAGGTCAGGTTGTATGATTCACTAGGAGCAAGATGTATTCTGTGTTTGTGTCTCCTCCTTGAGGTAACACAAATGCATCTATCCTAACTACAAATATATTCACACATCAGGCTTGCAGGCTTTTTCTACATAAACTGGACCAAAAACTCGGATCTCTGCAGCTTCACACCTTTCGTTTATATATTGTATATTTAAAATAGTATTGTTTTTATAGATAAAAGTATTGTTCATAGCATGAAAATTATTCCCCACTTCACTGCAAATAAAAAGTTCTTATAACCTTCAAGCCCAAGTACCTAAATGAGTTTTTTGTAATTTTAGTGTTCCAGGTAATAAATGGTTCCTAACACTGACCGTATACGTTTCCTTTTTTATATAAAAGGTTGAAAACAGAGCCACTAAGTTCCCTGTTAGTGTCTATGCGGTCACCGATTTGGAACCTAATTTTGAGAGGAATCTTTCTTTAACCTATTTTGGCATGTAATAGGGAACCAAACGGTTCAAAATTTTTATGTCAAACGGAACTTTACTATTTACAATTTTACATTGTAGCTTAATAGCTTTGAGAACAAATTTCCCTTAATTTTAAGTTCCTAACGTCTGATCACTGCATGAAACCATCAAAATAACTAAAACGTTCGTATCATTCACTTTTGCACTGTAATATAAAATTAAGTATATTTGAAATATTTTGAAGATGAAAATCGAAAGTGGAAGTAATAGTTCATGACTGTAATTATTATTATTATTTTTTATTTATTTATTTTTATTTTTTATTTGGGCTCTCAAAAAAGGTTTTTGAACTTTTGTGGATTATTATGAACTTCTGAGTTTTTACTAGTTTTTGTGAACTTTTTTCTGTTTTCGTGAATTTTAGGATTTTTTTAAACTATATTGTGTAAAGAAAATATGTTTCAATGGTTATGGTTCAATAGTTGTTTCTACTATGCAGACAATTTTGTGAAAGAAAAAACTTTTGCTCAAAGTCTTGAACAGGAATTACAAGCCATAGAAGATGTCCAGGACTTATTAAGCAGCATCACACTGCCGCAAGATCTTGTTTTTATTGCCACAAACTTCGAGTGCCTGACAACTGCCATTAGAAAACTGTAAGGTCGTCTTCCCCTGTCGATGCTGTTAAAATTGTGGAAGCTGCTCAGAATGACATGACAATAGAACCCTACAAGAAGAAGTTTGAAGATGTGGTGACAAGCAATCCCGACTTTGACGTTCTTACTAAATATGCTCGAATTTTGGAAAGAAAATCAATCGATAATTTTCACTATGATCTTAAAACCGGATGCGCTTTCAAGTTTGCTCCCGTCGTGTCTGTTGAAGTTGAGCGTTTCTTCTCTTCGTACAAGGATTTGTTGTCATCAAAGAGAGAAAGTTTCACTCTGAGCCATACCAAAGATCACATGATGTTGCAATTGAATCACGATGTGGAGATTAATATTTGTAAATAAATATGTAGACTAATTGCAACGGCAGTTATGTACCGTAAATTTGTGAAGATATCATTGAAAGCATAAAAAATGCTTTATTTTTCACGCACTTTTTTGAAAATTTTGCTGGTTTTTATGATTTTTTTAACTTTTGAGAGATTTAATACACTTTTTTGAGGGCCTTAATTATAATCAATAAATTCAAGAGAGATTTGTTAATATTTTTTTTATGCAGAAAGGAGGGGCCAAGGGCGAATGCCCGCAAAAAAGCCTTCCCATAGAGGAACCATGGAAAAAGAAGAGACCCAAAATCAAGATCCCAGGTTTTCGAGATGCCTGGATACTCTGCGTTTGAAAGATTGAAGGTCATAGACAGGGGAAAAGATGGATTGAGGAAGATTGTTCCAGAGTTCACCAGTTGAATAGATGAAAGATTGAAAATACCGATTAACCTTCGCGTTAGGGAGTTGGACAGAAAAGGAATGAGAATGTGTCGAAAGTCTGGTACTGCGTGCTCTCCTAAAAGGAGGGGGCATACAGTTACAGAGTTCAGAAGAGCAGTGTCCATTATAATAGCGATAGTAAAGAGAGAGAGTGAGGTAACATTGCGTCGAAGAGAGAAGGATTGAATACTTTAGTAAGAGGCGGGAAATTGATGAGACGACAAGCCTTTAATTCCACCCGGTCAAGTAGAGCTGCTTGGGTTGACCCACCTAACACATGAGAAACGTACTCCATGCAGGGGCAGACAAGACCCCTGTACAGAGACAGTAACTGAGGAGGTTGAAGAAACTGCTGAGCCGGAACAGCACACCTAACTTCTTAGAAGCTGTTTTGGAGAGAGAATATATGTGATCTCTCCAGAAAAGATCACGATAAAAGGAAATACCAAGAATGTTAAGTGAAGAGAAAGGATTGAGTTGTGCATTGTTGAAAATAAGGGAATAGTCGTGTGGAAGATTGTGACGAGTAGAGAGATGAAGGAACTAAGTTTTTGAGACACTGAAAACCACAAGGTTTTCCCTTCCCCAATCGGAGATAATAAAAAGATCAGAGGTCAGTTGCACCATAGCCGTCCTACGCGAATCACTCTTGAGAGAGGCACCTTGTGAAGCGGATAGAAAAGTGAAGAGTGGAATCATCGGCATGGAAGTGGATAAAACAGTAAGTGTGACTTAATAGATCATTGATAAATAAAAGGAAAAGAGTGGGTGACAAAACGGAGCCCTGAGGAACACCACTATTAATAGCTTTCGGAGAAGAACAGTGGCCATCTATAACCGCAGCTATAGATCGGCCAGAAAGGAAATCAGAGACGAAGGCACAGGTAGAAGGATAGAAACCAAAGAAGGACATTTTGGAAATTAAGGATTTGTGCCAGACTCTACCAGAAGCTTTTGATACGTTTAGCGCAATTGCAAAGGTTTCACCGAAATCTTGAAAGGAGGATGACCAAGAGTCAGAGAGATATGCAAGAAGATCGCCAGTAGAGCGTCCCTTGCTGAAACCTACTATCGATCTGAAAGATTTTAAGTAGAGAGGTGTTTAAGAATCTTCCTATTAAGGATACACTAAAAAAAAATTAGAAAGGCAAGAAACCAAAGCAATTGGACGATAGTTGGAGGATCGAGAACGGTCAACCTTCTTTGGGAGAGACTAAATGAAAGAGAACTTCCAACAGGAAGTAAAAGTACCAGATGAAAGACAAAGACGAAAAACTTTATCTTGGCAGGGTGTCAACACAGAAGCACAATTCTTGAGAACAACAAGAGGGGCACCATCAGAACCGTAAACCTTCCTAGAGTCGAGCCCAGATAGGGAAGAATAAACATCTTTGGAAGAGATTCTCATTTCAGACATAGTCAGGAGGAGGAGATGGAGGAACAGCATCGGAATCGTGTATGGTTGAGTGGAGGCGAAAGTTGAGCAAAAAGTTCAGTTTTATCAGGAGAAGAGACGACAACTGAGCCGTCGGAATAGAAAAGAGGAGGGAAAGAAGAAGTAGTAGTGAAGTTGTTGGAGAGGTTTATGGCTAGGTGTCAGAAAGGGCGAGAAGAATTAGAATTGGATAGGCTTTCACATTTTTGTCTGAAGTTATTTTTGGTGAGTCAAAGAACAGATTTTGCACGATTCCGGGCAGAAATATAACTTGAGTGAGAGTTAGGAGTTGGATGGGCACGGTACCTACTGGAAGCCTCCTCTCTGTTGCGGATGGCATTAAAACAAGCAAAGTTAAACCAAGGGTTTTTTCTGTATTAGTAGTAGGAATAGAATATGGAATGTACGCCTCCATGCCCGAGAGAATCACCTCCGTGATATGCTGTCACGAAAGCAGTGATCATTTCATGTGAAATCAAAGAAGTACTGCTTAAGGACCTCCTAATCAGCAGGGAGGATCCAAAGGCCGAACTGGAGCGATAGGTGAGGAAACAGATATAAGAGTGTGGTCGGAGGAGCCCAACGGAGAAAATTTTTGAGAGTAAGTTGAAGGATGAGTGGTGAGAAATAAACCCAGGATGTTGAGCCTATCTCCAAAGCAATCGAAAATACGAGTAAGGTGATGTACAATCTGCTCTAGGTCATTCAAGATAGAGAAGTTTTAAGCTAGTTCACCAGGGATGTCACTGAAATGGGAGAAGAGCCAAAGGTTGTGCTGAACATTGAAATCTCCTAAAATGGAGATTTCAGCGAAAGGAGAGTGGGATAGAATATATCCCACTTTGGAAATGAGGTAGTCAAAGAGTTTGGAATAGTCGGTAGAATTAGGAGAGAGGTAAACAGCGCAGCTGTATTCAGAGTATTCAACTTAGGTTGTTGCATGCATATACGCAACATCCACGTTTGGAATGAAATTGAGTATAGAGAAAGTAGGAGGATACAGAAAAAGGGTTGCTGTCAGTCGTCTCAGACATCTGAATTTCAGTGAGGAAGAGAAGGTGAGGTTTAGAAGAAGAGAGGTGGTGTTTAACAGATCGGATGAGGAAAGGCCACGAATGTTGCAAAAGTTTATGAAAAATGAATCGGGCAGAGGCCCAGTTCATCTCGAATAGGCAGTAGCAGAACCAGCCCCGCTGCCAGGTCTGCGTTCTCGGTATCGGCAGCGGGGGAACCAGAAGTGTGGACATTTATGATCCCCTCTCCAGGGGACTCTGAGGATCTTGAAGTCCATGCCATTTTTTTTTATTTTAAAAAGACTGTGTAATGTGTAATATGCATGTATGTGTAGCGATGAATAGGGAGAGAAGCGTGTGTTTGAGAGCATGCTGGACTGATCACAGGGTAGATGAGACATGGAAAAAGATCAGCTAAGGAGGACAGTGACAGGAAAAAAGAGAGTTCTAGCATTCTCTGTCTCCTGCCTAACGTTTCCCCTGGAGTACTTCCCTGGTCGATTGGTGTCTACAGTCTCCTCCAATATGTTCTTTAAAAACTTTCTTTTATTTCACACTTACTTTTACCCAGATGCCATTGCACAGATTTTTGTGCGCGCGCGCGCGCGCGCACACACACACACACACACGTGTGTGTGTGTGCGCGTTTCCACGTAAGGGAGGTACCGACTTTTTAAATTCATATATCTAAAAACTAAACCTAATTTAACCTACCCTAACCTTAGTGCCATCGAAATGAGAAGGGCGTGATAAGTCTTTTGAGTGCAAGTGAAGGTTCGAACGGCGTTTTCTGTTAAACCATCAAACAGTGGGTACTCTTTATTCTGGCCAAACCTGACCTAACCTAGTGTAACTTAATCTAATCAGGACTAACAGATCTTTTTTCCGACAATGAAAATGTTTCTAGAATTTTTATACAACTTTTTTAAATAGTGAGACAGATACAGTATGTGACAAACATGAAGCAAAATATTCACTTTTGGCAGAAAGCATGAAATTTGATGTATAGGGGTTTTAAGGGATGCTAAGTTAAAAAAAAAAAGGTAGGGAAGTAGTACAAGCAAAGTATCCTGCTCAAATTGGGGGTGAGGTGTGTGGGTGCGTTGGTCAGAGTTAGAGAGAGGAAACGAATGTGATGTTTCTTATATATCTTTATTAAATAACAAACTGCCTACATGAAATTTAGTGTATATAGCTTTTGAGGGATGCTAACTTTTAGAAAATGATCGATAAGTCACATGTACTCAAAGTAAAACCTTCTAAATTTAGAACTTATAACTTCTTTTTTTTTTAGTTTTTCCTTCTTTTGGGTATCAAAGCTTCTTGTCACATAATATAATAACTTCTTTTAAAGATACATAACTTCTTTAAATAGGAGAAATGGTCTTCACAACCTCTTTTTTTAAGGAATTTGACACAAGAGAAGATAATATTTCTATATATAGAAGGTTGCGGAAAGTGTTTGTCAAATGAGGCAATTATCAGTGGTAGAAAATATGAAGCGTCGAAATAGCTAACAGCTGATTCAGTTTGCATGTTTCTTAAACGAATACATATGACTTTATATGCTGCTAAAATTATGGGATAAATATTTTTAATTAATTTTATAATAAATATTGACTCTTTTATATACGTTTTAACAAATAAATCTATGAATTATAATATATATATATATATATATATATATATATATATATATATATATATAATAAAAAATAGGAAAACGCAATAGAAAAACACGTTTCTTTACTTCGCATTTCGTCTCTTGTTGAAAAAGCTTAATAATTATTAATTTTTTATGGTATGTTCTTCAATAATTTAGATTTATAATGTACTAATTTAATGACAAACGTATGACATATATTCATGATGAAATACGAGACGTTATTTATCGTATTTTTCATACATGAATTTTGCTTGCTTTGTTTTTTGTTTTGTTTTGTAGCCAGTGAGAGTAAAATTATGGTAATTCAACTAAATGTCTTATTTTCTTTCACGTGTTCGTGGTGGTTTCCATAACAGCCAAACATAGACGCTAACCATAGAAGCCCTGAAAACCTCCATTGGAAAAGCCAGCTGTAGATGACATGCGGAAGCTTCTATACTACTAATTACCCTAGAGACAATAACTATCAACCTCAGTGCCCTCAAAGATATCTAAGAAAGTGAGGCTTTCATCTGCTTCCACAGGGAGTATACAACACACAGCCTGGTCGATGTTCTTTCTTTACCAAGAAGAATAGATAGATTCATTCAATGCCAGAAATGCTGTGCAATCCAAAGGCGAGAAAACATTAGCTGATTAGCTGGCAATCTGGAGGCACAACATAACCTCACCGACCTTCCACTGCATATAAAATTATCCAAGCTGAACGATGGATCTGGGATCGAAGACATTTTGACCGAAAGTTTTGCTAAATGGCATAAATCATGTTGCCTTTTTTGCAATAAAACTTAGCTCGAACGAGGTGTAAAGTGAAAAGTGAAAGCGCAACCCGCAGCGACCACCAGCATACCAGTGAAATCCCGACTTATAGCTGGTTTCTCCTCCCCAAATGTAAATGAGGAAAACCTGCCCGTTTGCTTCTTTTGTAACAAAACTGTAGAGGATAATTGTCACAGTCTTGATACGAAAACTCGGCGAATATGATGCAAAAAATAGAAGAAGACCGCGGTTGATGTGATCGAGGAGATGGGAAGCCCTTCATTTATGACAGTTCAAACTTGGTTACCTTGAACATAAGGTCATCATTTTATATAAGGTGGTGAATGCTATTTAAATAGCAGAAGACCTTGGCAACACACAGTACCAAAGATTCATTGAGGAGCTAATGTCAGAATCGTCAAAATCGCTGTATTTTTTTTATGCAGGAAGGAGGGGCCAAGGGTGAATGCCCGCAAAAGCCCCCCCATTCCGATAGAAGAAGAAAAGAGTGAAAATCAAGGTCCGGAGTTTTCGAGATGCCTAGACATTCTGCATTTGAAAGATGAGAGGTCATAGATAGGAGGAAAAATAGATTGAGGAAGATTGTTCCGGAGTTGACCGGTTGAGTAGATGAAAGATTGAAAATACCGATTAATCCTTGCTTTTAAGAATCTTCCGATTAAGGATAGATTCCAAAACTTTATAAAGGCAAGAAATCAAAGCAGTTGAGCGATAGTTGGAGGGTTGAGAGCGGTCATCTTTCTTTGGGACAGGCTGAATGAAAGCGAACTTCCAGCAGGAAGGAAAAGTACCAGATGAGAGAGAAAGACGAAAGAGTTTGCCTTGGCAGGGTGTCAGCACAGAAGCACAGTTCTTAAGAACAACAGGAGGAGCACCATCAGGACAGTACGCCTTCCTAGAGTTGAGCCCAGATAGATCAGAAAAACATCTTTGGAAGAGATTCTAATTCCAGACATAATAAAGTCAGAGGGGGGAGGAGATGGAGGAACAGCATCGGAATCGTCCAGGGTTGAGTTGTAAGCGAAAGTATGATACCATTTACAAGAATAATTTGCTTTTGTTCAAACCAGGGCAGAAGAATTGTGCCAGCAAGTGCAAGAAAACTGTGATCATGAAGAGTGATGGGCAACTATTCTCAAACATGTATATCTTATGTCAGGCTAGAGACGGAGACTTTGATGCATTCTTTGAGCATGAAAGCCACCCATGGCCACCATTGCTTGCAGAGAACAACTTGGTGCGTCAAGGCAGCAAGGCTGATCACGCCGCACATGCGTATCCGCAAGGTTACAGGAAAGTCACGATACGGGCCACACATACAGATGTACAAGTAGAAAATGTGCTGATGCGCATTACTTTTTATGACAATTGATCAAATTATAATATTAGTCTTATCCATATCACGAATCAATATAACAGAAATTGTATATTTTGTAACAAGAACACCTTTCGAGTCACACTAGTGTATGCTTTGTGTATTTCTTGTAAATTTTAAATAAATTTTTTAAATTTTGTAAACAACTTCTCTACCCTTTTCTGTGAATTCAGCGTCCCTTAAAACCCCCCTATACTAAATTTCATGTAGACGGTTTGTTATTTGATGACCAAACCCCCCCCCCCCCCCACCCCCCACCTAACCCCCAAATTTGAGCAAGATACATTATCCGTACGACTTGTCTACCATTTTTTATAACTCAGCACCCTTACAAACCCTATAAACCAAATTTCATGCTTTCTGCCAGAAATGAACATTTTTGCTACATGTCTACTTCACAAAATGTTCCCAGGAACTAAAGTGTAATCTCACAAAAACAAAAAAATACGTATATAAATTATCACAAATTCGACCTCGCTTATGATCAGTTGCACACACACACACACACACACACACACACACACACACACACACACCTGGCAGAACTTTGCAGAAGTTTCGTGTATAAATCCTTTATTGCACAAAGGTCCCTACCTACCTGCATATATATATATATATATATATATATATATACACACACACACACACAGTGGCGTTCATAAGTATTCGTACAGAGATATATTTCAGTTATATTCGTCCTTAACCCTTTCATACCCAAATTAAGTCGAAAAGTAGGCGGAATCAGTTGATGCAAAAATCGTCCTTATAACCTTATAAATAAGGTCTAAAATTGCTTCCAAAGTTAACGATGAAAATTTCACACACTGGGCATTAAAGGGTTAACTTTTGTACCATCATGCATAGGATAGTTATAAAAAGTTTACCGTTCGTTTGGAAAAATTTAACAAATAAAAAGTTAGTTTAACTCCAACATATAATGTAAAACATCAAAGAATTTGAGGAAAATAAAAAAGTTAAAATGCAAAAGTTTTCATACTTCATTTGGCTTGCTTCCGCCCGAATTGTTCATTCTGACGAAGGTCAAACTTTTCACTCCACCTTAGACCTACAGTTTAACGTGGAATCCGAACCACGCCTCACCAGCAGCCCAGCGTCTTAACCACTAGGCTACCCAGGGTACCCATTTATCTACCAACCACTTTCTTTCTTGCGTGGAAGGATAAACAGCTGGGTTTGGTTTTGCTGCGCGCCGCCTGTCGTCACCGGGTCTCGATCCCTGGGCTGATGGATTCGTAGTCAGCGACGCCAACCACTACACCACTGAGGCGCATACATTTATTTAGGTACATTTACTTACAAAATTATTTAATATTTTGTGTGTCCAGCTTTTGTTTGAATGACTTCAATGATTCGTTTTGGGTATTTTTCTACAAGGTTTTGACATTTCTCCGTAGAATGTTTATCTTATTTTTCTAAAGAAAACTGTTGCAATTCATTCAGATTCGAAGGATTTCTCTTGCAGACAGCTTTTTTCAAATCAAACCATAAATGTTTCCAATATTGAGATCCGGGCTTTGACTGGACCACTCGAGAAGCTTGAAATTCTTTCGTTGAAGCCATTTCATGGTGATCTTACTTTTATGTTTTCGGTCATCAGCTTGTTGCAGTACCCAATTGCGACCCATTCGCAACTCCCGAACTGAAGGCAATACATTTTATTCTAAAATTTCTTGACCTTTCTTCGAATTCAAGATTCCATAGATAACAATAAGTTTTCCTGGACCAGAAGCATAAAGCATCCCAAAAGAAGCAAACTACCACTACCGTGTTGAGATATTTCACGCAGGAAAATGAAAGCAGAAGTAGCGACGTTTCGTTCCAATCACTGGAACCTTCTCAAGCTCCAGGCTTTCCCCTTGGAGCGAAACGTCGCTAATCCTGCTTTCATTTTCCTGCGTGAAAATATCTCAACACTGAACCAAAACCATGGATTTCGCCGTACCACTACTATGTTTAATCGTAGGAAAGATGTTTTTCCCTCGTATGCAGTATTTGATTTTCGGCAAACATACTGCTGCTTGTGTTCCCAAATAATTTAATTTTGGTCTCATCTGTCCAGAGAACTTTCTTCCAGAATGCAAATCCATAATTTTGATGATCGTTGGCGTACTTTAAACGAGTTTATACGTGCGCTTTTCGTAGCAGAGGTTTTCTTTGTGCAACTCTTCCATGCAGACCATTCTTTCTAAATGTACAACGTATAGTAGAGGAATGGACATTGATCTTAGACTGTCTTAATGTTTGGCAAATATCACCTTCAGTCATTCGTGGATTCGTAGCAGCCATTCTTTCAATCCGTCTAGCTGTACGTTCTAAATTCTTGCAAGGTCGTCCCACCTTGGTGGAGTTTTGATTGTTCCAAAGCTCCCTCTCATTCTCCATTCTCATTCTCTGGCACTTCAGTTTTTGTTAGTTCCATATATCCAAACCAGCCCGGTTTATACTCTTGATGGGTTGTTAGGTTATTCACTTGATTACCTGCTTCGAATGTTTATTGATGTCCAGGAAAATTATGCAGCGTTTACTCCCAACATAAGTGCGATAACATACCGCTAACTTTGAATGAATGGCAAAGGAGCGAAGTTATTTATTAGACAGCCAAATGAGTATATCTCTCCTTACACGAAAGTAACAAGTACCTAACAGTAACAGCAATCTCGGTCATTACGTCGGACTAATTGTTTTTTCTCGTTTCATTTGAATAACTCCTGCTATCCATCATCGATTGGAGAGGGGAAAGGAAGCCCCCACGTCCCCTTTGTGTAGTTTCATTATTAAGTTACTGACGCATTTCTTTAAATTTATTTTAATTTCATCTGAACTGAAATTTAATTAAACTCTTAAGCGTTATCGACGAGTTATATCGTCTTTGGTGCGTATAAAAGTGAAAAGGGGACGCTTGACAGGTTAAATTTATTTATGAAAATTTTGTTTTCTTTGCTTCTGTTCTTCTTTTGTTTTTTTGTTTTTTAAATACGCTCAAGTTTTTCGTTTTATTTTAATGTCTTAAATTTAACTATTTTTAACCACTTTCATTTTTTTCAATTTTCATATAGTCAAACTGAGGAAAGATTCTCAGCAACATCGATGAGCGAAGTTAAGGGACAGTGTGTTTGGGTGGTAGTTGGATGGGGAACCGTTCTCTGCCTCCAGATTATGTAGCGATCCGCGGTTAGATCGCACTTAAAGCTGTAGGTCCCCTTCATCATATGACCTTAGATGTTGCGAAAGAGATTGAACAATCGTACATATGAAAAAATAAGTACAATATATATATATATATATATATATATATATATATATATATATATATATATATATATATATATACAGGGCGTCCCAAAAAAATGTATACACACTTTAACAGCTGATAGCTCAATTGATGTTTCTTTCTTTCCAAGTTAAACCCATTAGAATTAATAATGGCAGTCAGACTAAGCTTTGAACAAAGGAAATTCATTCTAAAATGCTACTGGAAGTGTGAAAACGCAGTTGAAGTGCAAAGACAGTTTAGGAGGGAGTTTCAAACAGATCCACCAACGCGACTTACCATCACTCGAATTAGAGATAAGTTTGAAGCTGATGGAACTGTTCAGAATGTCCACAAGAAGCGTTCCGGAAGACCACGGAACTCGACAAGCCCCACAAAGCAAGAAAGAGTACTGGAAACGTATCACCAAAGTCCAAGAAAATCTGTGCGGCAAGCGAGTCGTGAGGTAGGAATTTCAGAATCGTCTGTCCAACGCATTTTGAAGCGCTGTCAATGGAAAAGTTACATTCCAAGATTAGTCCATGCTATTAATGAAGATGATCCGGACCGAAGAGTGGAGTATTGCGAGTGGTACTTGGCACGATGTGGATGTGGATTGGACGAAGGGGTTTCGTAGAATACCCTCCGCGTTCACCAGACCTCACACCACTAGACTTTTTTTTATGGGGATACTTAAAAGACAAAGTCTACGCTATAAAACCTGCAACAGTCGCTGAATTGAGAGCAGCCATTGAACGAGAATGCACACAAATACCAAACGAAATGTTTCGTGATGTTTGCGATTCCATTGCTTCGCGTTATCAGCAGTGCCTGGACCAGAACGGACGTCAGTTTGAAAACAGGCGTTGACAAAACAATTAAATAATGTCTGTAGATTCTATTACATTTTGAAAATGAAATGTATTTTAATAAACACTGCCTTTATAAGTATTTAAAGTGTGTATACATTTTTTTGGGACGCCCTGTATATATATATATATATATATATATATATATATATATATATATATATATATATATATATATATATATATATGTGTGTGTGTGTGTGTGTATATACACAGTATATCGTCGTGTATATGATTTCCGTTTATAAGGCCATGCAAGGAAAGTAAATCTTGAAATGACATATTTGTTATTGGTTGTAGAAATCAAACGGAATTTGGACTGAAAACCTTTCCAACAACCTTAAAAGGGAAACAAATCTCACGCGATCAAACACGATTACCGTAATTCTGCCAATGCCATTTTGATTCTTGGGTGAAATTTCTCAATTCTGTTATTTTTTTCTATCTATCTATATCTCTCTCTCTCTCATATATATATATATATTTATATATATATATATATATATATATATATATATATATATAATATATATATATATATATATATATATATATATATATATATATATATATAGATATATAAGAGAGAGAGAGAGAGAGAGATCACTACATTTAATTTGATGTAATATAATTTATGAAGTAAATTAAAATTTGAGTTTAAAACCATTAAAAGAAATATTGTTTTAAATTTTATGCTAATTGCGCTTTCATGTGTTGTATTTCAGTCTATAGATGTAGTACTGAAAGCTTTATTACTCGGGAAGACAAGTTTATGAAGAGTACCCAAACCAGTTCAATTACAGTCGATAATACCACTGATAACATTTGAGAAGGTTATTGAGACGTCCAGAAAAATGAATGTAGTATTTAAATAACAAATAATGAACGTACTGATTCAAATTAATACAGTATATATTTAATCTAATTACAGTTGAAAGTAAAAACAAAGATTGTCATTAAGAAATTAAAATAAATGTGTCAAAGATTCTTCAGAAAATTAAAACCGCAACTCAGTACTGCAAGTAGAAGGGACACTTACAACATTACAAATTACGTACCCTCTCTCCCATTTTTCGTAACCCATTTCGCCCTAGTGGTTGTCATGGCAACCAGAAGAAAGACAAAGAGCTGGAGAAATAAAGGAAGAAAGAAATAACTATTATTATAAAAGGGAGTAGAAAGAAGGGAGAGATAAAAGGAGTATATATACAGTATATGTATATATACATACCTTTGTAGCCTTTGTAGCTGACTATTCCGCACGTTGGTCTCTCTTCACACGAAGGTCAAGCCGGTGGTCCCACCTCTGAGCTAACCTAGCTTCAAAAACCTGATTGAACAAGACTAGAGGAGGATATTACATGATAACAAACCTATGCTTGATTGGCTGAACGTGAATACGAGTATGAACCAAACGAAACCTGTTGTTCTTGCTTCGTGGCTCATATCACGTATTCTCGTCCAAATTCAGGATAGGCCTATTTTCTACCTTTCACAATCTAACGAAAGGAGTGTCAGGAAATGATTGCCCCCCCCCTGTAGAGCAAAAACTAGAATAGATAGATAAAAACCGGCGAGACCACTTGAAAGAGCGTTAAAATCTGAATAGAAACCATTATATTCTATTCCTGTGATTTTAATTCTTACCGTTTTTTTTCCCCACAAAAACCATGACATCATCTATTTTGAACGATTCAGAGAAAAAGCGAGTTCTTGACCGCATTCGAGCTGTCACATTTCGTGAAGCAAAGGAAGCTGGTGCAACTTTCATAACTCGACACTGGGTGGCTGAGAGATTAGAAAGATCAGAAGACTTTGTCAAAAGGAATTGGAATAAGAATCCTGAAGATTGTGAAACAGAATTTCGAGGAGGAAGACCGGAGAAATTATCTCAAGAATCGAAAGACATTGTGCTTGCTGCATCACGGCGCCGAAAGAAGAGCTGTTCTGAGGTAGCGAAAGAGATACTTATCCGTCGTGGTAAGATAGTCAATCGGCAACTTGTGCATCAATTTCGAGTTCGCCAAGGCTTGAGTGCTTGGCATGAAATAGCTAAGCCACGGAAGAGTGATCTTAATATTGAAGATCGGCTATGGTTTTGTGATTATCTTGAGGAATGGACGGAAGACGATTTCCTTCACTTGGTTGTCAGCGATGAATTCTTCGTTTATGTCTCCAGAAAACCAAATTTTCAGAATGATCGGGTTTGGGCAACAACTCCTGATGAAGTCCCAGACGACCAGAAGTATCGAGAAATAGTAAAAAATCCAGCATGTGTGGGTGTTTTCATTATGTTCTCTATTCGGAAGCTCATCTGGGTTATCAAACCAAGAGGAACCAGTTGAGATGGGCCTTATTTTCGAAATGTAATTTTAGCCCAACATGTAATTCCGTTTTTGAAAGACCCCGAGTGTGTTTTGGATGTTGAACAGGCAACCTTTCTTCACGACAAAGCCCCCTGTATGAAAGCACTTGCGACTCAACAACTGCTTAAGGACAATAACATTGATTTTTTCGGAAATAATGAATGGCCTGGCAATTCTCCCGATCTTAATGTCTGTGAACATGTCGGATCCATCATGAAGGATCGGGTGGAGTCCTTAATGCTGGAACAACCCATTCAGAATCGGTATTCAACAGAAATTATGACTGCAAAGATCAACGAAGTCCTTGAAGAAATGAGTCATGATACCGATCTCTTTGAGACACTTCTGGGATCATACCCCCGTCGATTAATGGCCGTCAGAGCTGCAAATGGGGGCAACACCCGATATTAAAACAAGTGTTTTTTATTCAAAATTAAACGCTCTTTCGCGTGGTTTTGTCTGTTTTTTTCTATTCCTTTCAGTTTCTTCTGTACAGGGTGGGGCAATCATTTCCTGACACCCTTGTACCAAACCTAACTTACATTTATACATTATGAACTGTCACTCTGTCGCCCAATCGTCAAGGGCGTACAGTTGACCTAACGATTGGTTAGGTTAAGTCGTGATATTTTCGTTAGTTAGCCTTATAAAGGTAACTAACGAAGGCTGGGGGCCCTGATCTTCAGGTGATCCGGTTTTTCCAATAAAAGGTGTACTGACTGCTGGTATTACTCTTTATAAGCAAATTACGGTTCTCTTACACCAAATCATTATTAATATATATATATATATATATATATATATTATATATATATATATATATATATAGGGTAGCCCATAAGTCCCAATCGGTTATAATTTAAAAGAATTTTTTTTAATAATCCATAAATATTTATAATGAATAAATATTTCTAAACTTATTCTAAACTTTTTACTTTGTTTGATTTTTTTGTATTTTCGCATTAATTATAATCAATTGGGACTTATGGGGTCACCCTATATATATATATATATAATATATATATATATATATATATAATATATATATATATATATATATATATCGGTGCTACTGTAGTATGCGGTCTACCTACGATTGGTTAGGTTTAATCATGATATTTTCGTTAAAACTAACGAAAATATCATGACTAAACCTAACCAATCGTCAAGGGCGATTGACAATGGGATGTAAACAAACAATTAGTAAACAAGATAAGAAGCTATAATTAAAAGGTAGACCGCCGAATCGTAGGTAGACCGCATACTACAGTAACCCTGTATATAACCTCGTAAATAGCAAAAACGCAGTTTCACGCGAAAAGAACAGGAAAAACTGACTAATGTTTAATATAGGAACGGCTTGATTCACTTATTGTTAAACTGTGCGTTCGGAAAGAAAGAAAGAAGCGGCTTGTAATTTTTTGTAGAATTACAGTATGTGTCGATACGAATGAAAGCGAAAAAAATAAAAAAATAAAGTTAGGTAATGCTTTTAGAGTTTGAGAATATCACAACTAGATTATATTAGAAATTTTTTTATATATTAATTTTAAATCATTTAAAATCCATTCTTGAAATATATATATATATATATATATATATATATATATATATATATATATATATATATATATATATATATATATTAGGGTGCCACACTCTATAGGGGCAGTTTTTAGAATTTGGAAATTTCGAATGGCCCTTAGTCGTATTGTTTGGTTGGATGAGAAAACCCTAAATATGAAGTTTGAGCCCGATCGAAGTACATTTAGAGGTTCCGCATCGACCGTTTCTGTTGTACCGTGTGTTCGAAATAATGGATTTATCTGGGAAACCTGTAACCATGGCTATTACATATATACAGGGTTGAAAAAACCATGGTTTAAAAAAACCATGGTTTTAAAAAAAAAAAAAAAACCAATGGTTTAAAAAAAAAAAAAAACTCAGATAACTCAATTAGGTACTGGTACTCAGAAATTAGAATTGCTGACTGTCTCATTTTTTAATTGGAAGATGTTAGATGTAAGAAGTGCTAACTTCACAAAAATGAAAATAAACCTAATAACAACATTTATATTTGTAGCTACATGCGTTTATAATGTAATTGATACAGGTAACTTCAATCCTTTTATGTGCAATGCCACTATTAAATAGGCCTGCTAGTGCAAGGTAGCTATATTATATACTACCGTACATACTAGGCTACCCTGAACTGATGGTTTTTAGGTCTTATCAATATAAATATAAGTTTTAGTTTTAGAGCTATTAGTTTATGAATTAAATAATTTGTGTTGTAAAAATTGAAATTATAAAAAAACAAAAAAACAGAAAAACATGTTTTTTTTAAATGGTTTAAACCATTTGGTTTTTAAACCAGCCAACCCTGCATATATATTGCTATAATTTATGCATTTCATAAATTTAAATATTTATAATTAATATTTGCTTCTCATTGTATATATTTTCACTACTTTTCAGCATTGAGATCTGGCAACAGCGCAACGCCGGGTTAGTGTGGTGAGTCACACTGTCACAGTCTTCAGTCAATCAGTCTCCTTCACGCATTCAACGCGTGATCATCTCGTGATGGCTACCGCAAGCTCACTGAGATCCAAGACCGAGATATGGCTAATCGGACACGCCAACCCAAGCCCCCTAACGGGAAACAGGTTACCTTCAAATGGTGAAGTGCTTCGCCGGTTTATACAGTTTCATAAGGTGCAAAAACAACTTCTAGCCGAGGCGGCGCGTAATGTGATCGTCGAGGTGTATACTTTCTGGGCTATGGCCAGAATCCCGACCATGACCTCCAAAAGCGCCGCGCGAAAACTGCTTAGACTTTACGACAATTGGCAGGCACTGCAGCGCAGCCGGAAGCGGTCCGGCGCCACAGGTGAGGCAGCCAGGGCGGCCTTCACCGAGGGACTCGATGACATTTTTGACGTGGCTCTCGACAACGCCCTCTCCGTCATCACCATCCAGGAGGATCGCGACTTCCTTCTTGCTCAACGCGAAAAGGGTCGCCGTGGTGTCATGTCCGGGGTGGACAAAATCCTCACTGGAATTGAGCAACGTGCATCTGCGCGTGAAGCTGCCAAAGAAAGGCAACGCCAAAAGCAATCAGAGCAATCACTGGCAACAGCAACCCTTACATCATCAAACTCGGTCCTCGCCTAATTGCTCGACAGAAGAGGAAACCAATCCACACTACAAAGCGCCGTCGCAAAAAGAACATTATGACTCAAGACCTAGCGTCGGCACTGGACCGGACCAAAACAAGCAACCGTGGAGCCGTTCAACTCATGAAAGCAGCTGCTTCCAGTCTGGATATTCAAGACACAGATGAACTGGCTCTCAGTCACGAGACGATTCGGCGTTGGCGATTGCGTCATCGAGGGGAAATCGCCAAAGAAGTGAAGATGACGTTCGATCCCAGTGTCCCGCTCATCGTTCACTGGGACGGGAAGATGGTCTCCGACTTCAGCGGCAAGAAGGTCGATCGCCTCGCCATAGTCGTGTCCGGCGACGGCGTCGACAAACTTCTCTCCGTGCCGAAGCTGCCTGCTGGAACTGGTCGCGCCCAAGCAGATGCTGTGCTGAACTCGTTGGATGACTGGGGAATCGCTGATCGTGTCGTCGGGCTCTCCTTTGACACGACAGCTGCCAACACGGGCGTCGTTTCGGGCGCTTGCGTCTTCATCGAGCAGGGCCTTCACCGCCAGCTGCTGAACCTGGCCTGTCGGCACCACATGCTAGAATTGGTGGCAGAGAAAGCCTTCATCGAGTGCATGGGCCCCTCCTCTGGTCCTGACATTAAACTGTTCTCGCGACTGAAGGAGCGCTGGCAATCCGTCTGCACCGACCAATTCAGCGCCATCTCCAAGGAAGACCTTACTAAGCCGCTGCTCAAGGCGCGAGACGATCTGATCGCGCGTTTCAAGGGTCACATCACCAAGGGCCAGCCGCGGGACGACTACCGAGAGCTCCTGGAGCTGGCGATCATAGCGCTTGGAGGCGTCCCCCAGCGAGGTGTGCGCTTCATGCGACCGGGCGCACTCCACCGCGCCCGGTGGATGGCCAAAGTGATATACACCATCAAGCTCCACCTCTTCCGGCAGCAGCTCCCCATTAAGGCTCGCGAGGCCCGGGGCATCCTGCGCTTCGTAAACTTTGCGCTGCTGGTTTACATTCCGGCCTGGTTTACGGCGCCCCTTCCCGCCGCTGCCCCTCGAACTGACCTGGCGATGCTCAAGGCGCTGGTTGACTACGACAAGGTGGACAAGGACGTGTCCAAGGCTACCTCCCCTGTGTTTCGACGACATCTCTGGTACCTGAGTGAACACCTGGCCGCCCTCGCTCTCTTCGATGACGACACTCCGCTGGAGGAGAAGAGTCGAATTGCGACGGCCATCAAGGATGTCGAGGGCACCGAGGAGCTACCCAAGCGCATTGCCCTGGACGTCTGCCCGGAGGAGCTCGAGCGAAAGACAGTCGCAGACTTTTGCACGACATCCAGCACGCTTCTTTTCGAGCGGCTCGCGATCAATACTTCTTTCCTAGAGTTGGAGCCGGCTACCTGGTCGAACAATGCGTCCTACCTGGCGGGGAAACGCCGTGTCTCTACGTTGAGCGTTGTCAATGTTCGGGCGGAGCGAGGGGTCGCGCTGATGCAGAACTACAATCTCGCACTCACCAAGGACGAGGAGCAACGGCAGTACTTGATGCAAGTCGTTGAGAAGCACCGCAAAGAGCACCCGAGCGCCGCAGCGGAAATCCTTAACGGGTTTGGGAGTACTTTATGGTATATTTGAATTTGCTTCATTTTTATAGGGTGTTACTCCTATTAATCCTGTATAACAATGTATAATCGTATATACTTTCTTAGTTATTATTTTGATTTATATGGCCAGTAGGCTCAGTATATTACTATGATTAATACGGAATAAAATGTTTTTTATTTTAATAATATTAAGTTGTTTTGTTGCAATAAAATTGAAATTGATTTAATGATTTTGTATTATTAATAACATTACACACAGAGAATAGTTTCCTGCTACCCAGGCATGGTGGGACAAGTTTATTCCAATTAATTATGAAATAATGTTGAACAATATTGTTAAGGTGTTTGCACTGTTTGCTAGTTGCGTATTGTGTTGTTATAAGCTGGTTGCCGGTTGGTGTGGTTTGGATTACAAAGCATAAACGTATTAAGGTGAAACTTTGAAAAAAACTTTTGAACCGCGACAAAAATATTAATATAAAAAAAAATATTGGAGATGGAATAAACTTAATGCTATGGAAATATAGCTGTGACTGTCCTCTACGCCATGGTATATGATAGCATTTATATTGACATTGTACATGTTACTTTACCCCTTGGAGCTGGAGCAATTTCTTGGAGAAACTCATTACTTCTGACACGTGGTACGCCAGAGATGGTCGATGCGGAACCCCTAAATATCCTTCAATTTGGCTAAAATTTCATATTCAGGGCTTTTTCACCCAACCTAACAATCCCACAAAGGGCCGTCCTAAAAATCAAAAAATGATTTTTATGTGGCACCCTAAATTATACATATACAAACTCAGAATGGTCCCCTGAGAAACTTATATGTTAAACGCAGACCGTGCATGGAACAAGGAACTCTTCTGGGAAAATTAAATCCACTATAGTCCGAATAAGTAATGGTAAATGACAAATACCATAGTTTTTCTTTTTCATGATGCTAGCCCGACGTGGGCTGGATCCTGTCTGCTTTGCAGATAGCTGGTGAGGGAAGCTATATTTATGGGACCTCTTTGCGAGAGACCCGTTGCCCACGTCGGGCTAGCATCATGAAAAAGAAAAAATATGGTATTTGTCATTTACCATTACTTATTCGGATTATAGTGGATTTAATTTTCCCAGAAGAGTTCCTTGTTCCATGCACGGTCTGTGTTTAACATATATATATATATATATATATATATATATATATATATATATATATATATATATATATATATATATATATATATATATATACCTTTAAAAAATGAGAACAGTGATTTATCTGCTGATCTAACAGAAGTAGCTGAAATATTAAAAGCTCAGTATGAATCATCTTTCAGTATCCCAAAAACTGACAAATTGATATGCGATAGAAACGCGTTCTTTGAAGAAGAACCACAAGGGGAAAGTATAACGGATTTCGACTTTACGACGGATGATATTACACAAGCCATAGGGAAACTAAAAACACACTCAGCAGCAGGACCGGATAAATGGAATGCCACACTGATCAAAAACTGCAAGAATGCAATCGCTGAGCCCCTATACTGGATATGGAGACGATCATTAGACACGGGAGAAATACCGGGCATCCTGAAGAGCGCGAACATAGTCCCAATATATAAAGGAGGAGATCGATCCGAGGCCAAAAACTATAGGCCAGTGTCGCTTACATCTCATCTCACTAAAATATTTGAAAGAATAGTTAGACAGAAAATCTATGACTTTTTGGAAACTCAGAAAAAATTCAATGATAACCAACACGGGTTTCGATCAGGCAGATCATGCCTATCACAACTAATGGAACACTACAACAACATTATTGATTCACTTGAAAGTAATGAAAACTATGATGTACTATACACAGACTTTGCTAAAGCGTTCGACAAGTGTGACCACGGAATCATAATACATAAACTGAAATATATGGGAATAACAGGAAAAGTAGGGAAATGGATATATAATTTCCTTAGTGAGCGGAGGCAAGTCGTTACAGTACAAGGAGTATCTTCATCAGAATCAGAGGTCCTCAGCTCGGTACCACAAGGAACAGTATTAGCTCCACTACTCTTCATAATCATGCTAACTGACATAGATGAGGACGTTACCAGAGACAGCACAGTAACATCCTTTGCGGATGACACAAAGATCAGTAGAAAAATAAGAAACCCAGAAGACATAGGATCTTTACAAACCGACATAAACAAAATCTACAAGTGGACTGAAGACAACAATATGAAGTTTAACACCGAGAAATTTCAGCTATTACGGTACGGAAAAAGAGAAGACCTAAAGTCCATGGAATATTATACCCCAAATGGACAGGAAACTCAGAGAAATTCCAGAGCAAAAGATTTAGGGGTT
The DNA here is from genome assembly GCA_023014485.1 of Bathynomus jamesi. Lineage (NCBI taxonomy): Eukaryota > Metazoa > Arthropoda > Malacostraca > Isopoda > Cirolanidae > Bathynomus > Bathynomus jamesi. The sequence continues at coordinate 279,244 of JAJOZX010000763.1, read as the reverse complement.
GTAATGACAGATGATGCGAAATTTGAAACACAAAATAAGATAGCAGTAAACAGAGCAAAGAGAATAACGGGTCAGATATCGAGAACCTTTAAACGAAGGGATAGGAATGTAATGATTCCTCTACTGAAAACCCTGATAATACCCAAATTGGAATACTGCTCGGTCCTAACATCCCCATATAAAAAAGAAGACATTAGACAGCTGGAGGGGATCCAAAGAAGCTTCACAGCCAAGATCAATGGGTCCAAAGAACTAAATTACTGGGAAAGGTTACGAGAACTAGACCTATATTCACTGGAAAGGAGAAAAGAGAGATACACCATTATTTACACTTGGAAAATAATGGAGAAACTAGTCCCTAATCTTACTCTGAATCCCATAACTCCCCAAACAACGGTGGAAAGTAGAAGCGGTAGACTATGTCGTATTCCCAAATTGAAGGCGAGACAGGGAACATCCTTAACCCTGAAAGAAAATAGTTTTGTAGTGAGAGGACCAAAACTGTTTAATCAGTTGCCCAAAGACCTAAGAAACACGAAGGGAGTTGCAGTGGAAATCTTTAAAAGAAGACTAGACGCCTGGCTCAGAACAATCCCCGATGAGCCGGGCGTACCTGGCTATGTGAGGTGGAGAGCGCAAGAATCCAACTCACTACTTCACCAGGCCAACTCGAGAGGAGGGGCGACAAGCTTGACCTTCGCGAAATGAGAAATCATCGCGCGGAACCTTTGTAAGGTTGTAAGGTAAGGTATAATGTTATCCACATAGACAAATGAGCGGTTTGAGGGTGGTAGAAGAAGACACAGATAAGAGATGGAGTTATATTCCGTTACGTTTCGGCACAAAACCTTGCTCACACAGAATGATAACATGAGTTAAACACACAATATTTACATGCAGACAATCTTTTCCAAACCTACTGGACGAACATTCGTGGCTTCACCACCCGATTGGCTGGTTACTGTTGATGCTCCTTGGCCCTGCCCTTTTCTGCTAACTTCACCATAATTTTTCATTAATTTGGCTAAGCACATTTTTGTTTTCAGATTTTGAACAAATTTAGTTTCCTCAGAAATTTTAAGAGGTTATTCCTGATTTTATATACTCTCACTAAATGGTCTGTCTTTACTTCGTAGTTGTTTTGGAGCAGATCTCGGCAATACTTGTTCGTCCAGACAATTCCGAAGAAACGTTCTGCGGTTCAAGCAACTTGCGATTTTCCTCCTCCTGTTGCATTTCCTCTCTATCATATCCAGTCCTTCACCAGCACTCGACAGATGTGTGTTATCCATATAGACAAATGAGCGGTTTGAGGGTGGTAGAAGAAGACATAGATAAGAGATGGAGTTATATTCCGTTACGTTTCGGCACAAAGCCTTGCTCACACAGAATTTAAGAGAATTTAAGAATTTAAATATTGTGTGTTTAATTCGTTTTATCATTCTGTGTGAGCAAGACTTATCTGTGGCTGTATCCTCCAGCGCGGGACACGTCAGCACGTCAACGTCAACGCGAAGAAGAGGGGACGTCAAACCGAAACATCAACGCGCTGGTGGCCAAACTTCCTCAAATTTCCATGCAGCGGGCTGTCTACGGTTGGCCAGACTGGCAGTCAACGGCCTGTTGCGTGGCACGGTCAGAGTGCCGATCGGCTCCCGGGGCCGGACCTATACCAGCATGCTATTTTTTCATTTACGGGGAGCAATTGCGTGCCGGACGTGCTCCCATTAAGACTAATCCAGGCCCCAATACAACTTACACATGTCACCATACACAAAGACAGACACAATAGGACCATGAGTCACATACAGAAGTATAATATTAACATATTACAGTACAACGTAGATGGCCTCACAAATAAAATCATGCAGCTTAGGGAATTCGTACACAAACAAAACATTCGCATAGCACTTATACAAGAAACAAAACTAAAACGCGCACACAAAACACCCACCATCCCTGACTTCACGGCGATCCGTCACGATCGTACTGGGGGTCACGGGGGTGGACTCATCACTTACATACATAAAAGCATTAGCTACACTGATGCCACCCAAAACATTACAAACACAATCCAAGCAGATAACACGATAGAAATACAGGCAGTTAACATTAAAACACGCGCAAAACACACCACACTCATCAACATTTACATCCCACCAGATAGTTCACCTCAGGTGCCAGCCAATTACAATCCACAGTTACACAATCTGGCCTCTCTCACTAATGTCATTTTAGGAGGAGACTTCAACGCTAAAGACACTAGTTGGTACCTGCACAACCAAAACAACACCAGAGGCGCCAACATAGCCACACAACTAAACAGCCTCTTCATTCTTAACAATACAGAAGAACATACACACATACCACATCAAGCAGGATACTCAAACTCCTCCCCAGACATAACGTTCTGTTCCCCCTCACAAGCAACACATACACACTGGAGAACAGAAAAACAACTGTCGTCAGACCACTTGCCCATTATCATTACAACACGTTCTACACTCTGCCCCAACAGCCTTAGGCACACCACACTTACAGAAATTACAAGAAAGCTGATTGGGAACAGTTCAAAATACAGACTGAGGAACAATTCACCACGTTAAACAGCACACCCATCATAAACATCAATACAACACTCAAGACATTTAATCAGATCATCAGTAATGCAAACAAATACATACCCAAGGGCAACATTAGGAAATACAACCCAAATTACACTAGAGAAATAGCCCACCTCATAAGGCAACGTAACAACCTCGAACATAACACACAAACACTACACACAGAAGCCATAAAACAGCAGATACAACAGCTCAACACAGAAATAAACAACAAACTTAAAGAAAAACAAACAGGAACATTTAGGGAATTCATAACAACACTAAACCACTCCACAGATACAGCCAGGCTACACAAGACTATAAACAGAATTACCAGTGCTGTGCTCGTTACTTTATAAATGTAATGCTGCTACGTTACCGTTACTACAGTCTAAATGTAACGCCATTATCGTTAGTTACCATTTTTAAAAAGTAACGAGTAACGGCACCGTTACTCGTTACCGTTACTTTTAATGAAATATAAATATATTTTATATATATATATATATATATATAATAAGCAAACAACCACAAGGAAAAGGAAACACAAAGTCCGAGCGCTCTCGTGATATATTCACATTATATGTTCCTCCTTGATAATGTGAATATATCACGAAAGCGCTCGGACTTTGTGTTTCCTTTTCCTTGTGGTTGTTTGCTTATTAATAAGGTCACGTGTTATTTGTGATTCTAGTGCATATATATATATATATATGCATAGTATATTATAATTTATATATACATAAAATATTATATTATATACACATTCGCTTGTGCGAGTATGTGTTAGTAGTATAGTGGAAAAATGTCAGACAGCAATGGATCAATTTGAAAATTTCCCCCCTCACCGTCCTTCATGGCGGCCCCTCCTTTATGAGGTGTCCTTCATGGTCCTTCATGGTCCTTCAAAAAAAAAAAAAAAAAAGGGGGGGGAAGGGGGCAAAAAAAGGGGGGAAAAATAAAAAATAAATTTAAAAATAAATTTAAAAAAATAATTTTAAAAAATTAAATTTTAAAAATGATTCGTCTTCACCTTCCTTCAAAAAAATTTAAGAAAGGATTGAGCATCGCCTTCCTTCTTGAAAAAGTCCTTTCATGAGACAAACAAGAACAAACATGAAAAAACATACATACATTCGAGTACTTTCTGTTCAGGCAAGTTAGAAGACAGTAGAAATGGAAACGAATATCTGAAAGGTTTTAATACGTCTAACGACAAGTATACATCGACACATCCAATTTTTGTCTGTTAACAAATTGCGAACAATACATAAATGAAAATCAGAGTGATCATATTTTAACCGAATACAAGTTCTTTGTTTAAGATCTGTATTATGAAAAATAAAATGAATATTATTATTTTAAATTTAAATAAATTAATTCTCTCTTTTTAAGGGAAACTGGCTTATTTTCAAACGAGATGACCTTCAAATACAATATATACATATAGTACACGCATATATGTTTATTTACTTTTAAGTATGTAGTTTTCTGTTATTTACATCGATATATTCCATCACATTCACTTTCACATGTCATCTTCTGGTATATGAACTAATAATTTTACCGTTCATCAAATTTCGTTATAAAATTGCATGTGTTAAAAAGAACATCAAGTTGCGTAACGATGCTTTAAACTAAAATCACCAAAGTTGTTTTCCTCTCTAAACATCCACTTAAATATTATTACTAATATTGATTTATTGTTATTATTACATATATATGTACACGTGTTAAGAGTATTTAAATTAAATATATTGATTTCAATTCCATTCGTAATAAAAGCATCTGGAAACTATACCCCCAATCTTGCTATATATTTCTCTCAGTAATTGTTTTCAGGTTAGTTGTTAAGTTTAACTTTCTTCTAAAGACTATTAGTTGATACTAATCTTGCTATTATTATTATTATTATTATTATCATATATATATATATATATATATATATATATATATAACATCCAAATAAGTAGGTTCGGGTAAAAAAAATTCTTATTAGATGCAATTAAAGAAAACGGGATGTCGAATTTGTGTGGGTTGTCATTTTTAAATAGATGCAGCGGGAAATAGGTACTGAAAGTTGAGAGATTTTCATTAAGAACCTTTCTACTTGTAGTTATAGTTAGGACTATTCACATTACTTTAATTATCATTTCTCTAATTTAACGGCTGTTCACAATTCCTCATAATTCTCATAATAAACGTATTTGTTTTCACACCAGTCAGGCCACTGTTTACATCAATCACACAGAATGTTCATGCTTATTGTTTTGTCATTAGCTGTACCAATCATGTCTTTACAGACTGAAGCCTACCGTTACACAACGTTTAAAATGTTATAATTAATGCTTTATGATATCAGATCTCGTATAAAAAGCATTATTTTCTGTACAAATGGCCACAAAAATACTTTCAATCCTAATATGTACGTATAGTATGCAACATACGCCTTTTCACCTGTATTAAAAACGTAAAAGTATCATCATGCGATCTTAGTTTCCGCAATGACGTGAGCCCTAACATTTAATTTAAAATTATTTAACAGATCATTCGAGGGAACTGTACATCGATCTCATTATAACTTCTGACTCATAATAAACCGCCATACATATTTACACGAGTTTAAATTTAATATAAAATATATATATATATATATATATATATATATTATACAGTGGTGTAGTGCTAAATAAAGAAGTGAGGGAACGGATTTTGAAAGTGTTACTCAGATGCGGGGGGGGGGGACAATAGCGAGCGCGGCGAGCCCATACAGCTGGGGGTCCGGGGGCACTGTAAGCCCCCGGGAAATCTTTTGAAATCTGACCAATTTCAGGGATATTTTGAGGTCATATGCAGTTATGCACTGGATATTAGGATATATTCCAAGGTTGAAGATGCAGTATTTCCAGTGTCATTACATATATGACATCCAGTACGATCAATAAAAATAGCTAACAACTGGAATGATTAAATAAAAAAAGTTAACAACTGGTACGCCGTGGTGACTGTTTCATCAGATCTTTATAGGCTAGCATTGCCTCAGTCGAAGCTAAAAGAAATGAAACAGTTAATGATTCTTATATTTCTTCTAGGGGTGGGAATTAAAATTTCATGACGTTAGAGATTTGTAAGTTCGGATTTATTTGAAATAGTGAGGGAACGCCGTTCCGTCTACCAAAAAAAAGTAAGGGAACGCCGTTCCCACAGCACTACACAATATATATATATATATATATATATATATATATATATATATATATATATATATAAGGAGTTTGTATGTGCCATTCCAACAGAAGGCAGGAAGTGTCTGAACCCTGTTTCTCCCATCACTGTCCTCTTCATCTGGACTTTTTACATGTCACGTCTACCCTGTGAGCAGCCCAGCATACTCTCAAATACGCGCTTCTCACTATATTCCTTACTACACACGCATGCATCTTACACACTACACAGTCTTTTCAAAAAAGGTGTAATTTCAGTAGTCTCGGAGATTCGCGATTGTCCCCTCCTACATTTTCTCAGTAATTGTTTTCAAACTAGTAGCTAAGTTTAACTTTCTTTTAATGACTATTAGTTGCTACTAATCTTCTTCTTATTATTATTATTATTATTATTATCATTGTTATATATATATATATAATATATATATCATCCAAATAAGTAGGTTCGGGTAAAAAACTTTCTCAGTAGATGCAATTAAAGAAAACGGGATGTCGAGTTTGTGTGGATTGTCATTTTTAAATAGATTCAGTGGGAGATAGGTACTGAAACTTGAGAGATTTTTCATGAAGAACCTTTCTAGTTGCAGTCATAGCGTCCATTCACATTACTTTAATTAGCATTTCTCTTATTTATCGACTGTTCACAATTCCTCATAACTCTCATAATAAACGTATTTGTTTTCACTTTTCTTTCATGCCAGACAAGTCTCAGTATTTACATCAATCACACAGAAAGTTCATGCTTATTGTTTTTGTTACTAGCTGTACCAAACATGTATTTACAAATTGAAGCGTACCGTTACACAACGTTTAAAATGTTATAATTAATGCTTTATGATATCAGATCTCGCATAAAAAGCATTATTTTCTGTACAAATGGCCACAAAAATACTTTCAATCCTAATATATGTACGTATAGTATGCAACATACGCTTTTCCAACTGTATTGAAAACGTAAAAGTATCATCATGCGATCTTAGATTCTGCAATGACGTAAGTGAGCCTTAACATATAATTTAAAATTATTTAACAGATCTTCCGAGGGAACTGTACATCGATCTCATTATATATATAATATATATATATATATATAATATATATATATATATATATATATATATATATAATATATATATACAGGGTGTTTCAAAAGTCCCTCATTATTTTTAAAATTTTATTAAAATAGCAATTACAAGAGGAACCAAATGACAATTTGGTTGCTGAGTCTACGATTCATGAGAATTTTGGTGGCATCAAACTTGGCTTCATAAGTCTACTGGAAAGTCACTGGTACACCTCAACGTGGGCACCGTCTTTTTCGAAACAAGCGAGCCACCGTTTTACGCATTCTTGGCCGACATTGGACAACATTTCGGGAGTAACAGAAGCACACGCATTCCTGATCCGTTCTTCTAGTGTGGGGAGGACTCGCGGCTTGGTGGCGTACACTTTGCTCTTAATGTAGCCCACAAAAAGAAGTCGCATGGGGTAAGATCAGGCGAGCGAGCAGCCCATTCGATGGGACCACGGCGACCAATCCACCGATCCTGGAACTGCTTATTTAGAAATGAGCGAACCTCACGCGAGTAATGAGCAGGGGCACCGTCTTGCTGGAAAATGACTTCTTGCATGTCAGCTACAGCTGACAGTTGGGGGATGCAGAACTCCTGAAGCATACGAAGGTAATTGTCTCCGTTGACGTTCACGGAATTTCCATCTTGATCCCGGAAGAAGAACGGACCAATCAGCCCAGCTGAGGAGATGGCACACCAGACGACCAATTTCGGCGTGTCCATTTCATGCTCACGGATCTCCGCAGGATTGTGAGTTCCCCAGATGCGGGTGTTGTGCCGATTGACGCGACCAGAAAGGTGGAAGAGAGCTTCGCCGCTGAACCACATGTGCTCCAGGATCGATGGGTCTCTTTCGTAGTGATGCAGCAGTGTCTCACACATCTCCACCCGGCAATCGTAGTCTTGAGGTTCCAGCTTCTGAACCACCTGGATCTTGTACGGATACAGCTTGAGACCACGCCGCAAAATCCGTTGGATAGATGTCGCGCTGATGTTCAATTCCGCAGCAGCTCGCCGAATGGACTTTCCTTGACTCTGAGTAAACGCCTCACGGACAGTTTCGACATTCTCCTCACTCCGCCCTTCGAGGTCTTCCTGATCGTGGTTTGTCCTTTACGGATCCGGTCTCCATAAACTTCCGTAGACTGCCCGGAATCGTCGCTGCACTTCGACCACAGATTGAAAAACCTCCTGCCATGCAGCGATTTTACACCTCTGCTCTAGAGTCAGCATGGTAGCAGAAGAAAACAGAGCAAAACTTAAAATGTAGACTCAAAAAAATTCTCAACTACTGAGTAAGAGTTTACCACAAGATGAACGTCGTTGGTCGATTAGCTGCAAAAAAAATTGAAAATCAAATTAGTGAGGGACTTTTGAAACACCCGGTATATATATATATATATATATATATATATATATATATATATATATAGGAGTTTGTATGTGGCATTCCAACAGAAGACAGGAAGTGTCCGAACCCTGTTTCTCACATCACTGTCATCCTCACCTGGCCTTTTTACATGTCTCGTCTACCCTGTGAGCAGTCCAGCACACTCTCAAACACGCGCTTTTTCACTATATTCCTTACTACACACGCATGCATCTTACACACTACACAGTCTTTTCAAAAAGGTGTAATTTCAGTAGTCCAGAAGACTCGCGATTGGCCCCTCCTTCCTGCATGCATCGTATATATTACGAAACAATTTATAAAGTTCTCTCTTATTGCTTTCCTTATTGTAATGGGTATCACAACCGATTTTTCAATATTATTTAAGTATTATGTTGAGCAACATAACCCCCCCCCCCCCACAGACTAGTTTCTTAGCATAATCATGAAACATGAAACAAGATTATATTAATATATATGAAAATGAAAATGAAAAGGTTTATTGGCAGACTATAGTCCATATGACAAATATTATTAATACAATGACAGTTCATACACTAAGGATAGAAATATATACAATTGATTAGAAATAATACTGCACTGTCGAAGTTAAGTGGAGCTACAGACAGACGTTTTCGTACCAAGAAGTCCATAGCTTAGAGGATAAATGGCAGGACTCATGGATAGCTTGGATGATCGGGTTGGTTGACTTTTTAATTCTTTGCATTAGACTGTGTTGAGCACGTCTTGTTACCTCCGGGAAGCTCGGAACATTGCGGGTAGCAAACATTTGCGAAGCTGAGCATCTCGGGGGTAATTTATGTAAGAGTCTAAAAGACCTGTTGTACATCAAATTTAGGGTTCTGCCAGAACCTTTTTTATAATTCACCCAGAGTTGCTGACCGTATATATTACTGCAGAAAGCACGAAAGAGTGTCTTTAGCTTCACTTGTACAGAAACGAAAGTTCCTTATGGTCATGTATATATATATATATATATATATATATATATTATATATATATATATATATATATATATATATATATATGCTTTCATGTTGTCATATATATATATATATATATATATATATATATTATATATATATCCAAAAGTAGTTTGAAGGCTTATTCCATCTCACGACTGACTATAATTATACACTTTAGAGGAGTTTGAAAATTGCATATATTTAGACAAAAAGTATTAGGTCTTAAGCTGATTTCATGTCAATATCAGCGTGCTTCACTGCCCTTTCAGTCATTGTGACCTTAGATCGTACCAGAACTATGGTCTTGACAAAGCACAATGTGTTAAATTTACCAAACAAGGATTACCTATGTTCAGGACTCTGGACATTTCCATACTCAACATCAACTATGCCCATTTGATCGTACCTTTCTTTATGTACATGCAATAGCATCAATTGGTTAAGCTTTCTCTGAATCGTGTTTGAACTCAGATAAGATTTAATACGCACGATATTACTAAACGAGCGTTCACTACAACACGTAATGGAGGCAGGCATCACTATAATTAACTTTGTTTACGTAATCACAGAGGAGATAAGAAATTACTGGTCAGGTGTCAGTGATTGCACGTGTGTAACTACATTACGTAGGATTAACTGCTCAAGGGATTCGTGAACACAAAGTTCATACAGAGGTTGTTAGATGAGTATGTAGTCTTGCAGGAAGGAAGTCTGAGCCCTAGAATGAAGTTACACTCACTAATTATGCTGTGGACGTCTATCCTTTGCATCCTCGAGAAGCAAATCTTTACACTGGACATACATTTTGCACTATACTTCGTTAAAACTCTCAGTTATGGGTATTATAATGAGATACAGAGCTTCATAATGTGCCTTTCTGTAATGATCTTCAGATGCATAGCTACCTTCCGGTGGAACACAATCCTCTTCTAGCCTAGCTGGAACTCTTCTAAATCGAGGCTGTGAGGGTACATCTACCTGACAGGAACCTAGTGACTGTACATTCTTTCAGAAAAGACTAGCCCCTTCATCATTGCGCATATTTCAAAGAGTTTTATCAGTCATACCACCAATAGCTTATATATATATATATATATATAATATATGATACACACACACACATATATATATATTTATAATATAATTATATATAATATATATATATATATATAGAGAGAGAGAGAGAGAGAGAGAGAGAGAGAGAGAGAGAGAGAGAGAAGAGAGAGAGAGAGAGAAGAGAAGAATGATGATGCGAAATTTGAATCACAAAATAAGATAGCAGTAAACAGAGTAAAGAGAATAACGGGGCAGATATTGATAGTCTTTAAACGATGGGATAGGAATATAAGGATTCCTATACTGAAAACCCTGATCATACCCAAATTGGAATACTGCTCGGTTCTAACATCCCCATATAAAAAAGAGGACATTAGGCAGCTGTAAGGGATTCAGAGAAGCTTCACAACCAAGATCGATGGGGGGGTGCAAAGAACTAAATTACTGGGAAAGATTATGAAAGCTATTCATATTTTCACTGGAAAGGAGGAGAGAGAGAAACACCATTATTTACACTCGGGAAATAATGAAGAAACTTATCCCTAATCTTACTCTGAACCCTGTAACTTCCTAAACAACGGTGGAAAGTAGAAAAGGAAGACTGCGTCGTGTTCCCAAATTAAAGGCGAGACAGGGAACATCCTTAACCCTGAAAAAAATTAGTTTTGTGGTGAGACGACCAAAACTGTCTAAACAAAAGCCCAAAGACCTAAGGAACATGAAGGGAGTTGCTGTGGACATCTTCAAAAGATGATTAGACGCCTGGCTCAGAACAATCCCCGATGAACGGGACGTACATGGCTATGTGAGGTGGAGAGTACAAGAAAGCACTCGCCCCTCGACCAAGACAGGCCTAGAGGGGACACCAGCCTGACCTTCGTGTGAAGAGAGAACTACGCACGGAACCGCAACGTTGCGTATACACACACATTTTATTCGTGCATTTATCCGTGATTCACTGTCGTCAATTGAATTAACATAACCTACTAATTGTTACCACTGTACACTTAACCGTGATCGTGACATGGTGCTAGCCGTGATTTGAGGGTGTTTACATTTGGGGGTCTCCTCCCGCCATCCCACACAATGCGTCTCAGTCAATGTCTCTCAGCGCAGCCAAAGACAATATTACGGACGATACAAAGATCAGCAGAAAAATCAACGAGTGGTACAAAACTTCAAAATAAATCCAATTACCTTCCAAACAACACAGGACAATAGGAAAGTCAGAATGTGTAGTGTCCCCAAACTAAAGGCCTGACAAGAGACCTCCTCAACACTGAAGGAAATTAGCCTGGTTGTCAGTGGGCCAAGACATTTTAACCAGCTTCACCTTCATGTGAAGAGAGACCGACGCAGAGGGGGGGGGGCACTACCATCGAGTATAGCAATTTAACTTGAAGTAGTAGCATTATTAAATATTTAAATTAAATAGATGATTCTTTCGCAATAAAAATTAGGTGGTAACCTACATCTTAACACATAGCTATCATATCTACAGCTAATTACGCAAAAGTACATTTCTCTTTCATATTGAGTTGCCAGATAGCAATATTTATTAAATTAAACCATATATTAATCATCCATTTAAATATTGTGGTACACTATTTAAATGGATGATTAATATATGGTTTAATTTAATAAATATTGCTATCTGGCAACTCAATATGAAAGAGAAATGTACTTTTGCGTAATTAGCTGTAGATATGATAGCTATGTGTTAAGATGTAGGTTACCACCTAATTTTTATTGCGAAAGAATCATCTATTAATTTAAATATTTAATAATGCTACTACTTCAAGTTAAATTGCTATACTCGATGGTAGTGCCCCCCCCCTCTGCGTCGGTCTCTCTTCACATGAAGGTGAAGCTGGTTAAAATGTCTTGGCCCACTGACAACCAGGCTAATTTCCTTCAGTGTTGAGGAGGTCTCTTGTCAGGCCTTTAGTTTGGGGACACTACACATTCTGACTTTCCTATTGTCCTGTGTTGTTTGGAAGGTAATTGGATTTATTTTGAAGTTTTGTACCACGTTGATTTTTCTGCTGATCTTTGTATCGTCCGTAATATTGTCTTTGGCTGCGCTGAGAGACATTGACTGAGACGCATTGTGTGGGATGGCGGGAGGAGACCCCCAAATGTAAACACCCTCAAATCACGGCTAGCACCATGTCACGATCACGGTTAAGTGTACAGTGGTAACAATTAGTAGGTTATGTTAATTCAATTGACGACAGTGAATCACGGATAAATGCACGAATAAAATGTGTGTGTATACGCAACGTTGCGGTTCCGTGCGTAGTTCTCTCTTCACACGAAGGTCAGGCTGGTGTCCCCTCTAGGCCTGTCTTGGTCGAGGGGCGAGTGCTTTCTTGTACTCTCCACCTCACATAGCCATGTACGTCCCGTTCATCGGGGATTGTTCTGAGCCAGGCGTCTAATCTTTTGAAGATGTCCACAGCAACTCCCTTCATGTTCCTTAGGTCTTTGGGCTTTTGTTTAGACAGTTTTGGTCGTCTCACCACAAAACTAATTTTTTTCAGGGTTAAGGATGTTCCCTGTCTCGCCTTTAATTTGGGAACACGACGCAGTCTTCCTTTTCTACTTTCCACCGTTGTTTAGGAAGTTACAGGGTTCAGAGTAAGATTAGGGATAAGTTTCTTCATTATTTCCCGAGTGTAAATAATGGTGTTTCTCTCTCTCCTCCTTTCCAGTGAAAATATGAATAGCTTTCATAATCTTTCCCAGTAATTTAGTTCTTTGCACCCCCCCATCGATCTTGGTTGTGAAGCTTCTCTGAATCCCTTACAGCTGCCTAATGTCCTCTTTTTTATATGGGGATGTTAGAACCGAGCAGTATTCCAATTTGGGTATGATCAGGGTTTTCAGTATAGGAATCCTTATATTCCTATCCCATCGTTTAAAGACTATCAATATCTGCCCCGTTATTCTCTTTACTCTGTTTACTGCTATCTTATTTTGTGATTCAAATTTCGCATCATCATTCTTTGCAACCTCTCTCTCTCTCTCTCTCTCTCTCTCTCTCTCTCTCTCTCTCTCTCTCTCTCTCTCTCTCTCTCTATATATATATATATATATATATATATATATATATATATATATGTGTGTGTGTGTGTGTATCATATATATATATATATATATATATATATAAGCTATTGGTGGTATGACTGATAAAACTCTTTGAAATATGCGCAATGATGAAGGGGCTAGTCTTTTCTGAAAGAATGTACAGTCACTAGGTTCCTGTCAGGTAGATGTACCCTCACAGCCTCGATTTAGAAGAGTTCCAGCTAGGCTAGAAGAGGATTGTGTTCCACCGGAAGGTAGCTATGCATCTGAAGATCATTACAGAAAGGCACATTATGAAGCTCTGTATCTCATTATAATACCCATAACTGAGAGTTTTAACGAAGTATAGTGCAAAATGTATGTCCAGTGTAAAGATTTGCTTCTCGAGGATGCAAAGGATAGACGTCCACAGCATAATTAGTGAGTGTAACTTCATTCTAGGGCTCAGACTTCCTTCCTGCAAGACTACATACTCATCTAACAACCTCTGTATGAACTTTGTGTTCACGAATCCCTTGAGCAGTTAATCCTACGTAATGTAGTTACACACGTGCAATCACTGACACCTGACCAGTAATTTCTTATCTCCTCTGTGATTACGTAAACAAAGTTAATTATAGTGATGCCTGCCTCCATTACGTGTTGTAGTGAACGCTCGTTTAGTAATATCGTGCGTATTAAATCTTATCTGAGTTCAAACACGATTCAGAGAAAGCTTAACCAATTGATGCTATTGCATGTACATAAAGAAAGGTACGATCAAATGGGCATAGTTGATGTTGAGTATGGAAATGTCCAGAGTCCTGAACATAGGTAATCCTTGTTTGGTAAATTTAACACATTGTGCTTTGTCAAGACCATAGTTCTGGTACGATCTAAGGTCACAATGACTGAAAGGGCAGTGAAGCACGCTGATATTGACATGAAATCAGCTTAAGACCTAATACTTTTTGTCTAAATATATGCAATTTTCAAACTCCTCTAAAGTGTATAATTATAGTCAGTCGTGAGATGGAATAAGCCTTCAAACTACTTTTGGATATATATATATATATATATATATATATATATATATATATATATATATATATATATATATATATATATGACACACACATGAAAGCAATATATATATATATATATATATATATATGACCATAAGGAACTTTCGTTTCTGTACAAGTGAAGCTAAAGACACTCTTTCGTGCTTTCTGCAGTAATATATACGGTCAGCAACTCTGGGTGAATTATAAAAAAGGTTCTGGCAGAACCCTAAATTTGATGTACAACAGGTCTTTTAGACTCTTACATAAATTACCCCGAGATGCTCAGCTTCGCAAATGTTTGCTACCCGCAATGTTCCGAGCTTCCCGGAGGTAACAAGACGTGCTCAACACAGTCTAATGCAAAGAATTAAAAAGTCAACCAACCCGATCATCCAAGCTATCCATGAGTCCTGCCATTTATCCTCTAAGCTATGGACTTCTTGGTACGAAAACGTCTGTCTGTAGCTCCACTTAACTTCGACAGTGCAGTATTATTTCTAATCAATTGTATATATTTCTATCCTTAGTGTATGAACTGTCATTGTATTAATAATATTTGTCATATGGACTATAGTCTGCCAATAAACCTTTTCATTTTCATTTTCATATATATTAATATAATCTTGTTTCATGTTTCATGATTATGCTAAGAAACTAGTCTGTGGGGGGGGGGGGGTTATGTTGCTCAACATAATACTTAAATAATATTGAAAAATCGGTTGTGATACCCATTACAATAAGGAAAGCAATAAGAGAGAACTTTATAAATTGTTTCGTAATATATACGATGCATGCAGGAAGGAGGGGCCAATCGCGAGTCTTCTGGACTACTGAAATTACACCTTTTTGAAAAGACTGTGTAGTGTGTAAGATGCATGCGTGTGTAGTAAGGAATATAGTGAAAAAGCGCGTGTTTGAGAGTGTGCTGGACTGCTCACAGGGTAGACGAGACATGTAAAAAGGCCAGGTGAGGATGACAGTGATGTGAGAAACAGGGTTCGGACACTTCCTGTCTTCTGTTGGAATGCCACATACAAACTCCTTATATATATATATATATATATATATATATATATATATATATATATATATATATATATATATATATATATATATATATATAATGAGATCGATGTACAGTTCCCTCGAAAGATCTGTTAAATAATTTTAAATTATATGTTAAGGCTCACTTACGTCATTGCAGAATCTAAGATCGCATGATGATACTTTTTTACGTTTTCAGTTTCAAACGTATTTGGAAAAGCGTATGTTGCATACTATACGTACATATATTAGGATTGAAAGTATTTTGTGGCCATTTGTACAGAAAAATAATGCTTTTTATACGAGATCTGATATCATAAAGCATTAATTATAACATTTTAAACGTTGTGTAACGGTACGCTTCAATTTGTAAATACATGTTTGGTACAGCTAGTAACAAAAACAATAAGCATGAACATTCTGTGTGATTGATGTAAATACTGAGACTTGTCTGGCATGAAAGAAAAGTGAAAACAAATACGTTTATTATGAGAGTTATGAGGAATTGTGAACAGTCGATAAATAAGAGAAATGCTAATTAAAGTAATGTGAATGGACGCTATGACTGCAACTAGAAAGGTTCTTCATGAAAAATCTCTCAAGTTTCAGTACCTATCTCCACTGAATCTATTTAAAAATGACAATCCACACAAACTCGACATCCCGTTTTCTTTAATTGCATCTACTGAGAAAGTTTTTTACCCGAACCTACTTATTTGGATGATATATATTATATATATATATATATATATATATATATATATAACAATGATAATAATAATAATAAGAAGAAGAAAGAAGATTAGTAGCAATTAATAGTCATTAAAAGAAAGTTAAACTTAGCTACTAGTCTGAAAACAATTACTGAGAAAATGTAGGAGGGGACAATCGCGAATCTCCGAGACTACTGAAATTACACCTTTTTTGAAAAGACTGTGTAGTGTGTAAGATGCAAGCGTGTGTAGTAAGGAATATAGTGAGAAGCGCGTATTTGAGAGTATGCTGGGCTGCTCACAGGGTAGACGTGACATGTAAAAAGGCTAGATGAAGAGGACAGTGATGATGGAGAGAAACAGGGTTCAGACACTTCCTGCCTTCTGTTGGAATGGCACATACAAACTCCTTATATATATATATAATATATATACAGGGTGAGTCAAAAGTAGCGCCCGATTTCTGTCAGTTGATTGTTTGTTTGCCATTTGTATTACAGTGTACAAGAATGTAGAAATAAATGAATTACATGTTTATCTAACCATTTATTCGGGGGAAAATTATTACGGAACTGTACCAAGCTGTTTTACTTGCAATTTTCAAAGTGCCCTCCCTCGTGATCGATGCACAATTGCAGCCGAGCAGGCACAGAGTGGCACACACGCCTGCAGAGTTCGATATCAATTTCCTCAAACTTTGCAGTGATTTGAGCCTTCAATTCCTGAATGGTACGAGGCTTTTCACGATAAACAAGGTCTTTCATGAGCCCCCAAAGAAAGAAATCTGGGGGTGTAAGGTCTGGGGAGCGTGCCGGCCACTCGATCGGACCGCGGCGGCCGATCCACTTTCCGGGAAAGTTTTCATCAAGCCACTGACGAACATGACGTCCATAATGAGGTGGTATTGTGTAGTGCTGTGGGAACGGCGTTCCCTTATTTTTTTTGGTAGACGGAACGGCGTTCCCTCACTATTTCAAATAAATCCGAACTTACAAATCTCTAACGTCATGAAATTTTAATTCCCACCCCTAGAAGAAATATAAGAATCATTAACTGTTTCATTTCTTTTAGCTTCGACTGAGGCAATGCTAGCCTATAAAGATCTGATGAAACAGTCACCACGGCGTACCAGTTGTTAACTTTTTTTTAGTTAATCATTCCAGTTGTTAGCTATTTTTATTGATCGTACTGGATGTCATATATCTAATGACACTGGAAATACTGCATCTTCAACCTTGGAATATATCCTAATATCCAGTGCATATGACCTCAAAATATCCCTGAAATTGGTCAGATTTCAAAAGATTTCCCGGGGGCTTACAGTGCCCCCGGACCCCCAGCTGTATTGGCTCGCCGCGCTCGCTATTGTCCCCCCCCCCCGCATCTGAGTAACACTGTAACACTTTCAAAATGCGTTCCCTCACTTCTTTATTTAGCACTACACCACTGTATAATATATATATATATATATATATATATATATATATATATATATATATATATATATATATATTATACGCTGTAACACTTTCAAAATGCGTTCCCTCACTTCTTTATTTAGCACTACACCACTGTATATATAATATATATATATATATATATATATATATATATATATATATATATATATATATATATATATATATATATATAAATTTAACTCGTGTAAATATGTATGGCGGTTATTATGAGTCAGAAGTTATAATGAGATCGATGTACAGTTCCCTCGAATGATCTGTTAAATAATTTTAAATTAAATGTTAGGGCTCACGTCATTGCGGAAACTAAGATCGCATGATGATACTTTTACGTTTTTAATACAGGTGAAAAGGCGTATGTTGCATACTATACGTACATATATTAGGATTGAAAGTATTTTTGTGGCCATTTGTACAGAAAATAATGCTTTTTATACGAGATCTGATATCGTAAAGCATTAATTATAACATTTTAAACGTTGTGTAACGGTAGGCTTCAGTCTGTAAAGACATGATTGGTACAGCTAATGACAAAAACAATAAGCATGAACATTCTGTGTGATTGATGTAAACAGTGGCCTGACTGGTGTGAAAACAAATACGTTTATTATGAGAATTATGAGGAATTGTGAACAGCCGTTAAATTAGAGAAATGATAATTAAAGTAATGTGAATAGTCCTAACTATAACTACAAGTAGAAAGGTTCTTAATGAAAAATCTCTCAACTTTCAGTACCTATTTCCCGCTGCATCTATTTAAAAATGACAACCCACACAAATTCGACATCCCGTTTTCTTTAATTGCATCTAATAAGAAATTTTTTTACCCGAACCTACTTATTTGGATGTTATATATATATATATATATATATATATATATATATATATATATATATATATGATATAATAATAATAATAATTATAGCAAGATTAGTATCAACTAATAGTCTTTAGAAGAAAGTTAAACTTAACAACTAACCTGAAAACAATTACTGAGAGAAATATATAGCAAGATTGGGGGTATAGTTGCCAGATGCTTTTATTACGAAGGGAATTGAAATCAATATATTTAATTTAAATACTCTTATCGCGTGTACATATATATATGTAATAATAACAATAAATCAATATTAGTAATAATATTTAAGTGGATGTTTAGAGGAGGAAAACAACTTTGGTGATTTAGTTTAAAGCATCGTTACGCAACTTGATGTTCTTTTTAACACATGCAATTTTATAACGAAATTTGATGAACGGTAAAATTATTAGTTCATATACCAGAAGATGACATGTGAAAGTGAATGTGATGGAATATATCGATGTAAATAACAGAAAACTACATACTTAAAAGTAAATAAACATATATGCGTGTATTATATGTATATATTGTATTTGAAGGTCATCTCGTTTGAAAATAAGCCAGTTTCCCTTAAAAAAGAGAGAAATTAATTTATTTAAATTAAAAATAATAAATATTCATTTTATTTTTCATAATACAGATCTTAAACAAAGAACTTGTATTCGGTTTAAAATATGATCACTCTGATTTTCATTTATGTATTGTTCGCAATTTGTTAACAGACAAAAATTGGATGTGTCGATGTATACTTGTCGTTAGACGTATTAAAACCTTTCAGATATTTGTTTCCATTTCTACTGTCTTCTAACTTGCCTGAACAGAAAGTACTCGAATGTATGTATGTTTTTTCATGTTTGTTCTTGTTTGTCTCATGAAAGGACTTTTTCAAGAAGGAAAGCGAGGCTCAATCCTTTCTTAAATTTTTTTGAAGGAAGGTGAAGACGAATCGTTTTTAAAATTTTATTTTTTAAATTTAATTTTTAAATTTATTTTTGTAAATTTATTTTTAAATTTATTTTTTATTTTTCCCCCTTTTTTTCCCCCTTTCCCCCCTTTTTTTTTTTTTTTTTTTTGAAGGACCATGAAGGACCATGAAGGACACCTCATAAAGGAGGGACCGCCATGAAGGACGGTGGAGGACCGCCATGAAGGACGGTGAGGGGGGAAATTTTCAAATTGATCCATTGCTGTCTCACATTTTGCCACTATACTACTTGTGTTGGTTTGTATCCACTGGTTAACGCATAGGCTATGAAGTCTGTGCATGCCTTCATTGCGTTGTTATGACTTATAAGGCATAATATTTTCAAAAAAGTGAAACAAAATTACTGCAAGATTTATTACTAGGAATTGCAGCATGACAGAGGATGTATCATACTATTGATACTAATTTACTAATGCTAGAATATACCAGGAAAGTTTAGTTTTGCAAAACAATAATACGGAATACTAAAAAAATAAATCAAATGAGTTGTTGTGCATGGCAATGATAATTTAAATTTATTAGCTAAATATACAAACTTAAGAACTATTATTCAAAAGATCTTTATTGGCCTTTAAGAAAACAAGCTTCTCAAAAGTTGCATCTAAGAGCAAGCCTCGTTTCGGACGCAGCATATCCTTCCTTACTGAAAAAAACATCGCTCAACAGCGGCACTAGAGGGTATAGAAGTGTTAAGTTTAATAAACATATTTTTAAAGTTAGTGGATGGGAAGGATGCAGAGCTAACGTGCCGTGAAGGCCCAGATGAGAGGAATGACGAAACCTCTGTTGAACTTAGGTCCCTCTTTGCTCCAGGGTTCTTCGCCTTTTTATTTTGGCATTGCTGTCAGTGTAGGTGGAGAGGGTGGATGGGGGTAGGCTGCCAGCATGCCAACGGCCAACATGCACACTTCGCTCATAGTGAAGGGACAAATTTTTAACGGTTCATGAATAATGAGTGAGGATCGAAAGAAACTAATTGCGAGCTACGATAAAAAAGTAACGAGTAAGACTAACGAATGTATTTTCCTAAAAAAGTAACGTCGTTACTGAAAGATTTACTTGATTTGAAATGTAACGCCGTTACCGCTACTGTTACTAAAAAAGTACCGCGTTACGTAACGGCCGTTACTTGTAACGCGTTACTGCCCAGCTCTGAGAATTACCCACTGTAACAGCGGCATTCACACCTCACATGCGGCTATCTGTTGCAGGCAAAATAATATCCCAACATATACACAACAAGCTAACATTCTAGTTAATCACTACGCAAAAATAAGTCACAAACAGAGACACGCAGACAGACAAACAGCCAGACGCAAGAAAACCTACAGACTCGACACGACCATTACACCCTTCAATACAGACCAGACCACCAAGATCATCAAAAACATTGAGAATTCGAAGGAGGCTACTGGACCAGACAATATATCTAACATACACCTTAAACAATTGGAACCACAGGGAATACTAGCTCTCACAAACATCAGCACATATTCATACCAACACTGTATTATTCCTAACATATGGAAACAAGGTAAAATTATTACACTACTCAAACCAAACAAAAATCCAAAAGAACCAGCTTCCTATAGACCCATTACTTTACTATGCACACCTTCCAAAGTAACAGAAAGACTACTCTGACAAATCACCAACCCACACATACCACTATCGCCTACTCAACATGGATTCAGACCTCACCACTCAACCACGACATTACTCACTAACCTCACGCAGCACATCATGGATGGCATCAATTCCAGACGACCAGCTCAACGTACACTATTAGCAACAATAGACATTAGTAAAGCATTTGATGCTATCCCACGCTTCCCTCTCATAAACAAAATACTCAACACAAACATGCACATTGCACAATAACACCAAAAGGTGGCTGAGCAACTATCTTTCAGGAAGATACTCACATGTCACATTTAATGGCAAATCATCCAAAAACAAGCTTTTTCTGAACAGGGTCCCTCAAGGCTCTGTTCTCTCACCAACGCTGTTCAACTTATACATGCATGACATTCCAACACCCATAGATAACAAGCTTACCTTATCGTCATATGTAGATGACATCACTCTAACATCCACCCACAACAACATCGACACCGCTACAAATAACCTACACACATACATAAACAGTATGCAAGACTGGCTCACACAAAATAGACCCAAAGTAGTGCCCACAAAATCAACCATCACCTTGCTCACAAGCCGCACAAGAACACCAGATAACTCCACAGCTTACACTAAACAACACCAACATTCCACACACCCACAGGACAAAAATACATACAATACATCATTATATTTTGCAAACCACATTCAGGACATTAAAAACAAATGTACGTCAAGACTTAACACGCTTAGGGTACTAACAGGCACAAACTTTGGACACCAGCAGGAAACAACATCACTCGTATACAAACAATATATTCGCTCAGTTATGGAATATGGTAGCCCATGTTGGGCACCCATTATCTCAAACACACACATAAACACCTTACAGACAATACAAAACAACGCACTTCGTATCATTACAGGATGTACTCAAACAACACCAATAGAACACCTGCACACAGAAACAAAAATACTGAACGTTCGGGAACATTTAAACATGAGGGGGAACACAATTCATGGCAGCAGCGACAACTAACCCACAACATCCTTGCCACTACATGTACAATCATGTACCAACACCTCACACCATTAAGGTAACACCAGAGAGACATTATAACCAAATACTCCATTCCATACCACGCCCCACAGACATCACACAGTACAGAAAACACATACACACACACCTAACCCACAAAGCACTGACATGACTCGGTCCGAATACGGTCCTAGGTGCAAAACCGCCACCCATTGACAGGTCAGAGACCAACCTGAGCAGATTGGATCGAGTTAACTTAGCACGATTCCGATGTGAACATCACCCCAACTTACAGACATATAAACACAGACTAGAGTCTAGACAACTCCACAGACGACACCTGCCACCTGTGCCAGGACACACCACAAACAAATGAACACATTATGACAGACTGTACCGCTTTAGCACAACATAGAACACAACACAACATCACTAGTGCGCTGAACCTCTGGTCCACTTCAGAGAGGGCGATCGGTTACCTGCGTGCCTGCCGCCAGCTTGCTCGATCAGGGTGGGCTGATCGGCTAACCAACAACTACATCATTTCTTATCT
Organism: Bathynomus jamesi; assembly: GCA_023014485.1. Taxonomy (NCBI): domain Eukaryota; kingdom Metazoa; phylum Arthropoda; class Malacostraca; order Isopoda; family Cirolanidae; genus Bathynomus; species Bathynomus jamesi. The sequence continues at coordinate 256,482 of JAJOZX010000763.1, read as the reverse complement.
GTATCTTCTTCTACCACCCTCAATATATATATATATATATATATATATATCATTGCTGCATTTATAGTTTTAGTAGAATATAGTTGTACATGTACTATTTATGGTCTAATATGGACAGGTAAGATGTACAGTAAGCGCTGTACCTATTATGTAAAAGGTTCTCTTATTATACTGCCTTACAATGACAAAAGGCCTCACACACAAATGGAATAATTAACGAAAATGTGACTTGTCCAGTTCCATTCTGTTATTTGCCTCATTTTGCTACTGTAGTAACAGAAAAAAATGGAAGGTTGTAGGGTGAAATTCAATTAATATTTGCTGTAACGTATTTCCTTACACCCATAGAACAATTTTCTCAAATTGTAACTTGATTTCTTCTGCCATTCTCCGACAGTAGCGATTCCAGTTTGTGTAAGGGAATATATATATATATATATATATATATATATTATTATATATATTAATATATATATATACTCCCTTACACAAACTGGAATCTCAACTGTCGGAGAATAGATTCCAATTTGTGTAAGGGAATATATATATATATATATATATATATATATATATATATATATATATATATATATATATATATATATATATATATATTAATATATACGGGGCGTCCCAAAAAAATGTGTATACACACTTTAAATAATTATAAAGGCAGTGTTTATTAAAATACATTTCATTTCAAAATGTAATAGAATCTACAGACATATTTAATTGTTTTGTCAACGCCTGTTTTCAAACTGACGTCCGTTCTGGTCCAGGCACTGCTGATAACGCGAAGCAATGAATCGCAAACATCACGAAACATTTCGTTTGGTATTTGTGTGCATTCTCGTTCAATGGCTGCTCTCAATTCAGCGACTGTTGCAGGTTTTATAGCGTAGACTTTGTCTTTTAAGTATCCCCATAAAAAAAGTCTAGTGGTGTGAGGTCTGGTGAACGCGGAGGGTATTCTACGAAACCCCTTCGTCCAATCCACATCCACATCGTGCCAAGTACCACTCGCACTACTCCACTCTTCGGTCCGGATCATCATCTTCATTAATAGCATGGACTAATCTTGGAATGTAATTTTTCCATTGACAGCGCTTCAAAATGCGTTGGACAGACGATTCTGAAATTCCTACCTCACGACTCGCTTGCCGCACAGATTTTCTTGGACTTTGGTGATACGTTTCCAGTACTCTTTCTTGCTTTGTGGGGCTTGTCGATGTCCATGGTCTTCCGGAACGCTTCTTGTGGACATTCTGAACAGTTCCATCGGCTTCAAACTTATCTCTAATTCGAGTGATGGTAAGTCGCGTTGGTGGATCTGTTTGAAACTCCCTCCTAAACTGTCTTTGCACTTCAACTGCGTTTTCACACTTCCAGTAGCATTTTAGAATGAATTTCCTTGTTCAAAGCTTAGTCTGACTGCCATTATTAATTCTAATGGGTTTAACTTGGAAAGAAAGAAACATCAATTGAGCTATCAGCTGTTAAAGTGTGTATACATTTTTTTGGGACGCCCTGTATATATATATATATATATATATATAATATATATATATATATATATATATAATATATATATATATATATATATATATATATATATATGATACACACAGACCGTGCATGGAACAAGGAACTCTTCTGGGATAATTAAATCCACTATAGTCCGAATAAGTAATGGTAAATGACAAATACCATAGTTTTTCTTTTTCATGATGCAAGCCCGACGTGGGCAACGGGTCTCTCGCAAAGAGGTCCCATAAATATAGCTTCCCTCACCAGCTATCTGCAAAGCAGACAGGATCCATGCACGGTCTGTGTGTATCATAAAAAACTCAGGGAACCATTCTGAGTTCATTCCCATCATGAAACGAACATGTTATGTGCCTTGAAAAGTGGACGCTCAATTCTGCCAGTTGAGGTTTAAGTTTTGGTTTTGGCTAAAAATATAATAGTTACCCCTTTTTCTTTGATTTATTCAATCCGACGTGAATGCAACTAGTCTTTTACTTATATTGAGGTTCTAAATGTAGTGGGGCTAGGCTGCTTTAAACCCTAGATCCATGTCCCAAAGCTGGATCCTGTCTGCTTTGCAGATAGCTGGTGAGGGAAGCTATATTTATGGGACCTCTTTGCGAGAGACCCGTTGCCCACGTCGAGCTTGCATCATGAAAAAGAAAAACTATGGTATTTGTCATTTACCATTACTTATTCGGACTATAGTGGATTTAATTATCCCAGAAGAGTTCCTTGTTCCATGCACGGTCTGTGTGTATCATAAAAAACTCAGGGAACCATTCTGAGTTCATTCCCATATATACAGGGTGTCCCAAAAGTATCCATAGTGACGTTCCATACATAGGGAAAATTAGCACTTTTTAGCAAAATGTAACTTTATTTCCAAAAAATTCTCTACATGATTACCATTTCTTCGTAAACACACACGGATGCGTCTCTCCCACTCATGGTGAACTCGTGTTAACACATTTGGTGTTATGGACGTAATTGCACTTCGAATGCGTTCCTTTAGGCGATCCATGTTCTGTATCTTTTCCTGGTACACCATGGCCCCGTGGAGTGGCCTCCGAGGTTCCCAGATCTCAGTCCACTTGATTTTTACCTGTGGGGGCACTTGAAGGCCATGGTGTACCAGGAAAAGATACAGAACATGGATCACCTAAAGGAACGCATTCGAAGTGCAATTACGTCCATAACACCAAATGTGTTAACACGAGTTCACCATGAGTGGGAGAGACGCATCCGTGTGTTTACAAAGAAATGGCAATCATGTAGAGAATGTTTTGTAAATAAAGTTACATTTGCTAAAAAGTGCTAATTTTCCCTATGTATGGAGACTTTTGGGACACCCTGTGTATATATATATATATATATATATATATATATATATATATATATTCCCTTACACAAACTGGAATCTCTACTGTCGGAGAATAGATTCCAGTTTGTGTAAGGGAATATATATACGTATATATATATATATATATATGTGTGTGTGTGTGTGTGGGTGTGTGTGTGTGTGTGTGTGTATGGGATGAATTTCACAATTACACACGTGAAATGAATGAATGATGCAAACACACAAGGAAAAGGAAAAATGACTCCAAGGCCTTTCGTGTATTCAGAAGTACGCTCTGACGAGGTGTACTTCTGAATAAGGCGTCCCCCGTTATACGATTGGGATGCGTCCCTAAAAACCCCATCGTATATCGAACGATCGTATATCGAACTGAAGGCCTTATGGGAAAAATAGGGATACGTTCCCAAACATTCTGGAAGACCCCCAAAATTTGCAGATTCCACTATTATTTTGCTATATATTTTACTGTTATGTACAAAAAGTGTCTGAAAGTAAGAAATTGTGATTAATAAAAGACAATTTATACCCGTCAGGCGCAAGTTATGCAGACCAGCGCATGTTTTGAAGCGATCGAACCAGCCAGAACTCGTCTTAAATGACGCTTCGGAGGTTTCACCTCTCGACTGCCTGACGCCCTCCCACAATTTCTTTGCCTTGGCGCAGATAAGGGCAGTGGAGAGAGGCATCCTGCGCCTGTTCTGATCCTCTATCCAGAGATTGAGAAGCCTCTCCATCTCTTGGATAGTTGAATCCTGGCTCTTCGTTATCCTCTTGGCAGATAACGACGACACATTCTCGCCAGCTGCCAGGATCTTGTCGGAATTCTTGATCACTGTCGACAGTGGACTGAGCCAGTCCAAGAATCTTCGCTATCGAATTAGCCCCTTGTCCATTCTTGTGATGCTTGACAATTCAAGCTTAACCTCCAAGCTCAAACTCTTGCGAGGCTTCTTAGCAATACCCGAAGCACCAGCACTTGGTCTTTTCTGAGACATGCTTTCAAGTTGGAGATCGTTAACGCGAAATAAGGCAATCGTAAATTATATATATATATATATATATATATACACACAGGGCGTCCCAAAAAAATGTATACACACTTTAACAGCTGATAGCTCAATTGATGTTTCTTTCTTTCCAAGTTAAACCCATTAGAATTAATAATGGCAGTCAGACTAAGCTTTGAACAAAGGAAATTCATTCTAAAATGCTACTGGAAGTGTGAAAACGCAGTTGAAGTGCAAAGACAGTTTAGGAGGGAGTTTCAAACAGATCCACCAACGCGACTTACCATCACTCGAATTAGAGATAAGTTTGAAGCCGATGGAACTGTTCAGAATGTCCACAAGAAGCGTTCCGGAAGACCACGGACATCGACAAGCCCCACAAAGCAAGAAAAAGTACTGGAAACGTATCACCAAAGTCCAAGAAAATCTGTGCGGCAAGCGAGTCGTGAGGTAGGAATTTCAGAATCGTCTGTCCAACGCATTTTGAAGCGCTGTCAATGGAAAAGTTACATTCCAAGATTAGTCCATGCTATTAATGAAGATGATCCGGACCGAAGAGTGGAGTATTGCGAGTGGTACTTGGCACGATGTGGATGTGGATTGGACGAAGGGGTTTCGTAGAATACCCTCCGCGTTCACCAGACCTCACACCACTAGACTTTTTTTATGGGGATACTTAAAAGACAAAGTCTACGCTATAAAAACCTGCAACAGTCGCTGAATTGAGAGCCGCCATTGAACGAGAATGCACACAAATACCAAACGAAATGTTTCGTGATGTTTGCGATTCCATTGCTTCGCGTTATCAGCAGTGCCTGGACCAGAACGGACGTCAGTTTGAAAACAGGCGTTGACAAAACAATTAAATAATGTCTGTAGATTCTATTACATTTGAAAATGAAATGTCTTTTAATAAACACTGCCTTTATAAGTATTTAAAGTGTGTATACATTTTTTGGGACGCCCTGTGTGTGTGTGTATATATATATATATATACAGAGCTGGGCAGTATTTAAATACATTTGTATTTAAATACGTATTTAAATACATTTGTGTATTTAGAACTGTATTTATAAATACATTGTTTTTCATGTATTTAAATACAGTATTTAAATACTTTAATGAGTATTTAAATACAATGTATTTAAATACTCAAAATATAAAAATGTAAATACTTTTACTGGTTTAATACACGTTCTGTACTAGCACAGTACGACGCGTCGACAGTGTAGTACAGCATGGTTCATGTTTCAACGTGTCAGTTCAATCAGTTGTGTGCCACTCTTAGTCAAAAGCGGTTGTTTTCTTTATCGTGTGCGTGTCATGGCTTAGTGAATTAGTGAATGCATATGTTAAAATTTGTATGTATTTAAAATGTATTTACAAATGTATTTAAATACAATTGATGTATTTTGTATTTAGTATCTAAATACATTCGTAAAATGTATTTAGTATTTAGTATTTAAATACATTTCTCCCATGTATTTAGTATTTAGTATTTAAATACATTCAATGTATTTATTGCCCAGCTCTGTATAATATATATATATATCGTTGTTCTTACCAACTTTTAATTAAAAAGTTGGCGGTTGTCACCATGGTCTTGTTTTGAGAAATTGTTCACAATAAGCAGTTCACATTCATACATTCTAGGATTTTTCTTTTATAAAAGTATACCAAATAAGTTCCATTTTCATTTTCTTTCGATAGTCTATTGCAGCGATTCCCAAAGGGCGTGCCGTTTGTGTACACAAAACATAATGAGCAAAGTCCATTTTCGGCTGATATAAAAAGTAATTATTATTATTATTATTATTATTATATGTGTAAATATGTGTGTGTGTGCCATCAATTGTAGATCTCCATGAAAGTGTGCCGCCAGAGCAAAAATTGGAGAAACATAGAAAGCATAGATTCAATAGGTCCAATTTTTATTATATATCATTCTTTGGTGATAATTTAAATGTTAATTATTTTACCAAAAGTATTTTAGGTAACTGCATACTGTACATTCATATAATGTAGGTTTGTTTACAAATTGTGCTTTAGGATCGGAAATTAAAAGAAAGGAAACTGTTTTACATATTAGGCTATTAAAATTATTTAGGAATACATACAGATTTTTGGGTGCTACTGTAGTATGCGGTCTACCTACGATAGGTTAGGTTTAATCATGATATTTTCGTTAAAACTAACGAAAATATCATGACTAAACCTAACCAATCGTCAAGGGCGATTGAGAATGGGATGTAAACAAACAATTAGTAAACAAAATAAGAAGCTATAATTAAAAGGTAGACCGCCGAATCGTAGGTAGACCGCATACTACAGTAGCACCGATTTTTGTTTGTGACATTAAACAAAATTAAAAGTCAGTTCTTCAGTTTAACCGCAGAAAGCCATCGTAGTCTATTACAATAAAAGTAACTTTAGTAACCTTGGTTTGCTTCCGCCCGAATTATTCATTCTGACGAAAGTCGAGCTTGTCACTCCACCTTAGACCTACAGTTTAAGATGGAATCCGAACTACGCCCCACCAGCAGCCCAGCGTCTTAACCACTAGGCTACCCAGGGTACCCATTTATCTACCAACCAATTTTTTTTATATTGTGTGGAAGGATGAACAGCTGGGTCTTGCTGCGCGCCACCTGCCGTCACCGGATCTCGATCACGGGACCAATGGATTCGTTGTCAGCGACGCTAACCACTATACCACCGATGCATATATATATATATATATATATATATATATATATATATATATATACTTACTTACTGTGTGTTACTTTGTGAGAGTTCGAACGACGGTCCAGGATCGACCAGCAGTCGACCCTTCTGCAGCGTCCCGCCTCATTTGCAGGATTTGGTAAAGGAGGGAATTGCTCTCTGATCTCCTCCTGCCCTCGTAGCCAGTCACGCATGACTGGTCAGGGATTTTGCACAGGAATCTGTCCAGCTGGTTCTTGAAGTTATTCAGGTCGGTGTGCTGGAGATTCTTTACTTCTCTCGGTATGCCATATATATATATATATATATATATATATATATATAAAAAATGGGGTTAGCATACGTCCGGTTTTTCCCGGACATGTCCGGAAAATTTTAATAATTATAACATTGATTTTTGAGGCCATAACACTTGTTCTTAATTATAGATACTCATTGTAGACGAAATGTAGTATACAGTATATATAATACATTAATACAACGTGAGTTGGTAGATACTGATACAGATACAGCCCCCCCCCCCACCCCCACTCTCCGGAGTGTCCTCTTTTTAGAAAGTTCAAATATGGTAACCCAAAATTATAAATTTTAAATTAATTTTATGTTTTTCTTTTTCTTTTTAATTTATATTTTTATTTTCACTTAAATTTTATGAATTTCACCTCTATAGCGATGGGGTACTCTTTTATAGCGGTACTTAGAACGTTCTATACGGTTTCCTCAGTTTCTCTTTAACTCCATACCTCTTTTACTCAGGGCCGACGTCAGAGGGGGTACAGCCTGTAGCCCTGTACAGATACTACTTTAATTTTGTCCGGAGCCCAAATATTTCTGTCGATTTCTTTCGGCGAGACGGCCTTTATCCATTCATACCTTTCAGTTCTAAAGTTGTGAACTGGATTCTAAATTAGACAGTATCATTTTCATCATCGAAGCATTCGTTGTTCTCGAGTAAGGGCCTCTCTCTTTCAAAGTTCATAATGCGTGAATCGATGCTAATTGGATGTGTTGCGACACGAATTCTGAAAATGTACGTCTCAGGGTAGAGAGAGACGAAGGCGTCGTCGTTCGCGCCATGCACTCCCGTATGCGTCACTAATTTTATTGGCAAAGTCGCTGAGCAACGCGGTAAACAGTACACCAGACACTTCAATACGTGTCATATTGTAATGAGAGCAAAGGCTGTCGTGAAATCACCGACATTTATATTTGTAACTGGGGACACCACCTCTGAATACTCCGTGAGAGTTCATCATATGATGTATGTTGAGCCTTCATGATAAATGTCCATTATTTCCTTAGTCATATCCTTCAAAAGGAACCACACCTCGTTTTCGCTTTTCCAATGGGGATGTTGCCCTCCTTGTACTGTTGCGAAACTTCACCCCGAAACTGGAATCATGAGGAAAAATCTATATAAAAATAAATGTTGACGAAATATATTTTGACACACACACACACACACACACACATATATATAATATATATATACACTTTAACAAGACTTTTGGGATTAACCTTGGTTTTGCTTCCGCCCGAATTGTTCATTCTGACGAAGGTCAAGCTTGTCACTCTACCTTAGGCCAACAGTTTAATATGGAATCCGAACCACGCCCTACCAGCAGCCCAGTGTCTTAACCACTAGGCTACCCAGGGTACCCATTTATCTACCAACCAATATTTTTATTGTGGAAGGATGAATAGCTGGGTTTTGCTGCGCGCCGCCTACCATCACCGGGTTTCGATCCCTTGACCAATGAATGCGTAGTCAGCGACGCTAACCACTACACCACCGAGGTGCATATATATATAAAGAAAAGGAAGAACCAGTCCAAGGATGAATATTTTAATAAATAGCGAAGCTTTTGTCATTCGTTGATACCATCTTTAATGGCTACAATAAAAACTGAATTGAAATTAGTCTAAAAATGGGAATCACTCTTAAAGTTGTGTTACACAATTAAGATGAGAAAGTTTAAATATAGTGTGATTTAAAAAAATGTTAATACTTATATGGAGTTTTATTTTTTATTTCCAATTTATTTGTAAACATTTTTTGTGATGCAAACAATGCTTCATACAGTCTCTATTTGCTATCCACGGATATCTTTGCATATATGAAAAAGGTCAAACGTTGCTTCCAGAGGCCCTAAGGCACGGCTCTGGTGGCATTAATCTGCAAATCCCCGTAACAGAAAAACCCATACAAGTGTTAAATTTTTTGAATCACCCTGTATATAAAATTATGGGATTTATAATCGTTAAAAAATAAGTAATGTCATTTGTCAAGTGGAATCGAAATATTTAAAGCGAAATTACAATGATATAAAATAATTAAGTGAAACACTAAAATTATTTGGTTTAGTTATTTAGTTTTTTAGATATATGGGACCAAGTGTGATTTACATCCCCCTCACGCAAAAGGGGACACAAACTACACTAGGTCAAAGTTGGGGAACGTAAACTACACTAGGATCTTTAGGAGACATTTTTTAAATGAATCTATCAAATAAAAAGTTAAAACTAACGAAAATATTACGACTTAACCTAACCAATCGTCAATTTATTAGGTTAAGTCGTAATATTTTCGTTAGCTTTAACGTTTTATTTGATTAGGTATACGCGGACAAAGTTGGTGAACGCAAACTACACTAGGATAATGTAGGGGAACGTAAACTACACTCGGCACCACAGGGGGACGTTGTTGTTGTTGTTGTTTAGCCGATCAGCCCACCCTGATTGAGCAAGCCGGCGGCACGCAGGTAACCGATCGCCCTCTCCGGAGTGGACCAGAGGTTCAGCGCACTAGTGATGTTGTGTTGTGTTGTGTTCTATGTTGTGCTAGAGCGGTACAGTCTGTCATAATGTGTTCAATTGGTGTGTCCTGGCACAGGTGGCAGGTGTCGGTTGTGGAGTTGTCTAGTCTGTGTTTATATGTCCGTAAGTTGGGGTGATGTCCACATCGGAATCGTGCTAAGTTAATTCGATCCGATCTGCTCAGGCTGATCTCTGACCTGTTAATGGGTGGCGGCTTCGCACCTAGGACCGCATTCGGACCGAGTCGTGTCAGTGCTTTGTGGGTTAGGTGTGTGTGTATGTGTTTTCTGTACTGTGTGATGTCTGTGGGGCGTGGTATGGAATGGAGTATTTGGCTATAAAGTCTCTCTGGTGTTACTTTAATGGTGCGAGGTGTTGGTGCATGATTGTACAATGTACATGTAGTGGGAAGGGTGTTGTGGGTTAGTTGTCGCTGCTGCCATGAATTGTGTTCCCCTCATGTCTAAATGTTCCCTAACTTTCAGTATTTTTGTTTCTGTGTGCAGGTGTTCTATTGGTGTTGTTTGGGGGACGTAAACTACACTTGCTCCGATATATGGATTTAAAAACGTCGGTACCTCGCTAATGCGGATGCAAACATTTGTGTGGTGTGTGTGTGTGTTGTGTGTGTGTGTGTGTGTCCACTCAATTGCTATCATTTCTCCAATGCCGAAATTTTCCGCCTTACTGGATTCTTAAACGTAAACTGTCGTGTAATGATTACACATCAGCTTCTGAGCTGCATTACAATACAGAATTATGATACAGTTCACCCATTTATCAGAATCATTATCTATGCCTTTCTACTCAGTTTCCATTCATCACCACTTTCATTGGTAATGACAATTTTATTTTTATATATTTAATATTTTAAGGTTTTAAATAAACTATAATCGAAACGCTTAAAACTTTTATATCTGAGCAATTACCTCATGAATAACTTTCATTGCGCACAATACGATAAATGAACAACCAACTGGAGTTTAGGTTTTGTTAATATTCAAATTTAGTAAGGTTGTAGCAAAACTACTGATCTACTTCGTACAGCATTTCACCTTTTTGGGAATGGTATGTGTGTGTGTGTGTGTGTGTGTGTGTGTGTGTGTGTGTGTGTGTGTCTTGAAAAGTGCTTCCTTTTCCATCTTACCTACTGTTTCAGCTGAAACATCGTAATATTTAAAGACATCATTCCATTTTTCTCAAGGGCTAAGTCGTGGCCAGTGTCGTGACTAGGGCATGGTTAATTAATCATTTGTAGGAAAAAGTGATGAATGATGAAATTTTCTAATGAATCAATGATTAACTGATTAAAAATTATTAAAACTTAAATACTTCTGAAAAGAGTAAGAAATAGCTTTATTGTTTCTGTTGCGTGAGGTAAGACCGAAGAAAACATTTTGTTTGCTTTAGTTCAAGAAATCAGGCATGGGCGGATTAGACAGTTTATACATGCAAAAAGGTGCCAAATTCAAATGACACACCACAAAATTTAAGGTAAAATGATGGTGAAATTATGAGGAAAATTAATCATTTCCCATCATTTTCTAAAAAATATTTTTTGATTAATTAATGATTAAATTCGAAACAATGATTAACTGATTAATCTGAACCCTGCCCTAGTCGTGACACTGCTTCCCGTTCATCAGCGAAGTTAAGCAATATTGGGTTTGGATAGGAAATCGTCCTCTGCGTCCAGATTGTGTAGGGACCCGTGGTCCGAGTCCCACGTAAAGCTATAGGTCCCCTTCGTCATACGACCTTAGATGTTGCGAAGGAGGTTAAAAAAGAAACTATTTTTTTCAAGTGATTATTCACCGACAAAGAGTTCTTATTCAGTTTGATTGTGAAATACTTTTCCAGGAATTTCGGTGAATGTTTCTCGCAAGAAAAGGCAAGAAACAGTAAATTATAAAGTTTTAAAGAAAATTATCTTCGGCAGAAGATTTTTTTTTCTTAATATTCTCTTTATTTTCTTACTTTCTATAATATGTTTCTTACGCTTCCTGCATTCAGAAAGTAAATAATAAGAAAACTTTAAATTAACCATCGAAAACCAGATCAACAAAAAGGAAATGTATTGTTACTCAATTAGACTACTGTATTTAGAAGGTAATTTATATACATAAATATATAAAAAACATTATTTATTTAGTAATTAAATAGCGACATAAAATCTGATTTTTTTTTTTTTTTTTTTTTTGAGAAAAAATACTCAAAGAAGAAATTCTAAAATCCAAAATTTGTTGTTCTTAATAAATGTTACATTAATACTCTGCGCCTTCAACCGCTTATAAGTATGTTTAACCAGCTCCAATGCCTATACCTCCTGCACTTCCACCGATTTTACCTCCACTTTCCAGATTGTTGAAATTGAAGGGCTTCTTGGGGGTGCTAATTCCATCAGGGAGTGTAGGATTGTCATCTTCGTTATAGATCAGTGGTACTCATTGGGCGGCTCGCGATCCAAATATATATACTGTATATAGCGCATTTGGCTCGCGAGCCGCGCAATGAGTACCACTGTTATAGATGCTTCATGAATATAAGCAAAGCAAAGCATATTGTAGAGTGAATCACAATATTATATTTAAAATATAATACAGGAATGTTCCACTGTTTGTTTTAAATATATTTAAATTCTGATACATCCACCAAACTTTTATGATTAGGTGGGCAATAATATACTGTCCGAATATTTTGGTTCTTCATACGCAGTTAGACAAGGTCCTTGCTCTCTCCTCTGCTGTTTAATATGTATATTGATGGATTAAGTACTCCTTTTAATGGGACAAGAAGAGGTGTGTGATAATTCCATATCATCATATGCCAGGAGCGTATCCAGGATTTGGTCAATAGGGGGGGCGTGTGAGTAACTAAAACAAAGGTGTGTATATACACCATACGAGTATATATATACATAAACATTTACTAGAGCAAATATTCATGTATTAACAAAGCTTTATTTACAGCAAGTGTAAACTAAATTAGATAAATGAATAGATTTACCACACATATTTTTCATGCGAAAAATACTGAGTCAAATATGATAGTTACATTACTATGAGTGTACAGATAGGATTTAACATAGAGAATACTGAAACATTTTTAAGCTTTCATTATGCACAAGACAGTACAACTGAGAGAAAAGCAACAAGTTGGGGAAACAGATATGGTCTGTCTACATGATGACTAGAGTCCGGATGTTCAGGCAAAATGCCATAAATGCCTTTTTTTGCCTTTTTTGGGAGTATGAGTATGATAATGCCTATTTCGTTGAAAATGCATATTTTTGCCTTTTTAATTAGATTATAAAGAAAAAAGACATAAATAGGCATTTATAGGAAAATTATCATGTATTAGTTACGACTAGACTAACCAGGAATGCGCAGATAACGCGAATGAAGATATCGTGGAATTTCATATTGCGGAAATGACGTCATGTATGATTGACGTTATCAGCTGAGCGCAGTATCTGAAAACTAGCCTCGCACGGCCATTTCCTCATATTCGCTGTTCTGCTTCGTGCGTGTGAGGGTGTGCGATCATCAGTGGTATTTGACTAAACTTGAATGATATTTAGAAGACGTTAATATGCCAAAAGTTAGTTCATCTTCAAGTAGTAAACTGAACCAACATGTTCGTGACTTTGGAAAAGATATCTTTTCCACAGATGTCACAGTGTTATTTTGTAAAGTGTGTGACAAAGCAGTTAATAGTGAGAAAAGGTACTTTGTTTCCCAGCATGTGCAGACCGTTAAGCACAAAGCTTCTGCTGAAAAGATGAAACCAAACAGCCTACAAACGTGTTTGATGACAACATTTGCTTCAACGTCAAGTCGTCAATCTACCTTTTCCTTGGAGCTATGCAAATCATTTATTGATGCTGGAATTCCACTGTGGAAGTTGGAAAACAAATCATTAAAGACCTTTTTAGAAAAATACACAAAACAAGTTATTCCAAGTGAGTCCACTCTTCGAAAAAATTATGTGGATACAAACTACGCCTTTGCAATGCAGAAAATACGTGAAGGCGTTGCAGATAAGATATGGATTTCAATAGATGAGACCCCACCGATTCCATGGGTAGATATATTGCTAACGTGATTATAGGTACTTTGGAAGCTGATCAGACGCCGAAAGTTTATCTGCTGACATCAGAAGAGCTGCCAAAGACCAACAGCTCAACAATAGCTCAACTTTTCACAACATCCCTCGCTTTGCTTTGGCCAGAGGGCATCCAGCATGAAAAAGTTCTTCTCTTCATGACACACGCAGCGCCGTACATGAAGAAGGCAGCAACAGCATTGAAAATTCTTTTTCCACAAATGCTACATGTTACTTGTTTGGCTCACGCACTTCACCGTGTTGCTGAGCAGATACGAGGCTTGTTCCCCAATGTCGACAAATTAATTTCTAATGGAAAGAAGATATTTCTTAAGGCACCATCAAGATGTCATATGTTGCATGAAATAGCGCCTGAACTCGCATTGCCGCCACAGCCCGTTTTGACGAGGTGGGGAACCTGGATCTCGGCTGCCTTGTATTACACGTCAAATTTTGACAAGTTTCGAGAAGTTGTATCAGCACTTGACATCGAAGATGCTTCATCAATCCGCATCGTGATGGACCTCATTGAAGATAGATCTCTTCGCAATGAACTTTCATACATCACTTCCCACTTTGCAAAAATACTGAGAACATTATTGCTCTTGAAACTAGGAACCAGCCGTTAATCGACGCTTTGAAAATTTTTGAGTTAGTCATTGCAGGCATCAGTCAAGCGCCCGGCGAGAAAGGTGAATCTGTTCGCGAAAAATGTGACCGAGTGATACGAGCAAATGCAGATCTGGAACGACTAAAGAACATTGCACACGTTCTTGAAGGACACACTGATGCCGATGTAGGGGATATGAATCCCATGAATGTATCATGCTTCAAATTTGCTCCTGTTACATCAGTGGAAGTAGAGGTCATTCTCGCTGTACAAGCATGTTCTTTCAGACAGAAGAAGAGGCCTAAAAGTTGAAAACATAAAAAAATTACTTGTAATTATGTGTAATTCAGACTAATAATGTGCGACGTAGTCTCAAGGTAATGAAACTAATGATACATTCATACATTATTATATAACTTATTTTGTTTTGTGTGTTTTTGATCGGTATAAAATAAATGCCTATTTTTGCCTATTTTATACTTTTATTTTGCCTATTTTTCAATTTTATAATGCCTAAACATCCGGGCCCTAGTTATGAGTCATAAAACTACCTGTTTCTCGAAATCTAGTAACGTTATCGTTTGCACTTTATTTTTTTTATATTTCTCCGAGTAGCCTTCTTCGTGAAAGGTAATGATATCCCTATGTGTATTACGGTTTATTTCCTTATTTAGAGCTATAAAATATGGAATAACCTAAAAATGGTCACAAACTATTCTGCTCAAATGCTGTGAGTCCACTGCTATTCCAGCGAAAACACTTTAAGTTTATATTAAAAGTTACAAAAAGTGCTTTCTCACCCTCTAATACTGTGGTTCTTAACCTCTTGAGGCTGCGACCCAAATTCTGGTCGCGGGGCTAGTTCGGTGACCCATGCCTTCAAACAGTTCACTCGTAATAGATAATAAAATAATTAACGGTAAAATGATTAGGGATAACGTAAATAAATGATAAGTGACAATTTAATGACCCAATTTTCGGTCGTGACCCGGATGTTAAGAACCATTGATCTAATACATAATATGAGAAATGATTCCCGCATGGTTAATCTTAGTAACATTTCAGAGCGCAACACAATAATATTGAGGTCAGGTTTGAAACACATTTGAAAACACTTCTCTTACCTTTTTTCTTTTCCATGTAGGTTGTGGCTAAGCGCATTCAAAAGACGACATACCCAAAAAATATTCGTGAACAGTACAAGCTACAGGGTGTCCCATAAGTCCGGTCTCGTAGGAAAATTTATTTTAAATTAAATTTACGAAACTAATACATTAGAACTAAAACAAATGTTCAAATTGATGTCTTCTTTTGGGACCTTTTTATTGTTGCAGGTAGAATAACACCCAAAGGCTAATATAGAAGTGAGTTACATATTAGCCATATTAGTTCTGTTGAGGACTTCGCATATTGGTAAAGGAGAGAAGAAAGGCCGAAAAGGCAAGAGAGAGATAGAATGTCGAATAAAATGGTCTATACGACGAAGAAGACAAAATAAAATAGCGAAAAAAGACGTGGATACCACAATATACATGAACTATATATATATATATATATATACAGTTTGTGCCTATTGTATCTTAGAAACTAACGCAGAGAATAATGTCTGTGAAGAGAAACGCCGCGATACAGGGTAATACAAAAAAAAAAAAGGTTTCCAGAAATAATTTTACTATTTTTAACACGTTTTTTTTATCAACCTGTGCGAGAGTGAAAAAAATACACAGTTATTTCGATGTTAAATTTTAACCTTCCATCAAATTACTAAAACTATTTAACACCCTAAAACGAAATGTCAGTTAATTTTTTACTCTTGACTTCGTATGGCAATTGCAAGAAAGGAAAATGAGAAACAGTTTGTGTTTCTTTTCCCAAACTGCGGAAAGAAAACATAGTTATGAATGAGTTAATGTGATATAATAATTTTATTTTGAAGTAACCCTACTTTCATTTTTCCCCGAGCAGCTGAAAAATAATTTGGGGTTCCCTCCCTCCTTTGTCAAGATTTCAACTCCTAAAAATTTGACATTCGTCGCTTCACGTTGCCTTTCGTGGAATAGAGTTGGGGCATGGGAAGGGAATAAAGGATATTTTATTATGTTTGACCTCATAGGAAGAGATATGAACTCATGCTCTCTTGAAACGAAAATGAACAGATTGGAATGTTTACTTTCTTTATAGAAAATGCCATAAACAATGCAAATTCTTTTTCATTGTACACAACAATTTCTCTCTCTCTCTCTCTCTCTCTCTCTCTCATGCACTAAAAACTTTCCAAAAAAAGGAAACACGCTACCGATTGAGCGCTTTCGTGTGTATTTATTTTAATTATATATATATATATATATATATATATATATACTGTGTATATATACATATATACTGTGTATATATACATATATATACAGTGTGTGTATATATACTTTTGTTGAGTTTGAACGACGGTTCAGGATCGACCTGCGGTCGACCCCTCTGCAGCATCCCGCCTCATTTGCGGGATTTGGTGAAGGAGGTAATTGCTGTCTGATCTCCTCTTGCCCTCGTAGCCAGCCACGCATGGCTGGTCAGGGACTTTGCACAAGAATCTGTCCAGCTGATTCTTGAAGTTATTCAGGTCGGTGTACTGGAGATTCCTCACTTCTTTTGGAAGGATATTGAAAAGATTTGGGCCCCGTATTCTGAGGATATTTTCCATCCTCGTTTTCATAGCCCTTTGTGTATATATATATATATATATAATATTAAAAAGTAAGGAATCTTAATTTTACAAAAATAAATATTTAACAAATAAATAAAAAATAAATAAGGTTTTTTTTTTTCTTTTAATTAATTTTTTGTACAAACGTTTCTTGAAAATTTTCTATCTTGTTTTGTTTATTATTATTAAATGAATAAACAACTTTTATTATTGAATAAACAATTTTTAAAGGACTGAAGTAAAAGTAGAAATATTTGTGCTTTATCCAGTAACTTAAACATATGTTCTTGCATTAATTTCAGATTTTCATGTGAAGAGCTGGTAATTAGTTAAAATTGGTGATGTAATTTAATTTTAAAGGAAAGTCCTTTTGTTAGGGCGAGTTGGGTTTTGTGCTGAGGAATATTCCTAAAGCTTAGCTTTCCCATGAGCAAAGATTCCCCTGTATGTAGATCAGTTTGTTAGTTGGCTGGTGTGGGCTTTGTCAGTGACAGCGAAAGATTGTGAAGTCAGTAGATGATCACTTGAAAGATAATGCTCTCTGAACGATGGCTTGTTGTCTTTGCTCAAATAATATGCATTTGTTCTCGATGAAATGTCGCTATAGTCAATAATTTTACGACTAGAGAACAACCAACATAATTAGCAGAATATATATATATATATATATATATATATATATATATATATATAAAGCGCTCGGATTTCGTGTTTCCTTTTCCTTTTCCCTGTGGTTATATATATATATATATATATATATATATATATATATATATATGCAAACAACCACAGGGAAAAGGAAAAGGAAACACGAAGTCCGAGCGCTTTCGTGATATATTCACATCTTCAAGGAGAAACAAAAAATAGGCATAGTTTACAAAGTAAATGAGTTAAATACACAAGCAAAAAAATTCCCAATCGGCAACTCAAATTAAAGACCATAAAACCCTCTAAAGATTTTTTCGATAGATAACATAATCTGTAGGCTACTAAATTACTGAATATAAAAGAACTATATAGATGAAATTAGACAAAAAACCAGTACAGAGAACAAAAATTATTATAACAGTTATTAGAACTAGTATTTAATTAAAGCAGGCAATTAAGTTGCAAGAATTTAATGAAAACAAAGGGAATGGTGCCATCGTCTTACAGAATATTCCAAAATTTCCACAAACAGTCTGAAAAAAATTGTTTTCCCAATAGCCAACCAGTTGAAAAGTCCAATAAACCACCAAGCACAAAAAGATATATACGAAAGAAATATTACAATTAAAATGGACACATAAGAATGTTAACAGTTCTTAAAATAATATTTATTTAACCAAGGCAAAGCGTTAAGGGGCAAGAATGCGGTCAAGAAAACAATAGGCCCTTCGCCAACTTTCTAACAATCCACGAGTCTAATTTATACAGCCCAGGGCTAATATTAAGGACCAAGTCCGCATTATTCTTGATCACACTTGATTCAAGTATATTTCTGCTAACAATAGATTTACTAAACCTTAATTTGGAAGCATTTTTCCACTCAATGGGATGATTAGTATCTCTTACGTGAATGAAAATGGCGTTAGATTCCTGGCCACTTCTTATACTGTACTGATGCTGCTTAATACGTAACTCAAGGGTCTTACCAGTTTGGCCAATGTAAAATTTATTACATATTGTGCATGGGATTTTATATACACAACCCTGTTCACTTAAAGGGGAGTTCTTAATCAGTGAATTCTTAATTACATCTAAATTTTTGAACGCAACATTTACGTTAAAAGTCCTCAGCAGATTCGGCAGATCAAGGAAATTTTCTCTGAATGGTAACACTAAAACATTTTTTGTGTTATAAGGAATCTTGTCCTTTACTTCGTAGAAGGTTTTCTTTGCCATTTTTAAGGACTTATCTATGCAGTTCTTTGGATATTTTAAATCAAACGCAATTTTGTATATTTTACTAATTTCGTCGTCGTTAATGAACTCTGGGCTACAAATTCGTAGGCCTCTTAGGAACAAAGTAGAAAGAACGGATCGTTTTACGTTAATGTGGTAATCAGAATAATAATGTATATAGGAACAGTTATTAGTGGGTTTTCTGTAAATATTGTACTTAAACTTTTTTCCAAACCTATATATTAAAACGTCTAAAAAAGGGATCGAAGAATCTTTTTCTATTTCAACTGTAAAATTGATAGAGGGAGTTAAATTATTAAGTTTGGGTAAGAATTCATTGAGATTTAAAGTCACTGGCCAAAGACAAAGAACATCATCTACATATCTAAACCATGGAACATAATTTGGCAGAATCTTCCTTAATAACTTACTTTCAAAAACTCCATATATAAGTTACTTAAAATGGGGGAGAGAGGGTTTCCCATCGCCATACCAAATTTCTGCCTAAAATATTCATTATTGAACACAAATTTTGAGTCTACTATGCACAACTTAATTAATTCTATAATTGTAGCCACAGGTAATGGCAAATTATGCTTAACCAATTCTTCCGAAAGAAACACTAATAGATCCTCCACCGGGACTCTTGTAAATAAAGCGGTAACATCAAAGCTTACCAATCTAAAATTGTAATTGACACTGATACTATTTAATTTTTCCACAAGGTCTACATTATTATTTATGTGTGATTGTGAAATTGTGCCGAGGAGAGGATTAAGAATGGAGACAAGCCATTTGGATAGCTTCTATGAAATAGATCCTATAGAACTAACAATAGGCCTTGCAGGATTATTTGGCTTATGAGTTTTAATCAGGCCATACATATAGGGTAATGACGGTGAAGTACTCAAAAACTGTTTAAATAATATTTCATTACCCTTCAAAAGTTGTTTAATTTTCTTATTAAATGCACTGTTCACAGTTTCAAGGGGATTGTTCCTTAATTTCACATAAGTGTCCGCGTCATTCAAAAGATCATACATTTTTCCTAGATAAACGTCTTTATTGAGGATCACTAAGGCATTTGATTTATCGGCTTTGGTTATATGTAGATTCTGATCTTTTCTTAAAGCTTCATAAGAGTCGAAAAATATACAAAATTTCGTTTGATTTAAAATATCCAAAGAACTGCATAGATAAGTCCTTAAAAATGGCAAAGAAAACCTTCTACGAAGTAAAGGACAAGATTCCTTATAACACAAAAAATGTTTTAGTGTTACCATTCAGAGAAAATTTCCTTGATCTGCCGAATCTGCTGAGGACTTTTAACGTAAATGTTGCGTTCAAAAATTTAGATGTAATTAAGAATTCACTGATTAAGAACTCCCCTTTAAGTGAACAGGGTTGTGTATATAAAATCCCATGCACAATATGTAATAAATTTTACATTGGCCAAACTGGTAAGACCCTTGAGTTACGTATTAAGCAGCATCAGTACAGTATAAGAAGTGGCCAGGAATCTAACGCCATTTTCATTCACGTAAGAGATACTAATCATCCCATTGAGTGGAAAAATGCTTCCAAATTAAGGTTTAGTAAATCTATTGTTAGCAGAAATATACTTGAATCAAGTGTGATCAAGAATAATGCGGACTTGGTCCTTAATATTAGCCCTGGGCTGTATAAATTAGATTCGTGGATTGTTAGAAAGTTGGCGAAGGGCCTATTGTTTTCTTGACCGCATTCTTGCCCCTTAACGCTTTGCCTTGGTTAAATAAATATTATTTTAAGAACTGTTAACATTCTTATGTGTCCATTTTAATTGTAATATTTCTTTCGTATATAATCTTTTTGTGCTTGGTGGTTTATTGGACTTTTCAACTGGTTGGCTATTGGGAAAACAATTTTTTTCAGACTGTTTGTGGAAATTTTGGAATATTCTGTAAGACGATGGCACCATTCCCTTTGTTTTCATTAAATTCTTGCAACTTAATTGCCTGCTTTAATTAAATACTAGTTCTAATAACTGTTATAATAATTTTTGTTCTCTGTACTGGTTTTTTGTCTAATTTCATCTATATAGTTCTTTTATATTCAGTAATTTAGTAGCCTACAGATTATGTTATCTATCGAAAAAATCTTTAGAGGGTTTTATGGTCTTTAATTTGAGTTGCCGATTGGGAATTTTTTTGCTTGTGTATTTAACTCATTTACTTTGTAAACTATGCCTATTTTTTGTTTCTCCTTGAAGATGTGAATATATCACGAAAGCGCTCGGACTTCGTGTTTCCTTTTCCTTTTCCCTGTGGTTGTTTGCTTATTAATAAGATCGCGTGTTATTCTGTGATTTTAGTGCATTTATATATATATATATATATATATATATATATATATATATATACATTCAACTGCAAAGAACACGCAGTATAAATAACGTAAAGAACGACGCTTGTATAGGAGATATTCCGCGCAAGACGAGAAAGAAAGAACGGAACAAATGAAAAAATGAGGTAACCACCTGGGAATCGAACCCGGGATCTTCCGATATTAAGGTAGGTTGATTTTCCGCATTTTTTTAGATATCGACTTTGGACGTCGAGATAGTCAGGGCTTAATATGATAATAACTGACAAAAAATTTCAAATCCCTAGCTTTAACTGTTTTTTGAGGAAACCGTTCCAAAAATCGTCAAAAAATCGTACCGAAAAATACCGCATTTTCGCAATTTTCGGCCGAAAAAAACATGCTATTTTCATAAAAAAAATCCTTAAAAAAGTTCCAATTTTATTGAAAAAAAGTAAAAAAAAACATGTACAGAGTCAAATAGATACATTTAGATCCCAAGATCATCATAATTTTCACTGTAAGAGCCCTTAGAAGCAAAGGAAGGCCTCATCTGGCGGCTTAGGGCTTTGGCCAGAATGTGTTTGTGCCTTGATTCGAGTCCATAAACAGTATGGGAAGCTTCATATGTCAGCTTCACGGCCCTTTCAACACTCTGAGAATGTGAAGACAGATCAGGCAGCTCCAGCTTGGTGCCATTCAGCAATGCTTCTTGAAGCTCCTGGTCAGAAAAGTCTTCTGTGAGAGCAGGTTCACAGATGCCACTTTGAGAAAGGTTGATTAGTTCTGACCAGTGGGTAGCTTCAATGTTGATGGCTGTGATCTTCTTCAGTCTCTTCTTGGCTGGCTTCCCACTTCTGAAAGAATAATAATTAATTTATTTTTTATTCCAGTTTAAGATTTAATCCCTATTAGTCTCAGAATTGCTAATTTAAATTAAACTTAAATTAAAAAAAAAAAAAAACCCGAGTTCTATAAATCCCCATAATCGAATTTTTTTTCAGAAAGAAGGTAAGATTATTTCCATTATCAGAGGGGAAGGGGGGAACTGGGATAAGAAAATGTGAAAAAAATTTGATTATGGGGATTTATAGAACTCGGGCCTATTTTTTATTAAATAAATCCCCATAATCAAATTTTTTTTTTCACATTTTTTAAATTAATAAATGCTTACCTGATGGACAGAATTTTCTTGAGAGCAGCTTCTCTCACTTCCAAGTCATCAGACTTCATCATAGAGTACAGCACATTCTTGGGCAGCAAGGCAAAAGCATTGTACTTCAGGTTCTTGAAAGCAACACCCTGGATTTCTTCAGACTGCTGCTTGATCCTCTGGATCATGTTGAAGATGTACAGCTGCTGATTGTGGAACTTGCTGTCCCTTTTGATCTCAAACCAACTGACTGCATACACTTCCACAATGAACTTGATGGCCTGGTAAAGCTTATCCTGTAGTTCTGGAGGGTAAGCACCTCTGGTCCACAGACACATCAATCTAATTGCCAAAGTCAACCATTTGCATGGTTTAATGGTCCAATTTTCCAGGCAGCAAATCTTGGGTTGACTTTGCCCCTGGAAATTCCAAGCACATACTCCAAAAGAAGCCTCTGGTCGCTACTGAGATCATTCAGAGTCTCCTCAGCAAATTCCATGTCATCCAGGGGGCCACTGAGTTTGGTGAATTCCACTTGTGGCAGATCTTGGTTGTCAATTTCACAGAGTTTTCCCAGCGGACCAGTGAAAGTAGTGGGACTTTTGGTACTGCCATCAAGATGCTTGAAAACAGCTCTGAAAGGAAGCTCATTCTGATGGAATGAACAGCCAATGGTGTGCAATTTCCGCTCAATTTTATTTTCCAGAGCTGTTACAAGGCCTCCCTCCCAGCCAGTGTTTGTATTTGTGTTGTCAAGGAGGACAGCTTTCAAGGTATGAACACTGTTAAACTCCTCCAAGACACTAGCAACTTCTTCATCAAGAAGAACTCCAGTCGCACCTTTAATTGGGATGACTCTGTGAGTAAGATATGTTCCACTTTCAGTTCCCGGCTCCTTTGTGAAAGTCAAATGGTGCTCTTGTCCCTTTCCTTTCTTCAGCTTAGTCTCCCCATTTTCATCCTTAACTTCTCTGTACAGCAAAGTGTCCTTGTCAACTTTCCCATCAACTCCAATACAAACTAACTTTTCCAGACCCTCATTGTGCTTTTCATCACTTTTCACTTTCATTCTAGCTTTTTCCCTGTCCATTTTCGATTTATCAACTATTATCTGTTTCACATCAAGGTCAGGCTTAAGCAGGTCCATAGCTTGTAAGTCCAGGAGGAAGGCATTAGCAAGACTTGCCCCAAGATTGGAAGAAACATCACCCCTGATCAGTTCCATGGCATATCTGGGGGTTTTCAAAAAGCTGTAACCTACACTTGGGTGCCTCCTTGGCTTGAACTCTTCAGCTTCACCACCAGATGGCTGAAATGAAAATAAAAAATAAATTACTAAAGCGAAAATGGGAGAAAATAGAGGAAAAAGTAGGGAAAAATATGGGTAAAAATCGACGAAAATGGGCGGAAATAAGAATAAATTACTAAAGCGAAAATGGGGGAAACAGGGGGGAAATAGGGACAAAAAGTAGGGATAAATTTGGGTAAAAATGGGATAAGATATAAGAAAAAATATATATTACCTCTCCTGATTCTCCTGAGCTGGATTCAAAAGAAATATCTTGTGGAGGCAAAAGTGGCCAAATCCACTTCCTGCTGCTGTTGAATCTGGCTCTGTAATCTTTCTGCTTCAGCTTCAGCCCTCTGGTCTCTCTTCACAGCAGCTTTATCCACAGATCCCAGCTGGAAAGAGCCCTTGGGTCCTATTTTGGCCCTCTGATCTCTCAAGTATTCCCTCTCCTCTACTGGAACATGAAATATTAAAGTATATTAAATAGCGGATCTAAAATAAGAGATAAAATCCTGAAAAAAAATTGATTATTAATTTCTATTACCAGGGGGGGGGGGGGAAGGAAGATTACAGGAGGAAAATGCGGATATTTTTCAATTACAAGCATTGAATTTCCTTCCATTTAAAAGGCACCTAATCGCACTAAGTTAGGCCAGTTAAAAGTTTAAAAAATAATAGCATTACCTTCTTACTGGGAGGACAAGTGCAGATTATGTGCTGTGTTTGACAATTTTCTTTCTTGCACTTCACAGCATTGTCATCAGTCATCACAGGGACGAACAGGTAGCTTACAGGTGCAAGCGGAAATGTCAAAAAGTTTATCCAGCTTTTCCTCCAGATTCTGCTCCTGGACTGTAGAAAGAGATTTCCTGTTTATCTCTTTTGCTTTCTTGAAGCACACTTTATCCACCAATTTCACTACATAATATTCCTCATACAGGGGCAGCCGCGGGTTCACTGCCTGCCAGATCTCAATCACATCCTTTGCTATCATTTTAGCAATATCATAGTCTTTCAAGTCCGGGTGGCTGTTTTGGAGGAAATAACTGTACTGAATAACTTGGCGGAGGGTAGGAGGCTCTGTTTTATCCAAAGGGGAAGGCTGGCCACTGAATTTTTTGGCACTATCACTTCGAGTTAACACTGCAGACTTCCGTTTTTTACCCATTTTTATGAAATATCTGAAAATAAACACGATTAAATGAACGCATCATAAAATAACTTAATTTAATACACATTTTATAGGTAAATATCATTAAAAAATACAAAATAATACACTAATAAACATCTATAATGCATTTACAATAAGTTTCAAGCATCGTTTTGTTAAAAAAGCCGAATTTTAATTGATTATTTTGATGAAATAAGGTCCGATATTTTGTTTGTCTACACTGCGCGAATCACGCGTAAAATTCGACAATTTTACAACTTAAAAATAATTAACAATCCTCAAAAAATACAATCATTTTCACAAATATGAGTTGGTGCAACGTTTTCTATACATTAATACCTTTCTATCTAGACTAGTCCAAGATCACAGTTCCAAAATCAACCTACCCTAAATTATATTATATATATATATATATGAAAATTATTTCACGAAAGTAACACGTGAAAAAATATTTATGATGAATAAAACCACGAAGGAAAGGAAACACAGAAAGGTGCTCAAGCGCTTTCGTCTAATGACATCCTCAGGAACACTCAGTGTTCCTGAGGATGTCATTAGACGAAAGCGCTTGAGCACCTTTCTGTGTTTCCTTTCCTTCGTGGTTTTATTCATCATATATATATATATATATATATATATATATACACACTCAAGGGATATGTCTCAAACATTAGAAATGAGATAGAAACACACTGGACTGAGAGAAGAGGTAGGTTCCCTACTGCCCAGCTACAGTGGGACCTCAGGGGGCCATGAAAACGAAGATGGAAAATACTCTCAGAATACGAAGCTCAAAACTCTTGAATGTGCTGCCGAAAGAACCGATGAACCTGACTAGCAAAGTCCCTGATCAACCATGCACAGCTGGATACGAGGGCAGGATAAGAGTAGAAGGCAACTCTCTATTAAACCCACCCCTAAATAAGGCTGGATGTTGCAAAGAGGTCAACCGCAGATTGTTCCTGATCCGTCGCGTGTATATATATATATATATATATATATATATATATATATATATATGAAGATTAGGGTTTTGGAATATGTTTTTAGTGTTTTGTTATTTATTTTTTATTTGTTCCCAAACTAGAAAAGGGTAGAAAGGAAACATCTTCAACCCTGAAGGAAATTAGCTGTTGTAAAAGGGACAAGACTGTTCAACCAGCTGCCCAAGGAAATACGGAACACGACTGGTGTAGTGCTGGTAATCTTCAAAAGAAGACTAGACGCTTGGTTCAGAACAATACCAGATGAACCGGGAGTACCTGGCTATGTGAAGTGGATAAAGCAAGAAACCAACCCTCTACTTTACCAGGTCAACTTGAGAAATGAGGAATGGTCGCATGAAACGCCTGAAAGGTTGAAAGGAAAGGTTTAAGAAAATATTAAACTTTTTTAAATGTCGGAAAAAAGATACGTTAAACCTGATTAGGTTAGGTTAGTTATGGTTTGGTAGGTTAACGAGTACCGCACTATTTAATGGCTCAACAGAAAACAACCTTCGAATTCTCACTTGTATTCGAAAGACTTATCACGCCCTTCTCGGTTCGATTACATGAAGGTTACGTTAAGTTAAATTAGGTTTGGTCAGTTAGTTTTTCTAGATATCGAAAAAGTTGCTACCGTACCTCGCTTTTGCGGAGACGCGCTTTGTGTGTGTGTGTGTGTGTGTGTGTGTTTCTAGAATTTATCTCTGAAAATGTTTAAAATATCTTCTTATATGAAGGCAACTTAAAAAAAAGTTCCCCTAATTGTAAATAATGGTGATAGAAATAAGGCGACAACATAATTAATGTTCCACCTAAATAACGTAACATTTCCTAATAACATACACCATCTTATTTCACTCTTATATTTACAAATCTAAACTTGAAAATTAAATATTATCTCATTAATTACGTACGATCGTTTGATTGTACAAAGCGCGTGAACTGAATTAGGAAACGCTCTCCGCTTTTCGTAAGCAGGAATCACTAACACTAGCGTGACACGTTATCATATAATCCTCGCGTCGGGGCGTTCGCTCCCCTCCAACGCGGATTTGCTTATCATAGGAACCCGCGGTGTGGATCCTCCCGTTGTCTTCTTCGGGGAAAGGAAGATTCTCCTCCAGAGAGCACCCTTTCCCCTCCCTTCAACCCCCCTACATAGTCCCTTCACTGCCGAAAGCTCACGTGAATCACGTATAAAAGAGAGTTTCTTCGCTATGCAATAGCAGTTCCACTCCAACATGCATCTTTTGGTGAGTGAAGCGAGTTTCTGTCATTCAATTCATAGTTTAAACCATTCACTATATTCAAACTTTATCGTAGATTTAGTATTATCACAACGTACATTGCAAATAGTTTCTTGTTGTAGTTAAGGACATAAAAAGCGCATAGCACGGACTTACGATAGTCATTATTTAATTTTGAGAAGTCCATGCCAGCCTTTGAAGTAAGGTAAGGTAAACACCTTGCCTTAATTTGAAAGTGCTATTAACACTCCTTGAACCAAAACATACCTTATTTTGAGGGCACATTCCATACCAGATTAAGTTAAGGCTGAAGGAAAATTTCCTCGAAATAAAGGAATGTTTCAGGCATAATAATCTGTATTGTTTTAAGGAGTGTCAGAAGTACTTTCAAATTAAGGCAAGGTGCTTATTCAGTCTTGCTTTAACGGCTAACAAAAACATCTCAGATTTAAGTTATAGTAACTATATCGTAAATTCGTGTTGTGAGCTTTGTTACGCCTTAACTACAACACTCAAATATTTGCAGCGTATTATTAGTAATGCTAATTTACATTAGAATGTTTGATTTTATATATATATATATATAGTGGTTCTTATTTTTCGAAATTGCAAATTTCACCGTCTCACCCCCTCAATATATTCCATTTGACAAAAAAACAAAATGTGCAAAATCTCAAGTAATTATAAATATTCTTATTGGTGCCGCACAAGGACTCAAATTTAGTTAATTATTGAAACATAAATATACGAATTTTTTATTAGCGTTCCACTATAAGGGCAAATAACAGCAGTTAAAGAACAGCATAAACTAAAATAGACCTTGACTACTGATTAATTAGAAACTGAATTGAACTAAACATTTTAGGACTGAAAGCATACTAGATTTGGCCTAGTAAGGATGGCTGCTTATGAGGCACCCTTAAATATTAATTGATTTTAATAAAACTTCTTTGATACACGTTTTATATTAATAGGAAAAAAATGCGGGGGTGAAACCACGAAATTTTATATATTTAATTTTTCCGATACATATAAGAACCACCCAATCAACCAAAATTTGGGGGTCTCACCCCCACATTTTTTCCTATTAATATAAAACGTGTATCAAAGAAGTTTTATTAAAATCAATTAATATTTAAGGGTGCCTCATAAGCAGCCATCCCTACTAGGCCAAATCTAGTATGCTTTCAGTCCTAAAATGTTTAGTTCAATTCAGTTTCTAATTAATCAGTAGTCAAGGTCTATTTTAGTTTATGCTGTTCTTTAACTGCTGTTATTTGCCCTTATAGTGGAACGCTAATAAAAAATTCGTATATTTATGTTTCAATAATTAACTAAATTTGAGTCCTTGTGCGGCACCAATAAGAATATTTATAATTACTTGAGATTTTGCATATTTTGTTTTTTTGTCAAATGGAATATATTGAAGGGGTGAGACGGTGAAATTTGCAATTTCGAAAAATATGAACCACCCTAAATTATTTATATATAATATATATATATATATATATATATATATATATATATATAATATTACTGTTTTTATCCATAAATTCACATTCTCTGTGTACTTTCAAAATTTACAGTAGATTAGTTTCATTTTTAGTGATTTATTTTGTACTTTACTCGTATTGCATTTTAGTGACAGTACTAAACTACTCGTATTGATCATTAAGTATACGAGTAAAATATTCAATACGTGCGCTGGAAATATCTATAGGAATAATGTAATGATGGAGTTGTTTAACCTCCTTCGCAACATCTAAGGTCATATGACGGAGGGGACCTACAGCTTTACGTGGGATTCGAACGTCATATCGCTACATAATCTGGACGCCGATCCAACTACTCTCCAGACCCAATGTCGCTAAACTTCTCTGATCGACGGGAAATGGTGTTAGACATTGGTTACGACGTAGCCCAAAATATGTATAGAACTGTAATTTTGTAAAATTACTGAACTACATCGTGGCCACGTCGTAGCACAGCTTTCCGTTAGATCAGCGGGGTTAAGCGATGTTGAATCTGTTCAGTAGTTGGATGGATGACCGTCCTTTACGTTCAGATGATGTAGTGAGCTTGGGTTCGGATTCCACGTAAAGTCGTAGGTTCCCTCCATCACATGAGCTTTGCTGTTACCAATGAGGTTAAACAGTTACATAAAGGCTTTAGTACAGGTATACAATACAATACATTTTAGTTTAATACAATTTACCACTTAATCTAAATGTAATGAATAAGTAAGCTGAAAACGCTAAATTTGTCTGCGAAATGTGTAATACTAAACCACAATAGTAAAATTTATTGTAATTTTTAGCAGGACTCTGCAGTCTACTTACATTTGTAAAGTTTTATAATTCGGTAAGCTTAGTTCTCTCTTCTTTTTATTGTATTATTTTGTATATTCCTTGCATTGTAATCTTTACTTATGTGAACATTTTAGTTTTGAATCCTTCCATATAAGCGCAAGAAATTAATCTATTACTCGAAAATTGTTGCCACAAAATATTTAGGGGTAACAATAATAATTATTCAGGAGGGTCAGAAACTGGTCCACCGCTCAGGTCAACTAATGTGGCCCATTGCTTTAACTCCTGATTCGAACCCCCCGATCCTCAGTGTTTTCACTTAGTTTATAGGGAAACGGTGTTACTTACTGAGCTACGAACGCTGGCAAGGTTTTGGGATGGTATATAGATTACCTGACAATAGGCATAAATATAGCCCATACATTAATGTCAAGCTTTATAAGCACTCTGGACAAACTGTCGCTCTTTTATGACTACGTAAACTTTATGAAATACTGTAATGTATATCAGAGTATGAAGTAATTAAGTTGAGAACTTCCGATCGTCTTTTCTTTTCGGAGTAAAGAAACAAAAATTAACCTGTTATTGACGACTAAAGCATTACTTCTTCCTCTGACGTTTTCGGTAAACGTTAAAACTTTTCATCTTTCCAGATTGTCTCTGCGCTCTTGGGTTGCGCCTTTGCTGCCCCACAGAGCTACAGTGCTCCCTCTTCCTCCGGCGGGGGCTTCACAGGAGGTTTCGGTGGCGGATCTGGAGGAGGTGGATACGGGGGAGGTGGGGGTGGGGGAGGAGGTGGGGGAGGAAGTGGGGGAGGAGGATACGGGAGCTTTGGAGGAGGAGGAGGAGGCGGAGGAGGAGGAGGAGGATACGGGGGAGGAGGAGGAGGAGGAGGAGGAGGCGGCGGAGGAGGAGGAGGAGGAGGAGGAGGATACGGGGGAGGTGGAGGTGGAAGCTGCGGCGAAGGAGAGGTCCGTAACGTTGATGGAAACTGCGTGAGGCCCATTGTCACGCGCAACATTTTCGTCTTTGCTGCTCCTCGTCAAACGTTCCCCCAAGGACCGCGTCCTCAAATCCCACAACCGAAGGTGGACTACAATATTGTCTTTATCCGCACTCCAGAAGCCCCAGAAGGACAGCAACCAATCGTGGTACCACCTCCTCAGCAGAAGACTCTTGTCTACGTCCTTAACAAAAACGGTGAGATTGGAGGTCAACAAGTGATTGAAGTTCCAGCCGGGCCCAACCAGAGCCCAGAAGTTTACTACATCAATTACAGCGATGGTGATAATCCAACACTTCCTGGTGGAATTTCCCTGCAAGAGGCTCTTGCATCCGCGGCAGCTCAAGAAGGACAAGTGATTGGAGGAGGAGGAGGAGGAGGAGGTGGTGGTGGTGGTGGAGACGGATATGGAGGCGGATTTGGAGGCGGCAGTGGAGGCGGCAGTGGAGGCGGCAGTGGAGGAGGATACTCTCCTCCATCCTCTTCTGGCGGTTACTAAAGTACATGTCTGTAAATCAAAGTAGAATTAGAAACCTGTTGTTCTGACCAGGAAGAACCGTCCTGGTGTCGTTCAATTATTTTCTCTTTCGAAATCGGGAGTTTTTCCTATCTTCTTGCTCATTTATACTATAGCTTGTTAACAGCGTTTAAACTCTCTAGTCATCGAGACTCTTCCTTGCTAACAAGTATTCACAATTGTTCCAAATTTCACTTTCTTTGAATATATGTAATGTGCTCCCTATTTTATACTGTAAACTTTATATATATATATATATATATATATATATATATATATATATATATATATATATATATATATATATATATATATATATATATATATATATATATATATATATATATATATATATATAACAATCTTGTAGGGAACTCAAGTTAAAATTTTCAAAGGTTTTTACTATCTTGAACATAGGCAGATATCGAACAAATATATATATATTTTTAATAAAACAACTACTTTGAAATTTTTTTATTGCCATTATCGTTCAAATTCTTAATTTATTTTAAGTATTTTTCCAAATAAAACCGATGCCATTGCAATTAATATTCGAGTTTCTCACTTGTTTGAGTATCTCACTTTTACATTGTTTATTGTCGATTCCTCAAGGTTTTTATAATTTCATACGAGGAGCCAATGCAAATGAGTTTCTCTCTCTCTCTCTCTCTCTCTCTCTCTCTTATATATATATATATATATTTTTTTTTTATTAAAAACTTCCATTCCGAACTTACAATGAAAAGTAGCAGATCTATTACCGCAACTACGCGTCTTTGATTCCGAAACTAAATTTCCATTTTTCGTTCTAAATTAAATTCGGATTCAAAATCAAAACTGGAATTGAATTCAGCGATACTGAATTAATTTACGGTTTAGAATGACTTGTATTTTCTTTTATATCAAAGGCTATCTATACACGCAAAGTCGCAGCTTGAAATATTATCGTTATAAGTTCTCTTATATCGACACTCGGTTAAAGAAGTATATTTACAATAAAAATGCGCAGTACACGAACTGATAGTCTTCAAGATGCAGCATCGTATACTCAGTCGTTCTTGGAGCTAAATGTCAGAAACACGTATAAAGAATTTAAGTCTAAAAAGGACAGTATATAATTTTCTTTTATTTGTTTTTCTTTCTCTTCTCTTCTTCTTTTGAGTCAAATATGACCGCAAATTGACGTTCAATAATAGTTCAAAAACTATCCTCCGATTTTAAGTACTTCTTAAGATAATTTTACTAAACACTTGAAAGGAAAATGGAAGTCATTGTAAAAATAGCAAAAAAAAATAGTGGAAAAACATCATGAAATTTTAAGATTACACGTAATCGACTTGACATTCAATCGACAAATATATTGTGGGTTAGATTAAGTTAGGTTAGGTTAGCATAAGTTAGGTTAAGTTGGGGTTTTAGAGTGTCGATGTTAAGGTTTTCTCGATACACTGGGTCTGCTTCATTCATAACTCATCTTAACACAAAATATATTGTAAAGTATACCGTGGAGTGATATATATATATATATATACAGGGTGTCCCAGGAGGAAATGTCAAGAATGCACCATTTGACTCTTTGGTAGGCTGACCATACGTACCGTTTTGAACGGGACAGTACCGTTTGTTTTATGGGTTCTGTATGGGTTCTGTCACTGAAGAATAATTGTAAGCTCAATATGTTTATGTACTTACTTTTTCATGAATACAGAATATTACATAACCCCCGTCCCTTTTTTGCCATCCCAATGTCCCGTTTTTGTCTCAAGGAAATATGGTCAGCCTACTCTTTGGGTATTTCTAAGTAGAAAGTATTATATCGACATGTGCCTGATTCCCAACCGTTATCGAGATACAGGTCTCTACATTTGGGTAACTAAAACATAATAAAAAGCCGATCTTAGATAATATTCAATGACATTTAATGATACATTGGCAACTGTACAGATCCTCACATTATTTATTTACATTATTTTTTTGTCTGGGGGTTCTTGAAGAGTAACGTTTATCATCGGGGTAAGCCCGAAACTAGGGAGCAGTTGGTTGCACGTATACAGGATGCGTTCATAAACCTCAGAAATGAACTTCCGCGTTTTCCTTGGCAAGACTTGATGGATCGGAGGCTCGCCGCGTGCATTGAAGAAGGAGGGGGTCACTTTGAAACCATTCTGCAATAAGTGCAATAGTGTATTGTATGTTTGTACTTTTTGTAAACCACAAGTGTCATTAAATAGTATCTAAGATCGCCTTTTTATTATGTTTTAATTACCCAAATGTAGAGGCCTGTATCTCGGTAACGGTTGGGAATCAG
The DNA here is from genome assembly GCA_023014485.1 of Bathynomus jamesi. NCBI lineage: Eukaryota > Metazoa > Arthropoda > Malacostraca > Isopoda > Cirolanidae > Bathynomus > Bathynomus jamesi. Next base: position 223,417 of record JAJOZX010000763.1, on the reverse strand, counting down.
ACCCATATCGATATAATATTTTCTACTTAGAAATACCCAAAGAGTGAAATGGTGCATTCTTGACATTTCCTCCTGGGACACCCTGTGTGTATATATATATATATATATATATATATATATATATATATATATATATATATATATATATATACAGGGTGGGCCGTAAGTTTCCATACATAGGAAAAATAAACATTTTTTTATGGACAACCATTTTTATTTATATAATATGCTCTACATGGTTGCCATTGTTTTGAAAACACATTTCAATACGTGTTCCCCACTGTTGATGAACACGCATTAGCACAGTTGACGTTATGCTTGTAATGGCGTTGGTGATACGTTCCTTTAGATGATTTATGTCTCGTATCTTTTCCTGATACACCATGGCCTTCAAGTGCCCCCAAAGATAGAAATCAAGGGGGGTGAGATCTGGGGATCTGGGAGGCCACTCCACAGGACCACGCCGACCAATCCAAGCATCCGGAAACTGCTGATCCAAATACCGACGCACGTGAAGACCATAATTTAAATTTTCCTATGTATGGAAACTTACGGCCCACCCTGTATATATATATATATATATATATATATATTATATATATATATATATATATATATATCATTTCATTCTTGGGTATACTTTAGAAAACTACTAATAAAGATTTTTAAAGGTTTAAGAGTTTTCTTAAAATCCAAACAGACATTAATTGTAAGTTGCAAATTGTAAACTCTACAAATAAAAATTTATATATATACATATTTTTTTGTTTCAAAGTATGACCGCTCATGGCCACCAAAAGAAATGTGGATAGCAGAGCGAAGACAGGACGAAGATTATGGAACAGCTAGTGGAAATGAACAATAGACGGGGGAAAAAAAAAGAAAAAACAGAAAAATCATAGCGGAGTCACAGCCGGTAAAGAAGTCGGGAACGAAAGAAGGAGAACAACCCGGTTACCGAAAAGTAGGGACCTTCAGATAGAATAGCGCCAAGCCTATCACAAGGCTCGACGCTCATCAAAAAGGGATAATACTCTGCGCGCAGCGCAGAGTAAAGCGAACACTCCACCAGGAGGTGGGCAACTGTAAGTGGAACGTTACAATTGGGACATCGGGGCAGCCGATCCCCGGCCATCAAATAGCCATGGGTCAGGTGGGTGTGGCCAATACGGAGGCGGGCTAGAGCCACCTCCTTATGGCGCGACCGATGGAAGGAAGAGGCCCAACATCCCAATTTGGGTTTAATCTTGTAGAGTTTGTTAGTTGTAGTGCCATCCCAGCGACTCTGCCACCGGGAGCGCAAAAACCTACGAAAACCAGGGATATAATCAGAAAAGGGGAGGGACACGGGTGAAACCTGTAGTCGGCACGCGGAACGGGCAGCTTGATCGGCAGCCTCGTTTCTAGCCACGTTAACATGTGCAGAGACCCAGCAAAATACCACCACCTTGCGACCAGAAGTGACAAAGAAATGGCACAGTAACTGGATACGTCGGACCAGTGGGTGGATGGGGTCGAAACACTCCAAGCCATCCAGGGTACTGCGGGAATCCGAATAGATAAAAACGACCCATCCGGATGCTCCCGTACCACCTCCAGAGCGTTCAGAATGGCATAGAGCTCCGCCGTGAAAACGGAAGCCTCATCAGGGAGGCGGGTACATCGGGGAGCAAGGGCAGACGACTGGGGAACAGCCGCATCCCCAACCCCCTCCGACGACCTCGAGCCATCTGTGAAGACCGCAACACATGCAGAGTGACACGCTGTATGCTGAAGAAACAGAGACCGAAGCAAGGCAGAGTCAGAATCGGCCCTGCGAACGGTGCGCAACGCCCTACAGCATATAACAGGGGTGCTCTCCCAAGGTACAACACCCCAGAAAGAGACCGGTATGACGGATGGAGGAGGAGTGCCCATACCATCGAGGAGGGAGGTCACCGTGTGGGTGAAATACCAATCCCTATCCCGGCAGAACGCCCTCTCCACCACCTGGAACAGAGGAGAGTTGGGAAGACGGAGGATCCGGAGATAGTGCTTGACAACAAGGAACGACCTCCGATCCTCCAAGGAAGGGATGTCGCACTCAACCTGCAGGCTATAGCTATCAACCGGAGAGGAGCGGAAGGCGCCAGAGGACATGCGCAGTCTTCTAAAGAGGACCGGGTCCAGTAACCGAAGGGCCGTACAGGAGGCGGAGCCATACACCACACTCCCATAGTCTAATTTTGATTGTACCAGGGACACGTACAAACGGAGGAGTGTCCGCCTATCCGCGCCCCATGTTGTGTGAGACAAATGTCCCAGCAAATCCAGGGTACGTCTTGCGGTCTCGCGCAGCCTGCGAAGGTGTGGGACCCAGCTCAAACGGTTATCGAAGATCATACCCAGAAAACGCACTGATTAAAGGCCGGGACGGCGCCGGAGCCCCGTCTCCTCGACGGAAGGAAGGCCACACACGAAGTCTTCGGGGAAGACAGCGTAAGGCCCACCGACGACGCCCAACGTTCAACCCGATTGACCGCGAGTTGGACTTGCCTCTCCACGAGGGGGGGGATCGTCCCCGCGGCATAGACAGCCAGATCGTCGGCGTAGACGGAACAACGCACCGAGGGCGGGAGGGGCCCCGGTAGCGCAGACATGACCAGATTGAAGCAGGAGACGCTCAATACACACCCCTGAGGCACCCCCTCCTACTGAACATACAGGTCAGATAGGGCCGCCCCATTACGGACGCGGAAAGTGCGATGGTAGAGGAAGTTACGAATAAATGTGGGCAAAAAGCCCACAAAACCAAGAGATTTCAAACGGTCCATGACAACTCCCCGACGGGTCATGTCATAGGCCTTTTGGACGTCGAAAAAGACGGCCAGAACAAGATTCCGGCGGGAAAAGGCCTCCTGTACATCATGACCAAGGAGGAGAAGGGGGTCCAGAGTACCCGAAATCGACGAAAGCCATACTGGGTCGGGGTATAACCCAAGCGACTCCAGTGTAAATGAAAGTCGGACGGCCACCATTTTTCAAGGAGCTTGCATAAGCAGCTCGTCAAGGCAATAGGCCGATAGCCCGCCACCTCCGCCGGATCCTTCCCCGGTTTAGGTATCGGGACCACAATCGCCTCCCTCCAACGGGAAGGGAACGACCCCTCAACCCACATCCGGTTGAAAAGATCCAGCAAGAAGTGTAGGGCCATCGGGTGCAGATTCCAAATAAAGTCATACGGAATGTCATCAGGGCCAGGGGCGGAAGAACGACGGGTTGCCAAGGCAGCCCGAAGTTCCCGCATCGTAAAGAGACGGTTATAGGGCTCGTTCCCAGGTGGCGGGAACGTAACATCCGACAAAGGACGATCCGCAGCTGAAGGCGAACGGGAAACCGCAGCAAAAGCCCGGCCAGCCGATCGGCCACAGCAGTAGGATCCGAAAGGAAGCCGTCCCCGTCCCGAAGGACAGGGCGACGAGCAGGGACCGGCTTCCCCTCGATACTACGTACCTTCCGCCACACAGCAGCAGAAGGGGTAGACGAGGAAATGCCAGACACAAAAGCACGCCAAGAGGCCCGACGGGCCAACTTGAGAGTCCGGCGGGCGAAAGCCTTCGCCCGCCGCATCTCAATCAAGTGGTCCGTGCGCCGGGTGCGGTGGAAGCGGCGCGTTGCCCTCTTCCTCTCACACACCGCCTGGTGACATGCTGGAGTCCACCACGGGACGCTACGCGTCCGCGGGTTACCGGAAGATCGAGGAATACAGTCCTCCGCGACGCCCATCACCACCCGCTCGAAGAACTCCAAGCTCTCATCCACAGAGCCAAAGTCCAACACCGAACGGGCAATGACGGAACGAGCTCTGAAGGATGGCCAGTCAGCCCGCGCCAGGCACCACCTCGGTCGAGACGAGACACCCGGCTGCGGTCCGACCGGCTCAAGACAGACTGGGTAATGATCACTGCCATAAGAGTCCCCAACACCCTCCACGAAAAATCGAGTAAGGCATCGAGGGACACCAAGGAGAGATCAATACAGGTAGATGAACCCGTGGGTTCGTGGAAATAGGTAGGTTCGCCGGAATTGAGGCACGCGAAGGAAAGTTCCTCCATTAAGGAGAGCAACATACCAGCAACATTGTCGACCGGACACTCCCCAAGCCGGGTCGCGACTGTTAAAGTCCCCGAGGAGGAGAAACGGTCGAGGCAGTTGCAATACCAACTCGCGAACCGCGTCGCGAGAAGGAGAGTCATGGGGAGGAATATAAATCGAGCAGGCAGTGTACTGGCGATCTAAAAAGAGCCGCACAGCCACGGCCTACAAGGAAGTACGAAGAGGCACACCTCGCGAGGGTAACGAATGATGACATAAATCGCCGCACCCCGCCGGCGTGTGTGCTCATCCGAAGTGCAAGGGAAACCAACATAGCCCGAGAGACGAGGGGGCTCTCGCGTAGCCAGGATAGTCTCCTGGAGACAAACGCAGGAAGGTCGCTCGCTCTCCAGCAGGGGGGCAAGGTTCTCCCAGTTAACTAAAAGCCCCCTACAGTTCCAATGCAAAATGGAACTGTAAGGGGAAGTGACAGAATAAGAGGCAGAGAAAACAGAGAAATAGCCACGGACCAAGCTGAGCAGCAAACTCAACGGTCCGTAACCAGGGACGGAATCGGCTTCCCCGACTCACCCCAGACGGGGAGGGTAGGGGCCACAGGGGGCAAGCCCGGGAGACGAGGATCCCGATTACAGGAGGCCACAGACTCCGCAGCTGCTTCACCCGCAGTAGAACGAGAGTGGGAAAGTGGAACGGGGAGTTCAGAAGGGGGCTCCCATGAGGGGGGAAGAGGAGACGACGAGACGGGCCCAGCCGAAACCCCCGACTCCCCACCAGAGGTGGGGCAGGGAGAACCAGATGTTCGAGGGCTCGTCACACCAGACAAGTGTTGACGAGGGGGGGAAGAAAGATCCACCACAGGTGGGAAAGGTAGATCCAGGAGAGAGACCCGACCACTCTCAGCAGGAGCCGAATGGAGAGGGACCCCATGAAGAAGGGCCAGGCCCCTCTTGACCGGGTCCACCGTGGGAACCGAGTCAGTAATTGAGGGTGTCATGGCCGCAGTGGCGTAGCGTGGGGTGTGCGGGGTGTGCGGACCGCACAGGGCGGCCACTTTGGGGGGCGGCCAATTTTGGCCAAGGCTGGCATTACGGTACGGTATGGTACGAAATACCATATTGTTTTCTATGTTTTAAATTGAATTATTAATTTTTTTTTTTTATTGTCTCTCATCACGGTTTCAATTTTCATCATTATTACATTGTTCCTCAATCAATAAAATGTAAATCCTTTATATACGTGTGTTTGCTGTAGTGGAAGGTATGTTACGTTTAAGGAAGGGGGCGGCCAATTTGGCTACCGCACAGGGCGGCCAAAACCCACGAGTCGCCACTGGTCATGGGGCGGTGTACCTCAACCGATACCCGGACACTAGTTGGGCACCGGGAGGTGAAGCCCCACCAGCCCTCCGTATAGGGGGAGGGGAGTCCCGAGCGGATTAGGAGCGGCGCGCCGCTTCCCCTCCGGTGAAGAAGGGGAAGCAGGGCGAGCAGTGGTCATGAACGGGTCTGGAGGACTCCGACCACGGTGACGCTTCCTCCTCCCCTTCGTGGCATCACCTTCCCCACCCGAGAGATGGGTAGGCAAGGATCCAGACCCCAAGGCCGGAGAGGGAGAAGGGGCACTTGTAGGCAGGGAATCAGACGTGGTGACTGAAAGTGAGGCAGGGGGACAAGAAGGTCCCGCGGTGCCAGGAGGACCACCAACCACCGGAACTTCCAGGGGGGGCACCACTCCGGTAGTCGCCGGGGTGGCACGGGAGGGGCCCGAGGACCCGCCGGAGCCAAGAGCCGCAGCATAGGACAACCCCCGCCGCGGCTCCCGGTCACAGACCCTATCGCGCGTCTCCCGCGCACTAAGGAATTCGGTAGTCCTTAAGGACCGCACCTCGAATTCAAACTTGAAAACGGGGCAGTCCCGAGAGGAGGAAGGGTGGGTCCCCGAGCAGGAGCACCGCAGGGGCTTCGTGCATGGGGGAGGGTGCGCAGGCCCACTGCAGCGGACACATAGCTTACCCTCACGGCGGCACGCAGGGCTAACATGGCCGAACCGGTTGCAGCCAAAGCAACGAACCGGGTCAGGCACATACGGTCGCACCGAAAACTCGCACGACCGTCGATCGTCCATGCCCCAGAACACCTGGGCCGGAGGCACAAGGGAGTCAAAGGTCAGGAGCAGACGAGCGGACCGGGTAAGAGCACCATCCCGGCGCGACGAAAAGCGGAAGACCTTCGTGACCCCTTGGGAGGTAAGCTCCTCCTGCAACTCGCCAACTGGGATTGACAGCAGACGGGAAGCGAAAATGGTGCCCTAACAGCTATTTAGTTGCGGATGGGGTCACAGAAACCCTGCAACCCAGAACATCCTGCAACTGTAGAAGGGACTCAGTCAACCCCGAAGAACGGGACTTCAAAAGAAGAGACCCATCCTTCAGAGGGCGGATATCATAACGGCAGGGAACCCCCACCGTCTTAAGACGCTGAAACACCCGTTCCGAGTTGCCCGGAAGGGAGTCAGCGGAAGGGCGGAGAACGAGGAACTTGTCCACCGGACAGAAATTAACAGCAGAGACAGGTCCATGTGCGACGGTAACCGAGAGTGGGCGAGAGAACGAGGGCCGCGAAGACCCCGCCCTACGGCCACCACGAGCCCGGCCACTAGAGCCAGACGCCGCAGAGGACGAGAGGGGACCATACGGCTTTAAGGTCAGTCCAGCGGAGGCAGAGGCCTCTGAACGACCAGAAGGAGAAGTCTTATCCAAATCCAAGGACGGGCCAGAGTTGTCAACAGGAGGGGATTGAGGTTTAGAAAGTGTACCCATAAACAATATAATTATAAGAAAGACAGCCTCGGACCCAAGGCAATGCACCAATCCGCCGCTGCATCCTTCAAGGCGCAGGCCCAACGTCCCGGGTAGCCCCCCCCCCAACCTGACTGTCGTCGTTTTAAAAACAGCAGATTGGCTCTCCTGGAGATTTGTCCGTTAAGGGCCTAGCAAAGACCCAATCCAGATGCAGCAGCGGTCCGGGCGGCGCCCGTACCGTCCCCAGAGCACGGCTCAGCCACGGAGCGATGCCCCCCAGCGGGTGCACCCGATGACTCCAAGACTGCAAAAAACAAACCGAGGGGGGGGGGAATACTACAATTGACAGAGGCCCAAGACCGAGTCAAGACAAGAGAAATTCCGGAAGATACGGAAAAAAAGAGGAGCAAAAAGAAAAAGGAGGAAAAAAAAAACGCAACTGGGTAATTCTTCGCCCACACTCTGCAAAACGAACCTTCCATCGTGTGAATAATAACACTCGCACTTTGTCAAAGAATATTTTAGTACTTCCATTTTTCCCGGGCTTTTTAGGCATTGCTAATGTACTTAAACTTTTGGATATTAATGTAGTATTTTCATATAACAATATTGTGAAAAATATCAGTAAAAAATAGCCCTACCAATAATTCAGGCATTATCTATAAAATTGGTTGTAAACAATGATTCCTTTTACATTGGTCAGACGGGAAAGGATTTGCACACGCGTGTAAAACAGCATCAATATTCCGTTAGAACGGGACAGTCGTCCAGTGCCCTTTTTGTCCATTTGTCAGAGTTATCCAAGTGTATTGATTGGAATAATGCTTCAGTTTTGTTTCACTATAGCAACGTTGTTAATAGAAATATTCCTGAGTCTGCTATTATCCAACTTACAAATAACTTTAACATGAGCAAAGGTCTTTTTCAACTCGATCCCGTTGTTTTGAATTCGTTCAGAACGGATTTAGACAAGAAGGGCAGAGTGCTAAAACTTTGGTAATTTTCTCTTACAAATTTGTATGCTCCTCTTACAATTTTTATTTTTATTTTATTTATTTATTTATTTATTTTTTTTGTGACCTATATATCATTCAAGCATTATCTATAAAATTGGTTGTAAACAATCCATTTGATCTTATGTTGAATTCGGGCAAAGTGCTAAGATTGGTAGTTTCCCTTACAAATTTGTATGCTCCTCCCACAATTTTTATTTCTATATTTATTATATATATATATTTTTTTTTTTGTAACCTATATATAGTCTTGAACTCATTATTTACTTCATTAGACGAAAGCACTTGAGCACAACTCTGTGTTTCTTTTCCTTCGTGGTTTTATTCATCATATATATATATATATATATATATATGATACACACAGACAGTGCATGTTCCATGCACTGTCTGTGTGTATCATAAAAAACTCAGGGGACCATTCTGAGTTCATTCCCATATATATATATATATATATATATATATATATATATATATATATATATATATATATATATATATATTAGTGTAAAAGAGTTTATTTGTCTTTCTCTTAAGAAAATTATTTTAGCCTTACAAAATTTTTGTATCAGTGTAAACTACAGTTTGTTGAAAAGGGCTTTGTCGTGAAACTCCGTTTTTGCTTACTCTTAAATATCGCTATAAAAACATGGAGTTTTACCATATAGAGAGGACTTCTTGAATGGAGTGTACACGTTTATTTAAAATAGGAATCGATGAGCGTAGATGGGTTAACACTCGTATAAATATTAGACTTACGACGCGTTATTCCAATATCCCAAACCATTCTCTCTAATTTTTTGGTCACCTAATTATTCTGTTCTACATAATTTGAAAGTTTTGCGATGAAAAAAAAAAAAAAAGAAATGTCTCCATTTATAAAATGTTGCTTTTCCAAATTATATTTCGAACTAAAATTAAAATAATCTCATACTCGGTCAATATGTTAAAAGCTTAATGTAAAAATGTAATCTATTTTTTATTTATCACTGAACATGATAACGGAGATTATCGAAAGTGATGTTTAATTTGAAATGTTCGTAACTGGATTGGTTTTGCCATTTATTATTTATTATAATTTATTATAAAACTGAGATTTTGATGCACTAAATTTTTAATTGAGAGACACACATTGTAATCCGTCAGATCTTTTTGAAACACCCTGTATAATTAACCAATAATTCGCTAACTATAATAATTGGTTCATAATTAAATAAATTTTATTTATCATATAATTTATGTTAAGAGATAAAATCAAAGGTACAATACAATTAAAAGAGTAAAATATACTAAACAATATTTATGTTAAATTAATCGTCAAATAATTTTTTTTTAGTTTCATTGCTTTTTAATGTAATGTACAACATTCCTACGAAATGGGCAACATAGTGAAGGGGAGAGAAGATGTAGTGGTGAACCCCAACACGTAATATATTTGCTTTAGTATTTAAAATGTTCGAGTATTTTTCTTTATTTTAAGATAGTTTCTAAAATATTAACTTGTTTCATGCTTAATCATCAATATTGAAATGCTAATTGCTAATTACTTTAAATAATCATCATTAGCGCCACCCACAGTAGGCACAAGACACGAATTGAAGGTGGATCTATAACATATGCGAGGTCTGAAGTCTTGACAAGGACTGTTTTTTAATTTTGTTGATGGCTTTGTTTTTTGTTCTGTGCCACTTAACAGTAAAGCAAAAAACTTGCTGTTCCATCCTCCGCATTTTTTTCAGGGCAGGTTTATACAGTATATTTCCATTATTTTACAGCAATGCATAATTAAACTACTCGCTTTTATTAGTATTTAAATGAAAACATGTAGCGTAATATTGTATAATTTATGGGTCATTTATATTTGACGTATTTATTTTTTAATAAATCAGGACTGAACCAATAATGAACTTAAAATCAGGATTAATGAAGCCATCGCTCCTATGGGTGAAGACACACTAAGGACAGCAATGAACAATGTCGTGGTTCGATGCAGGGAATGCATCAATTGTGAAGGACAGCATTTAAAGAAGGTGATTTTTTAAGACGTAGAACCGTGATAGTGTGACAATTTGGCATGTTTGTAATTCACTTTCATAAAATAAAAACTCGCATTACTTTGTTCAGTCCTGATTTATTATTATTAAGAAAATGAATGTGTCAAATATAAATTCCAAATAGACTTTTATGCCATGAATAAGTGGTTTTGGTAAATAGAAATTGTAAAAAAATCTATGAAAAATAGTTAAACATGGGACTATAGCCCTGTTCAAAAATCAACTTTTTCTTATTTTCATAGGTTTCTGTACTTTTTCCCATGCTTTTTGACCTGAAAAGGCCGAAAATCACAACCATTTTGACCTAGGTTGTTGGGAAGCATTGCCGCATGGAGCTTTAAGTTTTCTGCCTTGAAATCGGCCAAAAGCACCAGTTCCGGGGTCCCTTGAATCATGTTTTGCGCTATAACTTTTTATCTAAACAAGATAGAGCAACAAAATAGGCACCAAATTAAAGTGTTTTTAATCCTCTTTCTAACTTATACAATTATGATAGTCTTGGAACAAGAAATGGCACATTGGTACATACAAAGATTTCAGAAATATCACAAAATTCGTTTTCTCACACTCAAGGCAGACAAGGCGCCTTATTCATGACACAAATTTGAGATTAACATTTTGTCACAAGTCTAATCGATCAAAAAGTGAAAGCATTACATGATGATTAATTTCATAGTGACATTTACACAGTCAGTTGTTGAGAGTTTGTTTCTTGAAGCTGTCAAAGCGGCGTCTGTTGAACTCCACAGCTTGAAGGAGATAGTCCCTTTGCTTGGCATCTGTTGTTATGACATTTGCAAAGTCGCTCATCATCTTGACACCACGTTCAGCAATGTCATTCACCGCTTTTAGATTCTTAACATAGTCCAACGCTTTTCTGTAGTCCTCATTCTGTGGCCAAGACGTGACAGGTTCCAGAAGCCACTCGGATCCAATGTTCAGTGTGTCCAGCAGGAAATGTGATTCTGGGCCAATGAGATCAACCAGGGTGGTCTTAGCTGTGACTCTCTGGAATAGAGGCTTTCCTGTTCTGAAGCTGTCTGGCTTCTCAGTGGCATGTAACTGGGCAGCAATGTCGTGCTTCAATGTGTCACTCAATCTACTGCTGAACAGGGCAAATGGCACGACTTCCTGCGTCAGGTACCATTTGTGGTTTTCCATCTTATTAAGTACTGCATCAGCAAGCTCTGGGTCAGTTTTCTTGTACTTCAACATGTCCTGGATTAGACTTAGATCATTCACGGGAGCATCTGCAGCAGACATTGACATCATCCATACAGGAGTGTAGAACAGCGCAAGGAAGGTGTTGAGTCTTTCCAGCTTTGATACAGTGTCTTCGTCGTACTCAAGTTGATCTGCAAACATCAGCATTTTCATGGAGTACAGGTTTCTGGCCATCCATCTGGCCTGATGAATGGCGCCTGGTCGACTCCAGTGAATATCTCGAGGAGGCGTTCCTCCAAGAACAATGACTGTCAGTTCAGCCATTTCCCTGTAGTTGGCTCTTGGAAGCCTTTCTGCTGTTAGAATGTCTTGGAGTATTTCTTCACTGTTCTTCTTCTTTTCCTTCAGCCATTTGCTGTTGATAGCCAGCATCTTTGGGTTTTCCTTGGACAAGTCCGTCCAAACATCCTTCAGATGCTCAAACCAGGGATTATCTGGCCCCTTCACCTTCCCAAACAGCTTCTCCCAAACTGCTCCTACTAGGATTTCCAGGATGTGATGTCGACAGGCCAGATAAAACACCTTTTTGTTCAGCATTTTCTCTAGCAGTTTGGCAGCTCCTCTGTGAACTCCACTGTTACTGGATGTAGTGTCAAAAACAAGGGCAGTAACATTATCCGTAAGTTCCCATGTCTCCAGTAAATCCATTGAAGCCTCAGCCTCAGCCTGAGCTGTGCCAGAAGAATTGTCGATGACAGGTACTCCCAATAACTTTCCTTCAGTGTATGAAGGTGGACCAGACACTAGCACAGCTAAAGTCTCTGAGGTACTTCCAGGTTCACTGCCCAAGACATCTTTGAGCAACTTTCCATCCCAGTGTAAGGCAGCGTACTGTGGGGGATTTTCACAAAACTTGGACATGTGACTCTGGCTGATATTATACCTGGACAGCATTCTGTTGCGACGTGTTGTTGAGGTTGAGATGACGAAGTTATCCAGATCAGCCCCTCCAGCTTTCAAGGTGGCAGAAACCATGGCAGTAACTTGATTGTCTGATAAACCAAGACGATCAGCTGTATTGCAGATGACATCACATTCCATGACCTTCCTTGGAAACGTCAAAGTCACACTAGTCACAGTGTCTTGATGGTGAGAACATCCAGGACGAGGCTGATGGTAATCCATGTCCTCTGTGTTAGCGTCGTTGTCAGTTGAGTCACCCCAGGTAATGTCATCCACATGAACAACTGCCTCTTGTTCTGCTGCAGCTGTAAAATAGTACAACATGTTAAGACAGTAATTGTTAAGTACATGCTAAATATCGCAATGGAGTAAAACTTAAAACTTTTTGTGACGTTCAAAGTAATTAGTTTTACCTTGTTCTTGTCTATGCTGCAGTCTTTCATTCCTCGCTGCTTGCTGCAGGGATCTTGTCTCAAAAATCTTGTCATGACCAGACATATGACCTTTCCTCTCAGTCTTTTGGTCTTCGTAGAACCTGATATCCTCATCTTTCTTCTCTCTGGATAACAGTCTGTTGTTCTGTATTTCCTGGATTGCATCTGGAGCTCCTATATCGAACAGACTGTCTAATTCCAGCACAAATGCTCCTCTTTTTCCTCCAGGGTTACTTGCTCTTCCTTTGCTTTTCACCAGAGCACGATGTTTCTCATGTAGTTTCATGAAGAGCTTCATTGCGTTGTACTTGGTCATTGTCTTGATCCTAGCCATCTGCCAGAATGGGATGATAGATTCAACTGTTTCATATGCAAGGTCTTGAACCATGGGCCTCCCTGCATTTTCCGGTAAATTCTGAAGATTAAGGAAATACTGGAACGCCTGTCTGTTGGTGGGAAGCTGGGAACCACTGATAAAAGCTGAAGGGTATCCAACCAGGAAAGTTTCAGTGAGAGATCTGGTAGATGGCCCAGTTGACACCTGCCTGTGGACAGTACGTGGAGGTTCTGAGATATCAACTGTGCGCCCACGGAGCTCCCTCAGCTCCTTGCTTAATGCCATTGTGAAGTTGTAACTTGTAGATGGTTTTCTAGATTCTGATTGAGTTTCTGTTGTTTCCTGAAAAATGATAGATAATTATTATATTATTATTATTATTATTATTAATTATTATTTATTTTATTATTATTATTATTATTATTATTATTATTATTATTAATTTTATGCTCTTTCATTTGATACCTAATTTGTTGCTCTATCTTGTTTAGATCAAAAGTTAAAGTGCAAAACATAATTCGAGGGACCCCGGAATTGGCGCTTTGGCCGATTTCAAGGCAGAAAATTTAAAGCTCCATGCGGCAATGCTTCCCAACATCCTAGGTCAAAATAGTTGTGATTTTCGGCTTTTTCAGGTCAAAAGGCATGGGAAAATGTACAGAAACCTATGAAAATAAGAAAAGGTTGATTTTTGAACAGGCCTAAATTGGGACTAGTTCGTGTAGCGTATAGACTCATTAGATATTTAAATATTTTGGGGATTAATTACATTGGCTGAAATCCATATTGGGCTCCAAATAAATCTAACCTAATCTACCTAACCTAACTTACAAAAAACACTTACATATACAGTAGTTGTATGCTCTGTTGGGTGATTTATTTTGAGCCCAACATGGATTTCGGCTACTATAATTAAATGCCCAAATATCTAAATATCTAATGACTATAAGCTACACGAACTAGTCCCATGTTTAGCATGAGAAAGCAAAAATTTGAAGGTAATTACTCAAACCTAACCTACAAAAAAACACTTACATTGTTGTATGCTCTATTAAAAATCTAATAAGCAATTTTTTGTTTTGTTTTTTTTTGTTTTAATAAAACAAAAATTTTTAAAACAAAACAAAAACTCCACTATTGTTAACCTTATATATACATATATATAATTGCTTCGTGTTACAGATGTATCAAAATTGTGGAATATGTTATATTTTTTTAAACTAGTAAATAATACACGCTCAGTTTTTTGTTTTTTTAATGACAGTTTTATGAGATTTTTTTGCACATAACGGGAATTTGTATTGGCAAAAAACCTCATTCATACTACACAAGATTTATTTAACTAGAGTTGATAAATTTTGATTGAAAAACATTTTGATTTTGGTTATATTTAAGCTTATTGCCTTGACTCTTCATGGTTTTAATCCAACAAAGATGGTTGATTTTGGGGAAAGTGCAATTTGTCTGTATTTAGGGATAATGATAAAATGCATGAATAAATTTTATTTTGGATTTATTAAGTACTTATTAATACATTATAGTACTGTATACCAATAATTTTGAGTATAATTATTTTAATGAATGAAACGTGCGTTTTCATAATACTTTTAACTTTCAATAACTTCAACTGAAAATATACATTTGTATGAGCACAGAATTTGATGGTAGATATTATTCACACGGCTCATTTTTGGACTAATATTCAGTTTTGGAGCCACTAGATTTCGGTGATCTGCCTATTTCATCCATTGGATCAGTTAGGCTGTTAGGGTATCTTTATGACTAGATTAGGTTACACTATATTAGGTGGTCATTTTAGATTGGTTAGTTACTTCCCACGTGATCAACTTTCGGCTATTCAGGAATCCAAAAAAATAGGTAGCTTTCGGCTATTCAGGAATCCAAAAAAATAGGTAGCCCCGAAACTGAATAATTACCGAATTTAAAGCCTAATTTCGTCTATAACGCCTTATATAAAAGTTAGACCTCACCAAGAGTCATAAAATGATCATAGTGTAGCCTACAAATCACCCGTTTATATAAAAAGATTTTTTTTATTTATTTATTTTAAATTATCAGCAGAGTGTTTGCCATTATTTTTTTAATGGCCCAAACTGGCAATTGTTGATGGAACCGTGAACCAATCTTGAATTCTTAATTCATATTTCCCTTCCATTCTCCTTCCTCTGTACCATTTCTTGCCACATTATGTAACTTATCTCCGTTCTCGTCCTTATATCGTCTGCGATTTCTCTCATTTAATATTAATCGTTTAGTCCCATGCGGTGTTATTAATTTTGTTCTGATAACGCCAGATAATTTCATTGTCTTAGAATAGAAGGACTTCTGGGCATTAAAGGATCAATACCCTCTATTTGTCACTTCATATACGAGCATTTTAATCATCTTTGGTTTACCCGATAATTCAAATAAATTACAGTTGTCAATGATAAAAGTTAAAAGTCTGCCGTTACAGCCTTTATTTTAGCATCACTGATCATTTTCACTTTCATTTTGCATAAGTGAGAGGAAATACTACTTAAATTAATATGAGAACGACCGCTTCAAACACCAATTTTGGACTACGGAAATATAATTTCAGTTTGTTTTTTTCTTTTAGATTATATTAAATATACTTTCCATCTTCAGCTACCTTTCCACTTTGAATATAACTATTTTCTGAATATCAAAAATAGTGATTCTGTTATATAATAATAATAATAATAATAATAATATAACACATTTCAGTGTGTTAAAGCTTATGCTACGTGTCTGTATCTAAATATAACCTTTTATCTGCGACAATTTTTGAAAAGTGTTTAGTGATGAGCATTTTTAAAAAAAGGGGCCTTTTGGGTGTTCGTTATTATATACGAGAAATGCTTTAACAGCCTTTAGCATTCCATGTCAGTATTTGAAATTCAATTAACGATACGTCATAAAGGGCGTTGTTAAAAAATGTATTTATATTTTATATGGAATGTCATGCATGATCACGCACGATTTTGGCATAATGCGAAACAACCCTATTGGGATTCGAGCCCGGGACCTCTTGAATAGAATGCCCGGGCACTATCACTAAGGTACAACAATTTAAAAGCTAATACAACCTGGTATGTATGTATCTCAGCACTCGAGGGAAAAGCAAAGCTTTCACGACCAGAGATGTTTTAGGTGCTAATCCCCCCCTGCACTCGAGGCAATGGCAGCATTTAACGCTTTCAGAACTGGTAAAATATTTGGTTTTGAATATCAACAAACCCTATAC
The DNA here is from genome assembly GCA_023014485.1 of Bathynomus jamesi. Taxonomy (NCBI): domain Eukaryota; kingdom Metazoa; phylum Arthropoda; class Malacostraca; order Isopoda; family Cirolanidae; genus Bathynomus; species Bathynomus jamesi. Next base: position 207,289 of record JAJOZX010000763.1, on the reverse strand, counting down.
TTTTTGGTTTAAAAAAACGGATAACTGTCGTTAAAGGGTCAATTCAAATTTGTATAGTATGACAATAGAATGCAAGGGGCTAGCACCTAAAACACCTCTGGTCGCGAACAGGGCCGCCGAGAGGGCGGGGAAGCCGGGTTAAATCCCCGGGGCCCGGACCTCTAGGGTGCCAGGAAAGAGGGGGATAAAATCTAAAAATATTAGTAAAGCAATTGATTAAATAACTGAGAGGAAATATAATTAATGAACATACATTTTATAGAGATTATCATAGTCAAACTGAAACAGATAAAATATTATCTGCGGTCCACCAATGCCCAAGACCGACTGACAGATCTGGGAACCATTGTAATTGAAAGCCAGTTAGCCCGTACTTTAAATTTCATCAGAATCATTTACCACTTTGCTAGAGAGAAGGCAAAGAAAGTACACTTCTAATTATGAAAATCTTGCAGTAAACAATTGTCTTGTCTGCATGGACTGATACTGCATTTGTAAATTGTATGGTGATGGAAGAAAATGACCATTTTATTTTTCGAATCAATTATATTAATTCTGAGTTGTTTATTCATACTGCATGTTTTGAATAGTGACTTGGACATATAATCAGTTTGCTTGTTATGTACACAAAAAACATTCATAATAAAATACTGAGTAAACAGGGAGACCCATATACCAATCCTTCCCCGGGGCCCGTGGCAGCTCTCGCCGGCCCTGGTCGCGAAAGCGTTGTGCGTTCCCTCAGGTATTGAAATACTAAGTTGTTAGTTTTTACTTTCTCGTATATCGTAGTGGTAGTGCCCGGGCCTTCTACTCAAGAGGTTCAAGGCTCGAATCCTGATGGGGCTATTTGGCATTCTGTCTCATAACGTATAATCACAAATGCAGTTTTTATTACCTAAAAATTAAGTCGTACTGCAAAGAACTCTATTTATCTAAATCATCTTTCTCTTTCTTGAAGAATCTTATGAAGCGAAAATATGCACTCAAAGGTTAAATTTAGGATGACGTAAAAAGCCCGCCGTGTCTTGTTGGAAGTAAATAGGAAATTACGACGTTTGCACGAGTAATTATGAAGCTGAAAAACTGTTACTGATAACAGTAATAACTCGTGGTTCGGTAATTTATGCACTTTGATAAAATGTTGATACGTTCGAACATCGTAAGTTAAGTAAAAGTAAAACCACTTCATTAGAGAACAGTTTACCAACACTCATAGTACTGTACAAATTCCGATACTTCACTTATCATCTTCCACGTATAGAAACTTGTAATGTGAATATTAATAAACTGTTCTTAAAAATGTGTTCATCACATTTTCTCACAATCATCGTGAGTTAATTTCCAGAAATGTTAAAATTTCCTACAACAGCCGTTATTTTTCTACATTTTTTAAAGAATTCACATCTACAGTCGCTTTCTGTGAAAGTCATTCATATACAAAATACACAAAATGAATCTTAATAGTTTAATACCTTTCTTGTATTATTTTTATTTAAATGCAAATACATGCCTGTATATAGTACACATACCGAAAATATACATACACGCGCACGCTTACATGAAAATAGACACGACATTACGCCCTCTTCATGGGTTTTCCCGCATGAAAACGACGCAACTAATTCTTCCGAAGGACGGAATGGAAGCCTTTCGTCACTCTAGTCTCAAAAGTGGGTGACGCAACTCTTTTTGTAGTTTAGATTTTGCTTTCCTCTTTTAACCAGAATAAATATATAATTCTCTTCGATTAACTTTTCTTTATCTTGTTTATTGTCACCAAATTTTCTCCTTCATAAAACCTAACATTACCTCCTCAGGTTTTGACTCTTGACCTTTTTTTAAAAACCTTCCATTTTGGCAGGTGGGGAAACGCAGATGAAAGTGAAAGCGGAGCCGAAAATCATTGAGAAGCGTTGGAATTGGAAAGGCGAAGCAAAAGTTGTGACCACACTATTTATTTACTATGAGAGTGTTTTCAGCCATGTTAAGTCAATTTAAATTTTAGTGGAAAGGCTTTTATTACATGACTACCGACACGCATTTCAATAATATGAAGTAATTTATATATCGTTACTGTTTTGTCAGCAGATATATATATATATATATATATATATATATTATATATATATATATATATATGGGATGAATTTCACAATTAAACACGTGAAATGAATGAATGCTGCAAACCCACAAGGGAAAAGAAAAACGATTCCAAGGCCTTTCGTGTATTCAGAGCTACACCTCGTCAGGGAATGAAGAGAGAAGGCAAGATGCCCATAAATATATACAACGTAGCAGAAACCAAAACAATTAGCACATACTTAACAAGAGTAAATGAGAGGCAAAATTAATTTTAACAAGATATCGTCAATTTTATACATTCCCGCACTGTTACTGAAATTGTTTTTAAAATGGATAAATGCACATTCTAGAATATTTCTTTCTATTATATCTCTGTTTTCAACAAGCGCTTTAGAACTATCCCAATTGATGCTATGATTACATCTATACATATGATTAAACAAAGCATTGGAATTATTAGCTGTTCCACACGCATATTTACGCTGTTTTACCCTAATATCTAACGTTTTACCCGCTTGCCCTATATATACTGAATTACATTGTGTACATCCGATCGAATACACACAACCAACAACATTATCCGGGCTATTCTTTATTAGGCGTGATTTAACAGTATTATTATACTTAAAGACTCTACTTAAAGCAATTGGCTGTTTCCTTTCCTTCGTGGTTTTATTCATCATATACTGTGTATATATATATATATGTAATATTATATATATATATATATATATATATATATATATATATATTATATATATATATATATATATATATAATTAATTAATGTATAAGGCATTTATGTTAACAAATTAAGTTTAAGTCTAAAGAGAGGTTTCACTATTTTACTTAAAGCCCCGCTTTGCCCACAGGGTATAAGCAACTTGCAGAATTATTGCCCTGTACATAGAGGGTCAACGTACTGACTATGCTTCCGGACATGGTTCATCACCCCTAGAAGCAACAGTGTTTTGCACTATCAAAATCAAATGAATGCTGTGGCGATCTTCGTCTGTTTGCACATGCGGGCTTACAGATGGATGTAGTGGTGGACCGGATGTTAGTTTTTCAACATTTGCGGATGCGGATGCGGATATTTAGTTAATCTATCAATATAATATAGAATTATGAATATATGACATAATTTTTCAAATTTCGTGATATTACTATTATGGCAGGCAATGCATAAGAATTAATATTAATGTTTTCATTATGATAAAAATAATAACTTTCTCAAGAGTTTCAGCCACAGAAAATTCAATGAAACAAGTTTCATTCAATTTTCTGTGTTACCAGGTATTTATAAGCACACCGGACAAAAAATTAGTCACCCCTAATAGCACCGATAGTAGGAAGTTCAAGGTCACACAGAGGGCGCTGATGTAGCATTGGTAAGTGACAAGTAGCGGTGACGTAGCACACAGGATCAGATCTGTTTCGTGAGGTGGTGAAGAACAAAGTGTGTGTTCGATATAGTCTGCAAAATGGGTCGTGAGGCAAACGTTACTCAGTGGCAAAAAGGAGCCATCGTGTTTGGCAGAGCCCACGGACACAAAATATCTGAAGTAGCCCAATTTGTTGGTGTGTCAACGCGTACTGTCCAGCGAGTTTACAAAGAGTGGTGTAGTTCGCAATCAACTGACAATCGACGGCGTAACTGTGGCCGGAAAACAATTCTCGACAATAGGGGCCGCCGCCATGTTTCTCGTCTAGTAACTGCAAATCGTTTTCAAACCAGAGAACAATTGCTCCAAGAAACCAATGAGGTTCTCCAGCGACCAATTTCCGAACGGACATTGCGACGAGAACTGCATGCGATGGACATCTGGAGCAGGGTACCACGGAAGAGGCCGCTGTTAACAGCAAGTCACAAATTGGCACGTTATAAATGGGCTCAGAGGCACAAAAACCGGACTGCGGCAGATTGGAAACGTGTAATTTGGTCCGATGAGTCCCGTTTTTGTTTGTTCTCCAATGATGGGAGGCGACGAGTACATCGCAGGTCCAATGAAGCCTTTAATCCTGAATGCGTCGAAGGTGTTGTTCAGGCTGGAAACAGAAAGTGAAGCGCAGGAATAGACACCCACGGACTCTGGCGGAACTTCGGGACCGGCTGATGAACGAGTGGCAGCAAATCGATGTTCAGTACATGCACAACCTCGTAGAGTCTCTGCCTCGCCGGATTCGTGCGGTTATCAAGGCCAGAGGCGCAGTCACACGTTATTAGGTACATTCTGAGAGGGGTGACTAATTTTTTGTCCGGTGTGCTTATTTTGAGGTTTATATATTTGTTTGTTCATTAATAATCGCTGGGGAACACAACTTTTGGTGACTTAGATGTTAGACCTGTTTCTGGGTATATTGAGGTCGCTGATTCTAAAAATGACATTAGTTTTTCTCCATCAGCTCTGCTTATCAAGATATGATATATATCTATATATATTTCTATATAATGTATATAATATTATATAATTGCTGACTGGCAATCACTGTTGTTGTCAATTGAATACAAAAGTATGATGAATGTCAGCAAAAATAGTGTATTAACATCAAACAAGCATAAGGTACGAAAAATATTTTTTAAATTCAAACAAGCTTGAGACACGAACGGCAAAAAAAGTTCTTTCATTGAGACATTTCACATAAACCGCGTTTCTGAGATTTCTTGCGATGAGATGTGCCAGGACATTCGCGTTGGATGCTCCAGCAGTAATCTGCCATCATGTGAGTATCCCATCGTCCGCGGTACCGTTCTTCCATGGTCCTTAGTTCTTGGTGAAATCGTTCACCCTGTTCCTCGCTTAGATCACCGAGGTTATCTGGGAAACGATCCAAATGACTGTGGCGGTAATGCAGTTTGATGCTCATTTTACAGCCAAGTTTACAAAAAGAAGAGAGTATATTCTCCACTAACTAGTTCACCGTAGTTATCGGCCTTATAGTTCCCAAGGAAATTCTTCACAACCATACTAAACGATGACCACGCACGTGCCTCAATGTTGTCCATTGAATCTTGGAAACGCGGGTCTTTCATGAGTTCCCGGATTTGCGGTCCATCGAAAATACCTGCCTTCAGCTTTTCCATGCTCAGCGCAGGAAATTTTCTACATATGTAGCCAAAACACGTCCCATCTCTGTTCAAAGCCTTTATAAATTGTTTCATCAAACCTAGTTTGATGTGCAGTGGTGGCAATATGATCCTTTCTCTGTCAACCAAAGCTTCTTTGATGATATTTTTTTCTCCAACCACCATGTTTTCTCTCAGAGGCCACTGTCTTCTCACCCAGTGTTCATCTTTAGCTCTACTGTCCCAGAGACATATAAAGCACGGGTACTTGGTGTACCCGCTCTGCTGGCCCAGGAGAAAATTCACCATCTTCAGATCCACACAGATCACCCATTGGTGGTCTCGGTATGATATCTTTTCTAGGACTAGGGCGACTGTCCCGTGCTCTTCTCTCATACCGACTGAGTGACCAATTGGGATTGATCTGTATCTGTTGCCGTTGTGTAGAAGAACACATTTTAGGCTCCGTTTGGAGCTATCTATGAATAACCGCCATTCACTTGGTGTGTATTCCGATATGCCCATTTTCATCAGCAATCCGCGCACATTGTTGCAGAAAACTAAATCGTTCTCTTTTGAGAAGAAGGGCAGTAAATCCTTTTCTCTGTCGCGATATAACGTGATTTTGGTTCCCGGCAGCAGTAAATTTTTTTCTCCCAGCCTGGAAGCTAACAATTCAGACGATTTCTTCGAAAGATTTAAGTCCCTTATGAGGTCGTTTAATTCGTGTTGACTAAAACCTTCTGCAACTGATGACGGTACTTCGAAATCACTGTCATTTTGCCCACATATGCTTTCTTTGTCAGTAGCAGATTCATCATCTTCTTGAGGGAGCTCTGGAAGATGGCTGAATGATGGGACAGGTATCTCATCTGAATGTGAAACAGGCCGTCTAGCTGAGTCTATGTCAGGATACGTCCATTTACTCCGGTTACGTCCATTGATGCCCTTTATATTCACCAAAAAAAGTAACAGTCATCACTGTGGTTTCTCTGTTCTCTCCATACCATTGGTATACCAAATTTCAGGTACCTCCTCTTTCCGTTGGTCCATTGCCGCAGATGCTCCGTACACGTTTTACACACAACATGAGGAGCCCATGGCTTATCTTGGTCCCCTAGTTGTACTTTGAAATAGGCAAAATAAGCTTTTTTCACAAAATCAGTAATAGTTTTTCTCTGTTCAACGAACGTGTACTCTCCGCAGATAAAACAAAACACATCTGGATGATTTAAACACTTTCTTCGTGATGAAGCCATGTCAACACCTGTAACAGGAAAGAATTCACGTTAGTACATGTACAATACACATGCAAAACAGTGTAGTGAATACTCTTATTTTAGTTTCAAGATAAATGTTAATTTTACCGTCTTGAATTTCGGAATAGTTATAAATTCATTTTAAATTAGTTACCCCTCATAATTCAATTGTGAACCACATTAATACTAATTTTATGTATATTGTATTATTTTATTGTATGTAAACATAATTAATTATATATCACAATTGTCAGTTAATTATTTATATTCAAATATTTATTTTAATCTAATACCATGTCCATTTTACAAATAAATAATAGAAATCCAAGGGTTATATTTTCCACCTTTGGTACTGTCGCAGTTTCGCCTAACGGACTCAATACGGCTAGTGAGATAATCACTGGTTGGCACTTAACCAGCGGCAGTGCTTATGGCTACATCATCCAGGTTAACCTATACCGGATAGATGCGCTACGGTCCCAAGCCGTAGCTTGCCTAGGCCAACGACGACGACGTAAGCCAACAATTGGTGACTCCGGAGTTGGGTTCCCCCCTTTTACCCGAACGACTAGGATTAGACTGTAACGTCGTTCGTGCCCATCACCCCCTTCACCCGAGCGACTAGGACCAGACTGTAACGTCGTTCGTGCCCATCACCCCCTTCACCCGAGCGACTAGGACCAGACTGTAATGTCGCTCGTGCCCTCTGCCCCTCACCCCTGCCCGTGCGCTCTGTGCCTGCGCTCGTCTCAACCTCCACTCCTTCGTTGATAACTTGTCGTCTTGCTTGTACGTCAGCAAGCATAGGAGAAGATGCCTGACGACGCTGGTGCCATCTCCCACTTGAGCGTAAAGCTCCTCGTCTTCTGGCCGGGTGATCCATTTATTTGGTTCCACCAAGTGGAATCACAATTCAACTTGGGAAGGATCACCGCTAGCAGGACGAAATACGATCATGTTTTGTCCTCTCTACCAGCGAGCATCATCTCTGAAGTCCGTGACGTCATCGTGTCTACTTCCACGAGTGAGGACCCATACAACGATCTGAAGTCTGCCATCCTGTGCCGCACCACTGTCTCCGAGCGTGAGAAACTACATCAGTTAATCTCAAAAGAAGAACTTGGAGACCGTAAGCCCACTCAAATGCTGAGGGCTATGCAGTGCGCTCTAGGCGAACGCGCACAAACCCTCGATAAGGACATCTTTAGACAGTTGTTCTTGCAGAAACTTCCTCCATCAGCTCAGCGTGTCTTGGCCACTATGGATCCTGCTACTCCAGTTGATAAACTAGCAGAAACTGCCGACAAAGTAGTGGAGATTGACACAGCTCCGGTCAACAGCGTGAACACACAATCGGAACTGGAGTTGAAAGTGGAAGAGTTAAGTCAACAACTCAACCACGTTTGTTCTCTGCTACAAAATCAACGGCAAAGAAGCCATTCTCGGTCAAGATTTACGAAGAGGCATCGTTCGAGTTCCGGGAAGATCTGCTTCTACCACTCAAAATTTGGAAAGAAGGCTAGGAAGTGCATCTCCCCTTGCAATTTTTCGTCGGAAAACCCCAGCAGCGAGTCCTAATGGCGTCTAGTACTCGCACTGCCAACCTGTTATTCATAAAGGACAGGAACTCTGGTGTCAATTTCTTGGTTGATACCGGAGCGTCAGTCAGTGTATTCCCTCAAAAATCTGGTCATACGCACTCGGAATCTCCGCCTCTATACGCTGCTAACGGTTCACGCATACCCACGTACGGTACTCAGTCGCGTGAACTAAACTTGGGCCTTCACCGATCCTTCAAGTGGATTTTCATCTGTGCTCAAGTGCGGCATCCCATAATCGGCGCTGACTTCCTCCAGCATTTCAAACTCCTGGTGGATCTTGACAAGCGACGCTTATGCGACCAGGCCACACTGCTTTCTGTTCTTGCCAAACAGGTTGCCCTTCCGGACGCCTCGAACTCTGCACTTTCCCTCGTTCCCCCTAATTCCATGTACCAGTGCCTTTTCCAGCGATATCCAGGAATTCTTCAACCGATGCAGATGGGTGATACCATTAAGCACACCATTACCCATCACATTACAACAAAAGGTCCCCCTGTGTTTGCAAAACCCAGACGTCTTGCCCCGGACAAACTGAAAGCTGCCAAATCGGAATTCCAGCTTATGATGAATCTTGGGATAATAAGACCTTCCAAAAGCAGTTGGTCCTCTCCCCTACACCTGGTCCAGAAGAAGTCAGGAGACTGGAGACCATGTGGGGATTACCGGTTTTTGAATTCGACAACCATTCCGGACCGATATCCGGTACCAAATGTCCAAGACTTTACTTCTCTTCTCCACGGCAAATCTATCTTCAGTAAAATAGATCTCGTTAAGGCTTTCCACCACATTCCCGTAGAGCCTTCGGATATTCCCAAGACTGCAGTTTGTACACCATTTGGGTTATTCGAATTTGTGAAGATGCCGTTCGGGCTACGGAATGCTGCGCAAACCTTTCAGAGGTTTATAGATGAGGTCACCAGAGGCTTAGACTTTGTTTATGCCTACATCGATGATTTGCTTGTGGCCAGCTCAACGGAAGAGGAACATAAGGAACATCTTTCACTCCTCTTTCAACGCTTAGAACAATACGGTGTTACTATTAATGCATCTAAGTGTGTGTTTGCACAGCCAACCTTGGAATTTCTTGGTCACACGATTTCGCAGCACGGAATTACCCCCCTTCAGGACAAGTGTGAAGTGATAAAAAATTACCCTATGCCAAATAATCAGCGTGAGTTACGTCGGTTTCTAGGTTTGGTAAATTATTACCACAAGTTCATTAAAAACTGTGCCAGTGTTCTTGCTCCTCTACACGCTATGATCACACACAAACGCAAGGTAACGAAATTGGTATGGTGTAGCGATAGTTTACAGGCGTTCGACAATGCCAAAAATGCTATCAATAGTGCATTGTCTCTGTCATTTCCTATCAGTGATGCCCCCCTAACTCTGACGGTCGATGCATCAGATGTTGCGATCGGTGGAGTGTTGGAACAAACCATTAACGGTCAACAAGCACCCATCGCGTTTTACTCGAAAAAGCTGCAGCCAGCCCAAACGCGTTATAGTGCTTTCGGACGTGAACTTCTTGCTATTTACTTAAACGTGAAGCATTTTCAACATTTCCTTGAAGGCCGAGAGTTTTGTGTTTTTACCGACCACAATCCTTTGGTCACTGTCTTCAATAAAAACAGCTGTAACCACTCTCCCAGAGTCATCAGGCAACTCGATTATATCTCGCAATTTACCACAGATATCCGCCACATCAAAGGTGTCTTGAACACTCCAGCGGATGCACTTTCAAGAATAGAGATTACTTCTGTTACCCTCAGCTCTACACTGTGGAATGCTATTGCACAGGATCAAGATAAGGATACGGAACTACAAGACCTGCTCAGAGAAGACTCCACTCACTCACTTTCCCTCAAGAAAATGAGTATGCCAGGATTGTCTGTGCCCCTCTATTGCGACGTATCAACAGCTGCTATTCGCCCTTATGTCCCTCCATGTCACAGACAAGCAGTCTTCACGGATCTTCATAAGCCCTCCCATCCTGGTATCCGTGCTTCGCAACACCTGGTTACCTCTCGCTTTGTTTGGCCCTCGATGCGGAAGGATGTCAAACATTGGACCAAAACGTGCCTTGCCTGCCAGCGTGCCAAAGTCCAAAGGCACACCAGGTCCCCCTTTGACGCATTTCCGCCCACATCCCAGCGATTTGAAGTAATTCATGTAGACATTGTTGGCCCTCTTCCAGTGATTCAAGGCCAACGTTATCTGCTCACCTGTCTCGACCGCTTTTCCAGATGGCCTGAAGCCATCCCACTTCCTGATATCCAAGCGGACACTGTTGCAAGAGCCTTTCTTCATGGATGGGTATCAAGATTTGGATTGCCGACAAAAGTCATCACTGACCAAGGTCGCCAATTTGAGTCTTCGCTTTGGAAGAAGTTTACCAGCTTGTTGGGTACAGTACATGCGCATACCTGTGCGTATCATCCGCAAGCTAACGGCCTCGTCGAACGCTTCCATCGCCAGCTGAAGTCATCCCTTATGTGTCACGAAGACTCCCATTGGATGGATAAGCTTCCACTCGTTTTGCTTGGTATTCGCTCTGCATTTAAGAGTGATCTGAAGACTACAGCGGCTGAACTAGTCTATGGAACAACACTGCGGCTACCAGGTGGCTACTTCACTGCAGGGGATAAGTCATGTGATCCTACGGAATTCGCTCAAACACTTTCCTCTCACATGCAGTCCCTTCAGCCTGTTCCCCCTCGATTGACTAGCCAACAGAACATCTTTGTTTCCCCAGCCCTCCAGTCTTGCACCCACGTTTTCGTTCGTGTACCTGTCCCAAAACGGCCTCTCCAATGTCCATATGACGGGCCCTATGAAGTTCTCCGACGTACGCGCAAATCATTCCTCATCCAGCGCGGTTCCAAGGTCGACAAGGTTTCTATCGATCGTCTTAAGCCTGCGTTTTTGGAATCAACCTTAAGTGAGGTACATGTAGCTACCAAAAAGGTCCCGGGGAAATCTGTGTCGTTCGGAACTCTTTGAACTTCCTCTCTGGTGGGGGAGTGTGTAGTGAATACTCTTATTTTAGTTTCAAGATAAATGTTAATTTTACCGTCTTGAATTTCGGAATAGTTATAAATTCATTTTAAATTAGTTACCCCTCATAATTCAATTGTGAACCACATTAATACTAATTTTATGTATATTGTATTATTTTATTGTATGTAAACATAATTAATTATATATCACAATTGTCAGTTAATTATTTATATTCAAATATTTATTTTAATCTAATACCATGTCCATTTTACAAATAAATAATAGAAATCCAAGGGTTATATTTTCCACCTTTGGTACTGTCGCAGTTTCGCCTAACGGACTCAATACGGCTAGTGAGATAATCACTGGTTGGCACTTAACCAGCGGCAGTGCTTATGGCTACATCATCCAGGTTAACCTATACCGGATAGATGCGCTACGGTCCCAAGCCGTAGCTTGCCTAGGCCAACGACGACGACGTAAACCAACATCAGCAAAATCATAGCTACAATTTAATTATACAGATGCATTTAGATTTACGAGCAACTCATAATACCGTTCCAGAAGGGTAATAAAGTAGGTAATGACGTATGCAATATCTCAAAAACTAGAGCTGCTAGAACAAAATGGATGATATTTTCTGAATCAGTGGCATGAAAATATCCAGAATAAGGTCTAAAATCTCAAGCACCAAGAAAAAAGAAATTTTTTGTTCCCCAGTGAATTAATACTTTACACGAAATGTGCATGACTGGGCCTTATAAGCTACTTTATAAGCTAATTTAATTGTAAATTGCATAATTTATTAGAGGTAATATCCACATAACATCCGCAGTCAGAAGTGCGGATGCGGATGTTAAAAATGATGCGGATGCGGATATCCGGTCCACAACTAGATGGATGTATTCACACACACACACACACATATGTGCGCATCTCCGCATAAGCGAGGTACCGACTTTTATAAATCCATATCTCTCAAAACTAATTAACCAAACTTAATTTAATCCAGCCAAACCTTGGTGCCATTGGACGGAGAAAGACGTTTCAGTCGTAGCTTCAGTCAAAAGGTGTTTTCTATTACGTCATTAAATAGTGAGGTACCCGCTAATCTAACCTAACCTAACATAGTGTAACTTAATCAGTCACGAAATATCTTTTTTCGACAGTAAAAATGTTTCTAACTTTTTATATATAAGGAAATTTTACAAATTCTACTAATATATCACCTAATATACAATGTTAACATTACAAAAGATGATAAAACCCATACAATAATGCCGTTATATACTATGGAACATTGGAACATTATACACTTACTTAGGAAATATATGAAGTGACTGGAAAAGAAAACGTTTTGGACTTAATTTTGACAAATAACAATGACATAATAATTAATAAAAAAGTAACGCACACAAATTTCTCTGACAAATAACCTCATCAATATACAAAGAAAGTTAGTAACCAGGAGGCCAAAAAGCGCATCCCAGAGAGTAATGAGAAATATCTAAAGTGTAAATGAAGTTTAAAAAAAGAAAATTGGAAATTACTACTTCATGAGAAGCCTCGAGAAGAAATTTTGTCCGTAACAGAGAACGAAACTAAACTCATATTGCTGAAATGTTTCGAAGAGACAGAAAAGAAAACGTTGCGAGCTTGACAGAAAAATCAGAACGTTAGACAACGAAAACAAACCATAAAAACTCTCCACGGATGCAGAACTGAAGCAAGGAGATTCAAACTAAAGAAGAAACCATGCGAAATAGAAATGGACCTAAATCAGATATAAATTCACAAGACAAACCTGGAGGAAAACAAGGTAGCCAAAAGTATAAAAAACAACCCAAAATATTTCTATGCGTTTTTTGCGAAAAGAAAAATGCAATGTAAAGACTAGAGAGTATCGGTTCGTTAAAAGATAGAGAGATCGAATACACAAATTACCCCATAAAATGAGTGAACTGCTTAAGGAACAATTTAACAATGTGTTCAGCACCCCTAAGTCCGAGAAGAAAGTAAAATAAACCCACATGAATTATTTGACGTAGATACAAATCAGCCAATACAAATTTGGACACGAATCTATTGATGGATTTAAAATTCTTGGAAGGAGACGAAATTAAGGCTGTATCACAAATACGAGAAAATTCAGCACCAGGGCCAGACCCATGGAGTGCCACGTTCCTGAAGAAATGTAAAGAGAGTATCGCCAAGCCATTATACTTACTATGGAGAAATTCACTTGACACAGGACAAATTCCGCCTCTATTAAAGAACGTGAACATTGTCCCCTTATTCAAAGGAGGTAACAAAGCAGTGCCTAGAAACCATCAGCCAGTAGCTCTCACTTCCTACTTTATAAAGTGCTTCGAACGTGTAATTAGAAGCAAAAATTGCTTACTACCTACAAGAAAAGAATTTATTCAATCCGAACGAACTTTGCTTCAGAGCTGGAAGGTGATGCCTATCTCAGTTATTAGACCACAAAGAGAAAATACTGGAAACATTGTGTCGAGTTAAAACACAGATGTATACACCGAATTTGCTAAAGCCTTCCATAAATGTGGTTCTAGAATAATAGCACACAAACTTAAGAATACAGAAATTACTGGAAAGCTGAGACGAGTGACATTTAATTTTCTGACTCAAAGAACACAAAGAGTGGTGGTAAATGGAGTCAAATCTGAAGTTTTAGAAGTCGTCAGTTCCAACTTATAAGATACGGTAACAACAAGGTGCTACAGAATAAAGGTTACAAAACACTGCAAAAACAAACAGCTACCATCAAACTCACAAGTCAGGAATCTTGGAGTAATAATGTCATCGGTTGCAAAATTCAAAGAACACTATAACATTAAAATCACAACAACTAGAAAAATAATGCAAATTATCTTGTGGAGCTTTAGCAGCAGAAAAGCAAACATTATGCTCAAATTATGGAAGAGTTTAGTACTACGAATAACTGAATATTGCTCAGTATTCACAAGCCCACACAAAAAACGAGACATTGCAAACACAGAAGTCATACAAATAACTTTTACGTCTAAGATAGAGGAAACGAAAGATGAAGACTACTGGTCTTGACTACAGTCCCTGAAACTCGACTCCTTGGAAAGAAGACGCGAGCAGTACACAATAATATACATATGAAAAGTACTCGAGGGTTGTGCCCCTAATCTTAGAAGTGAAACAGAAACCCATTGCAAGAGAGAAGAGACATATTCTTTACTGTTCAAGCTGCGGTGAGACAGGACCATGAAAATGAGAATAGAAAATACTTTCAGAATAGGAGGCCCAAACCTTTTTAATATACTGCCAAAAGAACTGAGGAACATCCAGCACACTAACCTAAATAATTTCAAGAACCAGCTCAGTAGGTTCTTGCGCAAAGCCCCTGACTAGTCAGGTATGACTGACCACGCATGCGGGAGGAGAGCGGAAACCAATTGTCTTCTCTGCCAAATCCAGCAAATGAACTGGCACACTGCAGAGGGGTCTACCGTGCTCGATCCTGAACCGTCGCTAAAAACTACCATGAGGTATCGTAAGATAATTTTTTAATTTTCTGAGGTGTGTATATATATATATATATATATATATATATATATATATATATATATATATATATATATATATATTAGTGGCGATCATACGTATTTGTACAGAGATATATTTCAGTTATATTCGTCCTTATCTTTTGTATGAAAAGTTTACCGTTCGTTTGGAAAAATTTTACAAATAAAAAATTATTTCAACTCCAACATATAATGTAAAACATCAAAGAAATTGAGGAAAATGAAAAAGGTTGAAATGCAAAAGTTTTTGTACATTATTTACAAAATTATTTGATACTTTGTGTGTCTACTTTAGGCTTGAAGAATTTAAATTTTTTATCAGTGTTTGGCTGTTCACTGATTAGAGACTGTTGGCAATTCTGAATTCTAGAATATATAGAGGGTCTGTCAAAAAAAAATCTAAGCCAAATTCAAACCTTTATTAAAACAAAACCATTTATCTAATTAAGTTGAATTTTTTACACAATAAATTATACGTAATTACCTATTATCCTTTAAATTTTTATGACGATATCTTCAGAATTGTTAATTTTATTAATAATTAACTAAAAAGTGAGATTCTCCTACTTAACATGAAATTTTTTTTTTTTTACGATATACAGGGTGTACATAAAGTCAGGATCTATTTTTGTGAAGCACTTGGAAATTATATGGAATTCAATCATAAAATGATAAAGTGGTAACATTTATTAAATAATTAAGAGTAGGATTCGACGTGACGCCCATCAGTATCCCTGCACAGCTCAAATCGTTCCGCAGCATTTCTAAACACATTCTGGAGCATTTGCGGGGTTATGTTATCTGCAGCAGTTCGTATACGTGTACGTAATTTTTCAAGACTCGTAATCTTCGTCTGATTTGATAAAGCCCCATGCAAAGAAATCTAAAGGGGTTAAATCTGGTGATCTCGCTGGCCAAGGTCTGTTGCTTCCGCGTCCGATCCAGCGATTTGGAAAACGTCCATTTAGATAATCCTGAACAATTTTGGCATAGTGACAAGGAGCACCATCATGTTGATAGACGACGGTACTAACAATCCTATCCCCAATCAGCTGAGGTTCAAGGAATTGCTGCAACATGTCCAGATAAATAAGCCCCGTAACTGTAGCTTCAGCAAAGAAAAAAGGACCATAAACCTTAGATTTTGTTAAACCCATCCAGACATTAACTTTAGGTGAGTCTCTTTCCCAATTTTGGACGAAATCATTCGGTCTTTCATCTGCCCAAATTCGACAGTTATGGCGATTTACTTTTCCACACGTATGGAAAGTGGCTTCATCACTAAAGAGAATGTTGTCCATTGAATTATCACACCAGATTTGTTCTACGAGATCAGCACACACAGCACTTCGTCGAGGGAAATCTTCCTCATGTAAATCATGTAAAACCTGCAAATGATAGCTTTTCTTCTGCAAATTAACTTTCAGAATTTTGTGCACAGATGACGTCGGGAGGCCGAGTCTGTGTGATGCAGCACGAACGGACGTACGTGGCTCCTCAGTGATAATTCCGCGTACTGCATTCACGGTAAGATCTGACATACACGGTCGTCCTGATCTTGCTTCATCATTTACAGATCCCGTTCGTTTAAATTTGTTCACCAATTTTCGTATTGTCTTGTCTATTGGCCCCGGCTTATGAAATCTCCTTCTAAACTTCTCTCTGATGTCATTGTATTTCTTTCCCTCGATTCGCCAAATTACTATTGCCACACGCTCTCCTGTATTCATTCTTAGTAAGGGCTTCTGAAAAGAAAAATAGAAAAAAATAATTATTTCACAAAAATAGATCCTGACTTTATGTACACCCTATACTGTAGATAATTTTTAGTTTAATAAAATTAAAAGAACTGTTCAATATGATTCCCTTGCATTTCTATCACTTTTTTTAATCTTGGTCTGAATTCGTCTATTGCTCGATTTATTTGCTCTTGGGGGAGCTCTGCCCATTTTGCGATAATCAACTCACGCAAATGATTGACATCCCTTATTCTGTTCCTATACACTCTCTCTGCCAGGTTTTCCCATATTCCGTAGTCTACAGTGTTTAGGTCAGGGCTGTTAGGTGGCCAATTATTCGGTTCCAGAAATTCAGGCACATTCTTTTTCAAATATTCGATGGTTGTTTTGGCAGTATGTGATGTTGCACCATCTTGTTGAAAAATAAAGTAACCTTGACTAGCCAAGTTTCTCATTTCTGGAAGCATTTTCTCAAGCAAGGTATTTGAATAATATTGAGCATTAATTTTCACTCCTGGCTCAATAAAAAATATTGAAGTTTTTCCCAACTTGGACACTCCAACAGAAACCATGACGCTAGAAGAAAAGTGACTCCTTGTTGCGTACAGTCTCTCATCTTGGATTTCATTTTTCTTCGCAACATCAGAATAAACCCGGTCATTCTGTGAGTTTCTTGGTGGCTCTACCGTAAAACGTTTTTCATCCGTAAAAAATGTCTTGGAAAGTTTATCTTCAGTTATTATACGTAAAATACGTTTGGATTTCTCAACTCTTTTCTGACAGTTTACTTCTGACAATCTTTGTCCATGCACTCTTTTAAATGGTTTAAATTGCAGATCAGATTTAATAATCCTTCTTACGCTTGATTCTGATATTTCTAGTTCTTTTGATATTTGAGCAGGTGTCATGTGGCTACCAGGTCGATCCTCTTGACTAAGGATACGTTCCTCCACTTTTCAATGCTTCCTGTTTCATCGATAGTTCTCAATAAGTAATATAAACCTGATCTAGTCCATCCTTTATAATCGAATTCAGAAAGTAATTTCCTTGCACTATAACCTTTTTCAACTCTATAATGCTTTATAATTATTTTATCTTCATGTGAGAATGGCATATTTAGAGGTATTCACGAAAATTTTTAAATCTAAACAAATTCTGAAAAAGAGAAAAAAGAAGATATTACATAATGAGAAAAACTGAAATTTTCGCAATCTGTAGAAATAACCGCATAACTCCTAAAATATTTAAAATAAAGTTATAAAATTATCATAGATTATTCATGAGCCTTTTATTTATTTAGTGTAAAAAAATATTTGAAATCTCTATCAAATTGTGCATTTTATAGAGATTTCAAATTGGCTTAGTTTTTTTTGACAGACCCTGTATATATATATATATATATGTAGAGGCGGGGCCACCAGCTTGACCTCCGTGTGAAGAGAGACCAACGCACGAAACAACATAAGGTTCATAAGGTATATATATATATATATATATGTTAAATCCCCAGAATATGCATATTTTGTATCTGTTTTCTTTTCATTCCTTAAGCAAACTTTGAACACCTCAACCCAGATGATTTACACGACAAACTTCAAGATGAAGCTCGACATACCACATCAAAGCTGTTTTAGTTCCTTGACCTATATCCCATAATCACTTTTCTCCAAATGCACAAATACCATAAGTGTTTTCCACTTTTCATTTTATTTCCTAATCACTGTGTTTCATCCAAACACGTATGCGCCTGCCTTTTCTTTCCTTTTTTTATTGTTGAAGGAGTTAAAGATGAAACCCAATGATGTAATACGTCCTATTTAAAGAGGAGAAAAAACGTGCATTCATTATTATTATTATTAATACGTATGTGTGGAGCGGTTGCTCCCGCAGTAATAATAACTGGTCTGAGACAATCATCACTCGAATCTGATGGTTACCAAAAAACAAAGCAGCAGCCAACACACACACACACGTGTATATATATATACATATATATATATATATATATATATATATATATATATATATATATATATATGATTGAACTCAAAATGGTCCCCTGAGGTTCTTTCATGATACACACAGACCGTGCATGGAACAAGGAACTCTTCGGGGAAAATTATCATAAATTCACTATAGTCCGAATAACTAATGGTAAATGACAAACACTATAGTTTTTTCTTTTTCATGATGTTAGCCCGAGGTAAGCAACGGGTTTTGGCTAAAAATACAATAGTTACCCCTCTTTCTTTGATGTATTCAATCCGACGCGAATGCAACGAGTCTTTTGCTTATATTGAGGTTCTGGATATAGTAGGCTAGGTGTAGCTGTAACCCCTACATCCTTTCTCAAAGCTGGATCCTATCTGTTTTGCAGATAGTTGGTGAGGGAAGCTATATTGTTGGGGCCTCTTTGCGAGTGACCCGTTGCCCACGTCGGGCTAACATCATGAAAAAGAAAAAACTATAGTGTTTGTAATTTACCATTACTTATTTGGACTATAGTGGATTTAATTTTCCAAAATGAGTTCCTTGTTCCACGCACGGTCTGTGTGTATCATATATATATATATATATATATATATACTGTATATATACACACACAGGGTGTTTTATAACATGTGGGAGTGACGGTCAGTGGGACGCACTTTCAGGATGGAACTGAAAACAAAAAAAAGGTTATATAAACATATGCCCGAAATCGCTTTGTTTCCGAGTTACAGCCCGTTATGTGTTCCAGCAAGTATCCGCCTTACCTTTAAAGGAAGTGCTCAAAATGACCGTCTTGCGCTTGAATCTACGCCTGAACACGCCTCGTCATAGACTGCCTGACGCGTTCAAACATTCCAGGTATTGCTCGGATTTTCTGGCATCCTTGTTCTGCACGTTGGCGAACCATTTCAACGTTGTCAATGGGTATCACGTAAACGATGGATTTCAGATGACCCCACAGGTAAAAATCGAATTGATTCAAGTCCGGGGAGCGAGCAGGCCACGCAATGGGTCCTCCACGGCCTATCCATTTATCAGGGAAATGGTCATCCAAATAGTCTCTGGCTACTCGACTAAAATGAGGCAGAGCGCCGTCATTTATAAACCACATACAACGTCGGACACCAAGAGGAACTTCATCTAGTAAATCGCTTAAATCATTCCTTAAAAAATGGAATAGGATTCTCCTGTTAATCTTCCAGGCAAAACAAAAGGACCGATTAAGTTGTCAGCAATAAGTCCTGCCCATACATTGATACTAAATTATTGTTGGTGCCTTGACTGGATGATGGCATGCGGATTCTCTTCTGCCCAGTGATGAGTGATGTGAAAATTGATCACGCCATTTCTTGTGAAGGCAGCCTCACCAGAAAACAACACGGAGGATAGAAAAAGAGGATCGCGAGCACACTGTTGAAGGAACAAAACACAAAAAGCCTCTCGTGGTGGGAAATCAGCTTCAGTAAGGCCTTGTACTCTCTGAATGTGATATGGGTAAAGCTGTTGTTCCCGTAAAATTCTCCACACAGTTGTGTATCTTACACCCACTGCTGCTGCTATCCTTCGGGTACTGACACCAGGATGTTCCTCCACGCGATTCAGGACTCGCTCCTCCAACTCAACAGTTCTGGCGCTGATTGGTCTACCACCATCTGAAACTCACTTGTTTAATGATCCTGTATCACCATTCACCAAGTCGCTTGTCTATTATCTGAAAGGTCTTCTTATATGGCAGACGGCGATCGGAAACCTTTCCACATACAGACGTCTTGCTGCGGCCGCATTACACTCGGCAAGTCCATACATGAGATGCATGTCTGCCATTTCTCTGTTTGAATAAGCCTCCATTCTCACTTCAAATGCACACAGTCACTGAATAGCACCAAAACTGTTAAGTTTTTTTCACTGGATTGCACTCATTCACGGTAAGAAGTTACGAATAAGAACAGTGAAACACCGCGATGCACTTCTGACTGACTGATGGCTCTACACTGAACGATATTGAAACATGTCATAGAGTGTACGAAACATTACAATCGGCAAGGCCATACATGAAATAAATCTCGTACACACTCACAAACATTGTCGGCAAGCAGTGTTTGTAAACAGTTTGTAAACAGTGTTTGTAAACAGAATTACTGAAAGTGCGTCCCACATGTTATGAAACACCCTGTGTGTGTATATATACGTACACACCTGTATAGTGTATACCCCAGTTTTCGCAAGAGTTGTGTTCCTCAGACTCATTACGAATAGCGAAATTGCGAATAACAAATAATTTTTTCCCATATAAATAAATGTTTTATGGGGTGATGCGTTCCGGTGGCCATTTTTCAGAAGGTAAGATGTTTGGATACGTTCCCATACGATACATAAAAGCAAGTATAAAACACAAATACAGACCTGTATTAGCATAGTAAGTTATGAATAACATCAATAAAAGAATAAACATACCTGTACTGTACTTTTATTCCCTCAAACCACCCCCGACTGGGGTCAAACCACCCCCGACTCGCACTGAAAGTTTCACCACCACTGCTCTCACCTTCACCAACGACTTCCTTCCTCACATCTCGCCACAAAGACCATGCCTTTTCTTGAATAATGGCCTGCGATACGGGCATGCTGCGTTGCGTTTGGTAGCAGTCGGAATTGTGAATTATTTTTTTCCTTATCTGGCATTACGAATAACGGAGCTGGGTTTGCCAATAACTTTGGTGTCAAAAAATATATTACGCAATATACGTCAGAATGAACAATTCGGGCTGAAGCAAACCAAAGGTGTGTGTGTGTGTGTGTGACGAAGGTCAAGCTTTTCACTCTACCTTAGACCTACAGTTTAACGTGGAATCCGAACCACGCCCCACCAGCAGCCCAGCGTCTTAACCACTTGGCCACCCAGGGTACCCATTTATCTACCAACCACTTTCTTTTATTGGGTGGAAGGATGAACAGCTGGGTTTTGCTGTGCGCCGCCTGCCGTCACCGGGTCTCGATCCCGGGGCCGATGGATTTGTAGTCAGCAACGCTAACGACTACACCATATATATATATATATATATATATATATATATATATATAAATTTTTCCTAATAGGAGATATAATATACATAAGCATAGATTTCAGATTTTCAACTCGCCTCACTGAGTTTCGTAATCATGCACTTGCGAAACGCTGAAAAGAGAGTTGAAAATCCTTTGATGTCATCCCGAAGTGTGCGGGAAATAAATTCAGAATTCAAAAAACTTTATTGAAAAAGAATAAAATTTAACAAAGTTTTATAATATATTGAAGCTGAGAAATAATATAATATATATATATATATATATATATATATATATATATATATATATATTATTAGATTTATTTTCTTCCTTATTTATTTCTCATTATATTCAATCATTTCATTAATTTAACGAACGGTTGGTTCGAGTTTGTACGGATATATCTTCCGTATTTTCAAACCACTACACTACAACCATAAACCGTACCGGCTGCCTCATTAAATCTGCTGGTTTTTTGTGAGAGAAAGACTTGATAGTGAAGTTGTTGGACGGTTTAATTGGTTTCAAAGCTCTGAATAGTGAGGTTATAAAAGAATTCTGTTTCAAATTTGTTCAGCTAGCTGTGTTGCTGGTTTTTTCTTCAGGTTTGATCGGTGTATCATAGTAAAGTGCATTCATGTTTCAAGTTCAATCATCTATTTCAAATTAGGCTGTTAGGTATAACATTTCCCTTTCAGAAAACAGGTAATCAATCTTCTTTATATTCAAGTATTATCAAGGTAAAGTGTTTACAATTAAAACTACTAAGGTAATGGTCTATTTTGTTTTCTTAGAATAAGACAATTAATTACTACCAACTAAAGAGGGTGTTAAACTATAATCAAGTTTAACCCTTTGATAGCATAAAATTTCTATCAGTGGGATTCAATAATATGTCAGGATTTAATTTATGATTCGGGAAATAATTCATAATCGTAATTGTGTTAATAAATTAATAGTTTCGTATTCAAATACTGTGTTGGGTTAAAACAAAATTTTAATTCTAACATAAATGATAGAAATTTTTCATTTAGTTATTTAAATTTTGCAATTCTGAAGTAAAATTTTCTGAGTTTAAACTAATTAAAGTTTGTTTGTTGAGTTTCACTTCATATTTATATCACAATCCTGCTGATAGATAATTAAGTCCTGTTCTGGAGTTTTTCAGTGAAATTAGTAAGAACTATCAAAATTAAAAACATTCAGATTATAAATCTGTGCATAGTTATTTTTCTAGAATTTATTTAGGGTTTAAAAATTATAAATTGTTGGAATTGCTAAATTGACAGTGAAATCTCAAAAAAAAAAAAGCTGCGTCCTATCCTCTTGCTCAAAATTTGGTACTCAGTTGTGAAAAGTACAGCCTAACCTTTAACCTGACCATTAATTTATGTTTGACAGTTTTCCCTTTGACCTTACAATTTATTTTCAAGAAAGTTATCTGTTTGTAATAATTAAGTCAAGATTCTGCTGCTGTGAATTAGTTTGATCACAGAGTGGGTTTGGTATTTCCAGGATTCAAGTTTGGCCTACCTTTTGGGGGGCCTTTTTCGGGCCTACCATTGAGCCTCAATTTTTGTGAATCTACCTTTTTGTCCTATTCAAATTAAATTTAAAATTTTGATTCAAGAATTGGTATTATTCTACTATTACACCCGTCTAACGTCCAGCAAGTATTATATGTTCATTAAGTAGATTTTTAAATTCTAAGACTTTCCTTCTATAGCGTTTCCGTCGCAAATGCTTCGTTTTCGAGATACGTTCGTTTGTGTGTTCGTACGTTCGTTTGTGTGTTCGTACGTTCGTTTGTGTGTTCGTTTGTGTGTGTTCGTTACATGTCTGCCCAATCACTGCGCTCCATCCATTTCGAATTTGAATTACTTTCCTACCGGAATGGAACACTCATTCCACTCATTCAGAAGTACATTAGGCCTGGCTCTGTGAGTTGTAGTGATTCCTGGGCTGCCTACAAAACTATAAGTGATTTAGGTTAGGATAGGTTAGGTTAGGTCAATTTTGAAGGTGAAATTTTTTTCCTATGGTTTTTGATATTTTGAACGAATCTGACTTTCAAAACCGTCGGAAATGACTCGTTTTCGATTGCCGACTGGGGGGAGGGGGGGTATCTCAAAAACGAGTCATTTCCGACGGTTTTGAAGGTCAGATTCGTTCAAAACACATCAAAAACCATAGGAAAAACATAAATTTCACCTCGAAAGGGAGACGGGTATAATACTGTACATTTACCCAAGAATTCCCTCTTATTGTTCTAGAATTGAGTAAAATTCGATTAAGTATTTTTTAGTTCCAACGTTCAAGAAATTTTAACATAAACATGTCTGAACTTAAAGAATTTATTAAAAGGCGTGGAGGTCATAGAGCTATGGTTTCTAAACTCATTTCGAGTTTGGACGAGCTTTTAAACGAGAAGGAAATTCTCGTTGAAGATCTAGAGTAGACTAGAACAA
Organism: Bathynomus jamesi; assembly: GCA_023014485.1. NCBI lineage: Eukaryota > Metazoa > Arthropoda > Malacostraca > Isopoda > Cirolanidae > Bathynomus > Bathynomus jamesi. The sequence continues at coordinate 183,458 of JAJOZX010000763.1, read as the reverse complement.
CTTTGTAACCATCACTGTAAACTTTTGGAACTTAATGACAAAATTCATAGTAGTTTAGAGGATCAAGAATATTTAGATGATTTAAAAAATCGGAGGAAAGGGATTTAGAAATTCAAAAATGCATTTTTAAAGTAAAAAATGTATTAGCTCAAATAAAGGATGCAAAGAAAAAAATTAATAGTTCTGGAAATGCAACAAATAACCTAGAAAATAGCTCTTCAAACGCCGAGAAATTTCAAAGTGACTTCATGAGTGGGTTAAGTGCTATTTTGAAGGGTAATGCTGCACCACCTAACCTTCAGTGCAGAAATTTCAGTGGTTCTACTGACAAGCAAGAGTTTAAAGACTTTCTTAGTCAGTTCGAGAATTTGATTGGTGTTCGTACTGATCTGACAAATTCTGCCAAATAATTATCATACTTGAAAGGGTACTTGAAGGACATAGCTTATCACTCAATTAAACATTTGTCAAATGTTGATGACAATTATGAGATAGCTCTAGACATTTTAAAAGATCTTTTTCTAGACATCCCTTATATAATTGATGTCACTCAAGAAATTAGTTACGGCTAATGAAATTGATGACTTTCAATATGATAAATTAAAAAACTGGCTTAGTGAAATTCGAGCTATGGTTCTTGATTTTAAAAATTGAGGTGGATTTAATGGATGAAACCTCGTCTGGTAGTTTGTTGTTGGGTCACATCTTAATGAGTAAATTACCTATTTCATTCAAGAAGGAAATTGTTCGCAAATGCGAATCCAATTACCCTTCTCCAAATCAAATTTTTAAGAATTATGGTGAGATTATTAAAACTTTGTCTAGATTAAAGTCTAGTAAAGCCAAGCCTAATCAAAATCTCAAAAAATTCTATAAACCCAATAATGTGGTAAAAAACATTAAAAGTGAAGAACTTAAAGCCACTCTTCAAACTTTTCAGACTGCAGCCTCAAATATGCCTCAACCTAAAAAGGCCAGTCCTAACTTTAAAAAGTGTAAATTTTGTGATGGCGACCACTCTTTAATTCGCTGTTCTAAATATGACACACTTCAAAAACGGCTTAAAAGATGTCAAGAAATCGATTTATGCTCTTTGTTCGAGCATCAGACATTTGGAAAACAATTGTCCTGGTAAGGATAACAAGCGCTCATTTTTTTGTGCAACCTGCTGTTTGAACTCTCATATTTCAGCATTATGTCCCAAGTTGGGTTCAAATAAAATAACTAATGGTGTCGAGACGCAGGTAAACAGTGTATCGGTGCATGCAATGTCTTCGGAGAATCAGATATTTCGAAGTCGCGGCGTTTTGTTACCTACCGTGACTCTAGAACTTGTAAATCAAAATAATGTCAAATCAGTTAGGTGTTTGCTAGATTTAGCTTCACAAAGATCATATATCAGACCCTCAGTTCTAGATGGTTGGGAATGCCAATTAAAGAAACCTAAATTCGAATGTCTAATAAGAACCTTCATTGGATCTCAAGTTAGAGAAATTCAAGAAGTGGAGTTGGGTGTAAGGCTGAATCCATCTAAAGCTACTCTTAAGAACTTCATCGTTGATGAAAAGATGGATTTAGATTATACCGTTCCAGAATTAAAAAACGTGATTTCTCAACTTCAAGAAGGAGGAATTAATTTCAGGGACAAGTCCTTTTATGCCATTCTCCTTCGTAAAACTCAAGAATGGTACTGCCATATCAGTTTCTCAAGGACTTATACCTATTGGAGAGTTGGATACTTTCAAGAGTCCAATTCAACATTCCAGCAACAGTCGTAGATCTGTCAAGGAAACTCGTCAGTTTTTTTTTCAAGAACTCGTTAAAAAATTGACTAGAAAGATCTGAAATTGATCAACAAAATTCCCTTCCTCTGACTGAGACTGATGAATCAAATTCAAGTTTTGATTAGAGTTTCACGGCAGCGGAGCAATCTGCTGTTCAAGTTTTAAAACCTACTAATTCAGGGCTTTCGGGGTGTAAAAACCCTTGGCATTGTTCCCTTTTTAAACTTAATTCAGGGCTTTCGGTGTAAAAACCTTTTTTTTTTTAAACTTAATTCAGGGCTTTCGGGGTGTAAAAACCTTTGGCATTGTTCCCTTTTTAAACTTAATTCAGGGCTTTCGGGGTGTAAAAACCCTTGGCATTGTTCCCTTTTTAAACTTACTAACCCCTCAAGTGAAACACCGAATCGAAGCTTAGCTTCAAATATTCAAATACCCTGTTTAAATCAGGACTCAAATGGTTTACAGATTCACGAGTCTGGAGATGGGAAGAGTTCGCTTGCGGTCTTCAACGATGATGAACCGGGTCTTCATTCTATCGTGAACTGTCATGAATCCGACCCCAAGTTATTTCAATCCTTTGTGTCACTGTAAATCCGACTCCGATCTAGACTTAGGTCTGGAAAATTTATATAAATTGGAGTCTATAGGTATAGATGAGAGTTCAAATGGTAGTTTGGATGAGATCAAAGTTAAACAATTTAATGACTATACATCTGTCTGGTGGCCAATATTATGTGGTTACCGTTGCATGAAGAGCTAATTAACCGTATTCCATCTAATCATAAAATAGCATTGGCAACTCTAAAAAGGGTAATTGGATTTCTCAATAAGAAAAACTTGCACTCTAAATATGCTAATGTATTTAAACAGCAATTAGATGATGGGATAATTGAAAGGTTTGATGTGACTCCAGACCAATATCAGAACTGCATCTGGATACCTCATAGGCCAGTCATTAGGGTGGGAGATAAAGTTACAACTAAAATAAGGCCAGTTTTCAATTGTAGTTTGAAAACGGGTGAAGCTGCATATCCTGGTGTAGACCTCATGAATTCACTGTTTACCTTATTATGCCCATTCAGAACCAATTGATACGTAATCCTTTCAGATATAAAACAGGCATTTCTTCAAATCAAGCTCAAGCTTGATGTTGATAAAAATAGGTTTTGTTTTTTCTGGGAAGAGGACGGTGTTATTAACTTATCGGTATACTACCATAGTATTTGGTCTGGCCAGTTCACCTTTCATACTCAACTATGTCATTAAATATCACGCCAATCAGTATCTAGATGATTTATGTTCTCAGGTTCTCAAGAAACATTTTTATGTGGATAATTTAATTTTCACAAATTCAGATCCAGAATTACTTCTGGAATTATACTCCACTTTGAATCAGAGAATGTCTGAGGGAGGTTTCAACCTTAGATCATGGAACACTAATCTAGACTGTCTCAAAAACATAATGGTTCAAGATCAAAATGTTGTTCAACATGAATGCTTGGAAAAGGTGCTGGGTTATCACTTTGATGTAAGTCGGGACTTAATCTTGCTGTCAGAATATGATCTAGACCCTGAAGCTTGTACCAAGCGCCAAATCCTTTCCCAAATTTCTAAAATTTTTGATCCATTATCCCTTTACCTCCCAGTTACCATTCGGGGTAGGCTTCTCATGAGAAAATTGTGGAAGCTTAAGTTGTCTTGGGATGAGACAGTCGGTAAAGATGAATTGAAGGTTTGGACTAAGATTTACGAAGATCTTCAAGAACTTTCAAATCTTTCTTTCAAACGTTCAGCTTTCGATTCTAGCGACTCTGTTTCATTAGTCATTTTTTGTGACGCTAGTGCCAGTTGTTACGGATTTGCAGTCTATGCAGTTAGCCCTTCAGGATCAAACTTAGTTTTTTCCAAGGCTAAAGTGGCTACTATTCAAGCACGTACTTTACCTACTTTGGAATTACTTTATCTAGCGTTCAAATGTCTTCCTCAATTTCTCTCATTCTCTCATCCATTAAAGCTCAGTTCTCAAATATCAAGATTTTTGTTCATGCTCAAATTGTGCTGTCTTGGGTCATTTCGTCAGACCTCAATGTCAAAATAAAAACCATGTTTGTTCGAAATCGAATTCAGGATATTAGACACATGCATCAAGAAATTCAAACTAAATTCAGTATTTCAATATCATTTAATTATGTCTCAACTAAAGAAAACCCCGCAGATCTCATTACTCGGGGAATATCATTTAGAGAATTTGAGAACAATCTAGAACTCTGGATGCATGGTCCTGAATGGTTAGTTCTAGATTCATCCTTTTGGCCTAAATATGATCTTCAGTGCCTATCTAACCCAAACAAATTAAAGACACAATCAGCTACAATTACATCAGTCACTTTAAATGCTGGTAAAACTGAACCCATTCTTGACATCAAACGGTTTTCAAACATTCACAAAGTCTATAGAATCACGGCTTATGTACTAAGTTTTCAAATGCAGAAGGAAACCCAATGTAGACGTGGATAGGGGTAGTAGGTTGTATTGGCTATACATCATGCAACTTGAATCCTTTGACAAAGAAAATCAATTTCTTGAAACGGTTCAAGAAAATCCCAATCAGCAAGTTCCCAATCTGGTTAACCGTCTGGATCTCTTTCTAGACGAAGTCAGATTGATTCGAACCAAGGGCAGACTTTCAAGAACAAACGTGTATGATTATGACATCATAAATCCCATATTACTAGGTAAACATCATCACTTCACTGAATTAATAGTTCGAGATTGTCACTCTAGATGCAAGCATTTAGGTATTCAATCCACCTTAACAATGCTGCGCTTGCAGGGGTTTTGGATCACTAGTGCAAGACAAACCATCAAGCGTATCATTTCTAGTTGCATTACTTGCAGAAAATACAATCAATTTTCTTACAAGTATCCCAAATTCACCAATTTCCCTAAGCATCAGATGCGTTTGTTCACTCCCTATAAACATGTTGGGGTTGACTTCACAGGTCACGTTTGGGTCAAAGACCCTGACTCGGGAAAAACTGTCAAACGATTTATTTTGCTCTATACTTGTCTTCACATAAGAGCCATACATTTAGATCTGCTTCCTGATATGAGTACCAAATCTTTCTTGCTCTCATTCCAGAGATTCACTAATCTATATGGTGTTTGCGACAGAGTTTACAGCGACAATGCTAAAAGTTTCATTCAAGGTGGTAAGGCATTAGAAGACTCTTTAAATTCTAACGAATTTCAAGAGCACATGCGAGCCAGTGGTATCAAACACATCCGGCTTCCAGTTTATTCAGCCTGGATGGGATCTGCTTGGGAGCGTCTCATTCGAGTAGTGAAAAGCTGCCTTTTCAAAACCATTGGGCGTTCTGTTCTAGATCATTTCGATCTACTGACCTTGCTAACTAGCATTCAAAACGCTGTGAACTCTCGTCCGCTAACATACGTCTCGTCAGAGAATGAATTGTCAAGCTTAACGCCTAATTCACTCCTTAAACACCAAAAGGAATCTTTGGTATTCAAGTTTGAAACTGATGATGATCCTTTATGTTTATGGTCACAAAATTCCCCTACTCAAAACGAACTAAATAAATCGTTTGAATTATTGAACAAAGTATTCTCAATTTAGACAATGGTGGTATGAGGAGTACCTGTTGAGTCTTCGAGAACATAGTCGAGATTTATACGAATCAGACTGGGTTAATCGCATCAAAGTTGGCGATGTGGTTTTCATTAAATCTACTACTAAAACCAGACCCTTTTGGCAGATGGGACGCATCCTGCATTTGTTTGTAGGCGATGATGATAAAGTCAGAAGTGTTCAACTCAAGAGATCAGATAACGAAGTTTTAAATTATCCTATTTGTCACCTGTATCCATTAGAAATCTTGATTACTCATAATGATGCTCGTCAAGACCTTCCAAATTCGAAAGATGTTCAAAGAAAAAACCCTAATCTAAGACCCACTAGGAAAGCTGCAATTCATTGCAAACAGAGGCTCAAGGAACTACTAAATAGGGAAGACGATTAAGATTAGATTTAAGATGGTTATGGGTTCAAAAAGGTTTAAAAAAATATATATATATATTTGGTGGTGTCATATCAAATTTTAAGATTTAGACTGCAATTTTAGATTTTAAATTGCAGTTTCTCCGTCGGGAGGTTATTAGATTTTTTTCTTATTTATTTCTCATTATATTCAATCATATCATTAATTTAACAAAGGTTGGTTCGACTTGTACGGATATATCTTCCGTATTTTCAAACCACTACAACCATAAACCGTTCCGGCTGCCTCGTTAAATCTGCTGGTTTTTGTGAGAAAAGACTTGATAGTGAAGTTGTTGGAGTTTAATTGGTTTCAAAGCACTGAATAGTGAGGTTATAGAAGAATTCTGTTTCAAATTTGTTCAGCTAAGTGTTGCTGCTTCAGGTTTGATCGATAGTAAAGTGCATTAAATTGCATTCATGTTTCAATCATCTATTTCAAATTAGGCTGTTATAAGGCTGTTAGGTATAACATTTCCCTTTCAGAAAACAGGCAATCAATCTTCTTTATATTCAAGTATTATCAAGGTAAAGTGTTTACAATTAAAACTACTAAGGTAATGGTCTATTTTGTTTTCTTAGAATAAGACAATTAATTACTACCAACTAAAGAGGGTGTTAAACTATAACACTGGGCAACACGTATTTTATTGAATGATATCTGACACTTGATTCTAGGTAATTTGGGTGCGCTGAATACGAATTTCAACTCGGTTTGGCTCTATCAGGTCCTGATTCTTGTCGACAGCCTATGTGCCATTTTCCAGATTTTTCAAATTAGGACTAAAAAATTAAGTCACGTGTTAAATTTTTTTTTCAAGTTTCATGAATACAAGCAGTTCAAACTACAGTAAAATTACATTATAACGATAGAAATGACTTAAAATAAAAAAACAAACAGATATGAAGCTTTCACTGTGGCAAAAAATTTCTTTTGTAAGACTTTCTAGCGTATTTGCTTGTTGATGGCAGGTCTCTTTTCAAGCACCAGCAGTAATCAGCCATCATGTGGGAATCCCAGCGGCCTTGGTACCGTTCCTCCATAATTTTGATATCTTGGTGGAATCTCCCCTTGTTCGTCACTTACATCACCTAAATTACTTGGAAATTGGTCAAGATGGCTATTCAAAAAATGCATTTTTATGCTCATATTGCAACCTAACTCTTTTTAGTCCCTTAAAAGTTTTTTTACGATTTCTTCGTAGTTATCTGCCCTATAATTGCCTAAAAAGTTTTCTATCAAGTCCACGAATGAGAACCAGCCATTTTTTTCGCGTTCATTCATGACATTAGGAAAATTGCTGTCTTTAATCATTGTTCTTATTTGTGGACCGTCGAAAATTCCCGCCTTGATTTTTTCATAACTTAAACTTGGAAATTTTGAAGTTATGTATTTGAAACACTCGCCGTTCGTATCTAAAGCTTTTACATATTGTTTAATGAGGCCTAGTTTTATATGCAGAGGAGGAAATATGATTTTATCTCTGCTCACTAAAGGTGGATTAATTACGTTTTTTTCTCCGACAGTAAGTGATGTTCGTGCTGGCCAGATTTGTTTGAAATAATGTTCTTCCTTGGCTCTGCTGTCCCATAAGCAAAGGAAGCAGGGATATTTAGTATACCCTCCTTGTTGTCCTAGCAGAAAATTAACCATTTTTAAGTCAACACATATGATCCACTCGTGCTCCCTATATTTGATAAGATTTAAAACCTTTTCTATATGTTCATACTTTTCTTTTAATTTTGTTGAGTGCCCAATCGGTATCGAGCCGTATAGATTGCCATTATGCAACAACACACACTTAAGACTTCTTTTCGAACTGTCTAAAAACAAGCGCCAATCATTTGCATCGTAAGACTCAACCCCCATCTTCTTTAACAAACCAACTATGTCGCAGCAATATACTAAACTATCCTCTGTTCTAAAATATTTAACAAGTTCTTCTTCTCTTTTTCTGTAAAATGAAATGTATGTGTTTGAAGTAAGCAAGTTTTTCTCTTTAAGTCTTGAAGCTAAAATTTCCGCAGCCTTTTTTGGCAAATTTAGATCCCTTACAAGATCATTCAACTCGGCCTGGTTAAACTTTTGCGGATCGTTTTGACTTTCAAATACGCTGGGGTCAAAATCGGTGTCTGACTCCTCAAAGTGCATAACAATATTTTCAGGAACATCTTCAACTAATTCTTGAGTTCGCAGACCCTTAAATTTTGGAATGGGGATCTCATTTGAATGTAGCACAGGTCGTATCGCGGTGTCGAAATTTGGGTACTCGATACAATGTTTATTTTTCTTAGTGAAGCCCGAAGTCTTGACAAAGCAAAGGTAGCAATCGGTCTCGTGGTTAGTAGGCTCTCGCCACACCTGATATGGAAAAAAAATTGTAAAGCGTTAACAAAAGCGACGAGAGACTTGTTTTTATGAATTTTATCAAAAGTTATCACCCAAACATTTAACATTTCTATGTGTTTCAACCTTATGCAATATTTGAGATTCTTATAAACATTTTCTGTAAATTTTTGTTTATGTACCTAAGTTACAATATACTAGTGATTAAATTACGTAGTTTTATGAAATCATAAACTTACCATCGGAACTCCAAAAGGTATTTTTGAATCCGAACCCTTCGTCCACTGTCGCAGTCTTTCAATGCATATAGTGCAGGCTTTATGTGGAGCCCACGATTTATCTTGGTCCCCCAGTTTTATGCCAAAATAAGCTAAGTAAGCTCTTTTTACGAAGTCAGTTATATTTGCTCGTTGATGTGGAAGTGTAAAATTTCCACATATATAACAGAAGGAATCAGGGTTGTTTTTGCATTTGAACTTTCTAGTGCTTGATGACATATTGCTTGATTGTTCTGCCAATTTGTAAAGGTATTTAAAGCCCTTAATTCATATAAATTTAAGAAAATCTGAAATATAAACACAAAAATTAGTTTAAATAGGTACTTATTATGAAATAGGTACTTACAATCTATGAAATTAACTAGAAACACGGATGAGTAGGTACAATATAAATTACGTCTAATTAAATCAACTATATTAAATCACGATGACAAATTACTCACTAAATCATATGCCAATTCAAAATTATGTTAATGCCCAAACTTAATTAACTAACTCGACTGACTGACTGACTGACTGACTGACTGACTGATTGAATTGACTGATTAACTCTGGAAACGAGTCGCTTTTATATATTTAGTTGTCCCTCTAGAATACTCTACAGAGAACAGGAACGCTCGAGAAAATTTTAGAATTCTATAATATTTTTAGCTTAATTTACTAATATTAAAATGGGTTAAAAATGACAAAATTAAAAATATTTTTAGGGTGTTACATATAAAAATATACATAATACAACAATACCATAACAATAGGTACAAATACCTAGATAAAAACCTAGTTGCATAATGTGTAACTGCAAAAAGAGCGAGTATTGAGAAAAAAACCTTTTTATGAATACGACGAAAGAGGAGGGGTGTTGAGCAAAATCAGGACCTGATAGAGCAAAACCGAGTAAAAATTCGTGCTCAGCGCACCCAACTTACCTAGAACTAACTGTCAAATCTAATTCAATAGACAAAAAGTTGAAATTTGTTCCCCAGTGTAATCAAGTTTAACCCTCTGATAGCATAAAATTTCTATCAGCGGGATTCAATAATATTAGTCAGGATTTAATTTATGATTCGGGAAATAATTCATAATGTAATTTAGTGTTAATAAATTAATAGTTTAGTATTCAAATACTGTGTTGGGTTAAAACAATATCTTACGTCAGTGATATATTTAGTCTTATCTGAATATGTCGTTATGGAGCATGGGAGCTTTTTAGGCAGAATCGATGGGATTCAGTTAATTTATTACAGAAGAGAAGTGAAATAGCAAATAATAATAATAACAATAATAACAAAAATTAATAATAGAATAAAATACAGACATTATGCCAGCTATTTCTGCATATTTTTACCTTTTGTTTGCTATTATGCCTTTATAATTATTGCATGCAACAGTATAAGTTTAAAACAAAATGATCATTTGTATGCTTAATAGATTGTATTTCGATTTTATTTCACCAGATTTTTTTTATACCCTACTCATCTTATACCAAATCTGATGCCATACTGGAAGCGATTGTCCCCATATAACTTACATATTTATTTGTTTCTCTAACCTTTTTAATTAGCCTATAACATTCTACTTTCCGTCCTTTTATTACATTTATAGTTACACAGTTCCTTGTCTATTTCACTTAATGAATTTTCAAAGATTCCTAACATACGCGATTTTATTACTATTCTACAAATTCCCTCAAAATCCAAAGCACAGGATGCGAAAACAGTTGATGTGACTAAAAATACAGTAGTTACCGTTACCTTTTTCCTTTGATGTGAATTCAATCCGACGTAAATGCAACGAGTTTCTTGAGTTTCTTGAGTATATTGAGGTTCTGAATGTAGTTGTCTAGGTTAGCTTTAAACCCTCAACCCTGTCCCAAACCTAGGTCCTATGTGCTAAGCAGATAGCTGGTGAGGGAAGCTACGTATATTTTGAAAAAGGCCTCTCTGCTAGTGACCCGTTACCCACGTTGGACTTCATCGTGAAAAAGAGAACTTTAGTATTTGCCATTTATCATTACTTATTCGGACTATAATGGATTTAATTATCCCAGGAGAGTTCCTTGTTCAATGCACATTAGGTTTGTGTATTATAAATGTTAGTCAAAAGCCAAAATCAGAAAAGTAAAAAGACGAAATGACTATTTATGTTATACGTTATGAAGACCGAAATCAATGTAAACATAATGACCTAAACCTAACCTAATCTAACAGTTACTGATTTCGGCTTTTGACTGTTAGATTAGATTAGGTTACGTTAGGTTTAGGTTATTGTTACATGCATATGTTACAGAAGCCGAAATCTGTCATTTCGCCTTTTTACTAGTCAATACACGTATTGTCTGATTTCGACTTTTGACTAAGTATATATATATATATATATATATGTGTGTGTGTGTGTGTGTGTTTTTTAAGACGTTATTTGGGAAAAGAATTAATACGTTTTACTTTTTTCATTTACACGATATTTCGATTAAATAATTATTTATCACTGCTAAAAATTATATACTTATTTCAACAAGTGCTTAAATTTACTTTCATTACCATGACAACTATGTCAATAGGTCAAACTTCAAAATAACTTGTTATATTCAGCATTTGAGAATCGCGTTCATTCTAATGGAAAGTAAATGGACTTTCAAGGCTATTGAAATATTCTTCAAACCTCTTTGATGTAAAAATAGATTTAAATTTTAATTCGATCCATTTAATCGAAAGTTGTATTAAGAAAGTGTTTACTAAAATGCTTGATCGTAATTGCTAAGAAAAGTGTATCTGAACATTCGAAAGATGAATAACGATTACGGGAAATAATGTCGTATAACGGAGCTGATTTTTACTTTATATCAAAATAATATAAAAAAATCTCTCAAATTAAATTCCAATGGACGCTCGCACGCTTCCATACGCCGTGTTTCCAAACTATTTCATTTTGCAAACACATACTTTTACTTAGTTACAAACGTTACAGGAAGAAAGTTGTAATGTTTCCAGATGTGTTTATTTAAGAGTTGTAATTCTTTCGCACTCAAAGCGACTTCAATTTCATCGAACGCTTATGTAAACCTTTAAAGATTACCCAAGTTACTAGATACTCTTGCGGTTTCGCAGTTAATATCTGACGAGCTGTTGGATTAATTTCGTATATGAGAGAACTTACGCGTGATCAGTTTAAGAAGATTTTTAATTTAAAAGAGTCGTAAAAGTAGTAATAAGTTTTTATCTCTAAAACACATTTTATTGAAAAAAGCCTTTACTGAAGATAATTTCTAAAAAGATAAAATCATTAAAAGTTCGACTGAAATGATGAGAAATAGTCACGAATATGTAATTTGTCACTCGTGAACGAGAACCCCCCAAAAACGGAACTCAGTTTCAGAAGTGATTAATGACGTCACAACAACCAACTTTGCCTTTTTATTTGCATTCATGTCAGTGTTACGTAACGATTTTTTTTTGCTTTAATTTTGCGTTTCGGTCCTATATTTTGTAACTTCCTTCTATCGGAGTGGAGATAATTATTTTATATTTTTGTCAAGCTTGTTGTGTGAAGTGGTTGGTTGGTTGGTTGATTGGTTATGAATTCACAAATTCTAACCAACTCTCTCTCTCTCTCTCTCTCTCTCTCTCTCTCTCTCTCTCTCTCTCTCTCTCTCTCTCTCTCTCTCCAATAATTGCTGCTTCACATGTTTCATACTTTTTATCACGAGAGCATAAATTTCACTCTTCGCGAACGTCTAATCCGATTAGAGCCTTTTTAAACTTTTTATCGTCATTGGAATTTAATGTTTTTTTGTGAAGACTTTTAAAATTTTAAATTTTATTATATTAATATAAAAACTTCATATTTTATGGAAATATTTTTTTTTTTTTCCAGGTGTGACCAGGGCATGAGTGTATAATCCAGACATACCCTACGAATAACAACTAACGATAACAATATTTGTTAATGGATGTTATTATTGTCATTAATGTGGGGCCTTCTGAAAGTCAAAAGAATAAATACAATCGTGGAGAGAGGTTTGGGCCTCATTTCTATTGAATTCTTTTACTCATTGGGAACCTTCATTGTATGAAAGGAATGAGGGATCGGTGAGGCGAAACCTTTTTTTTTTAATTCTTCTGATACGAATCTTTTAAAAGGAACCTTTTGGAGAAAAAGGAGGTTCGTCTCAGCTTTGATAAAAGCGGGCGAGCGACACATGGGCTAGGAAGCCTACAATACCTAGTCAGTCCACGCTCGCTGTGTGTGTGTGTGTGTGGAGGATATACGTTTGTTTGCCTGTTCTAAGTTGGTTTATACACGCCAAAGCGGTTAGGGTAATCTGCACCAAATTTAGTATACACATTAACTTAAGGGAGAATCAGGGAAGGTTTTAGTAACACACTTGCCCCTTTCAGCCCCCTTCTCCCGCCCAGGTTGTGTTTTGGGGAACTTTTGCTGAGCAAGGCGCATCCGGTGTTCTAGTGTGTAAAATATACCGGGTGTCCGAGAATTATCTGTACAAGTTTTGGCTGTTATTAAAAGTCAACCATAAAGTGTAGAAATTCCAGTGTTGTCCCATTTTACAGAGAAACTCATTAAGTTTTTTCTTATAACAAGTTTTGACAAGTTTTTTGTACGCGGGTGACAGACATTGATGATTTAAAAGCAAGAATCACAGCTGCTATTGAGCGAATTGATGTGGATATGCTGCAGCGTACATGGCAACATTTGGATTATCGATTGGATGTTTTGCGAATCACTGATGGTGCACATATCGAATGTTTGTAACAACGTTACTTTAATAAAAGAAACTTTTGAAAATACAGATTCTAAATAATCTTGTTTAAGATTTTACGTGTTATCGAGAATTTTATTAAAAGATGAAATTGTACAGATAATTTTCGGACACTGGAATTTCTAAAAAACTTGTCAAAACTTGGTATCAGAAAAAAACTTAGATATTCTCTGTAAAATGGGACAACACTGGAATTTCTACACTTCATGGTTGACTTTTAATAACAGCCAAAACTTGTACAGATAATTCTCGGACACCATGTGTATGTATATATATATATATATATATATACATATATATATATATATATATATATATATATATATATATATATATATATATATACACATTCATTTTAACTGCAAACACGCAGTATAATTAACGTAAAGAACGACGCTTGTATAGGAGAATATTCCGCGCAAGATGAGGAGGGAGAACGAAACAAATGAAAAAATGAGGTAACCACCCGGGAATCGAACCCGGGATCTTCCGATTGCCGGTCAGATATGATAACCATTACACCATGGGCCTCACTCATGGGCCTCACTCAGTCAAATGCCGTAATTCTCCTACATACGCGCAGAAACCAATGCCCCAAGGGGGCACCTCCCGCATGCCGTACATTATATACATTTTACGGCATTTGACTGAGTGAGGCCCATGGTGTAATGGTTATCATATCTGACCGGCAATCGGAAGATCCCGGGTTCGATTCCCGGGTGGTTACCTCATTTTTTCATTTGTTTCGTTCTCCCTCCTCATCTTGCGCGGTATATTCTCCTATACAAGCGTCGTTCTTTACGTTGATATATATATATATATATATATATACACGAAAGCCTCGTCAGTACTTTGACCCCCTATTTGATTGACAATGCTGCTGCGAGCTGCTCGTACCCTGAAATGGACGTATGGGGAATGGTGCTCCGTGTGAAAAGATATTTAACTACATATTTCTACTTAAACAATGAATGCATCGATGAATAATATATATATATATATATATATATATATATATAAATAAAGAAATTGTGGATACACGGGCCAAGGATAAAGGTCAGTCAGTACTCATCTTCTTAAGACCTTAGTTCAACGTTTTCTCTCCTTCAGATGAAATCGAAACTCTTAACTTCGACTGATGAAACGATCTTCTTTGAAAAATGATCGAAAGATGTGGGGGGGGGGGGAGAGAGTAAAACGTTCGTCTCAGAAGGTCAGAGTGTGTCTTCGTTTAAATAAAAAAAAATGAAAATAAAAAGAAAGGTCAGTTAGGAATTTTTCATTGTGGGTTGGTCCATTCAGTTACGAGGAAGGAGGGGGCGTCTGTAAGGGAAAGTCGATTTTAGTAACCCAAATACACGCGTAAAAAAAAAAAAAACGAATAAAAACCGTGTCTCATTTATTATGTTTTTATTGTTTGGTTGTGGTCAAGTTTGACTCATTTCACTTTAAAATCAAGGGGTAATAGAAAATATATACAGGGTGCTTCAAAAAAAATGTACCACTTGTATGACAAGTGTCATTACTTTCCACTCATTTTTTTTTTTTTTTTTTTTTTTGGTAAATATTTGTTTATTCGCTTGTTTTTTAATAATAATAATGTCGTTTTTTCAGGGATTGTGTAAGTAATTAATGGGTGAATCCCATTCAATGGAAATGGCTACAAGGTTTACATTAGAGCAACGCAGATTTCTGCTGATTTCTGCGTTGCTCTAATGTAAACCTCGTAGCCATTTCTCTTGAATGGAGTTCACTCATTAATCACTCGCATAATCCTTGAAAAAATAAACTATTAAAAACAAGTGAATACCACACAAATTTTTACAAAAGAAAAAACACTACCACAAACCATAAGTGGTAAGCAATGAAATATCAGCACCACACAAGTGGTAACATTTTTATGAAGCACCCTGTACATACGAATTTGAAGAAGTAAATTGTACGAAGAATTTGACCATGACGTAAAAATTCTTGGACGATGACAAAATCGTGGAGTAAAATGAAAAGTTATATTTTCTGAGTGACGAGTTTAAAATCGGTCGCATTCCTAAATTTAATCATAAATTATATTTTATTGGCTTTCAATGAAGTGAAAAATGTAATTAACCCCTATTTCAAAACCATGCTAAATTATACCAAAGGTATATTTTACACACATTAGGAAAGGAAGGTTAAGAAAATTATAATGAATTATATATATATATATATAT
Organism: Bathynomus jamesi; assembly: GCA_023014485.1. Classification (NCBI taxonomy): domain Eukaryota; kingdom Metazoa; phylum Arthropoda; class Malacostraca; order Isopoda; family Cirolanidae; genus Bathynomus; species Bathynomus jamesi. The sequence goes on along the minus strand of JAJOZX010000763.1, from coordinate 168,008 downwards.
ATATATGGGCTACGTCGTGGCCAGTGTCGTAACACCGCTTCCCCGAGATCAGCGAAGTTAAGCGACATTGGGTCTGGGTAGTGGTTGGATGGGAGACCGTCCTTCACGCCCAGATTATGTAGCGACCCGTGGTTCGGACCCCACGTAAAGCTGTAGGTCCCCTCCGTCATATGACCTTAGATGTTGCGAAGGAGGTTAAACAGTTTAACCCCAATTAAAATATATATATATATATATATGCAGTAGTCACAGAATAACACGTGATCTTATTAATAAGCAAACCACAAGGAAAAAGAAACACGAAATCCGAGCGCCTTTTTCCTTTCTCCCTGTGGTTGTTTGCTATATATATATATATATTATATACTACGTATATTGGCAGGCTGTAAATCTCATAAAATAGTACAATATTCTTGAGGATAATAAACGATACTATAAATCAAACAATACGATAATAAACTTAACTAAAAATTAAGACAGAAATAAAAATAAGACGTTTATAGATATAGAAAGGATTGTTCGTAAGGAACCGACATTTGAGAATTATGATAACTTGTGCGTTGATCGGTTTCATTATGCAAAATGAAAATTATGGAGTCCTTACTCGTGTGTGTGTGTATATATATATATATATATAGGGTGGCGCAAAAGTCGCGCATCATGGGAATTTTCACTGTTGATTATAATATATATTTTTTTCTTTTAGGTAGAGGATGGCTGCGAAATTAACAATAGACGAGAAAGTGAGCTTAGTTTTAATGTATGGAATACCAGGTACAACAAATCTATGAATTCTGCATACCGACCTCCGCATCCTCGAATCCCTATATATCCTTAGTACAAAACCAATCCTCAACGACTACAGGTCTGCCTTCAACTTAAACAGCTAAATAATTCTTCTGAACCATCATTGAAAAAGAAATCCGCCACCACTCTTCGACTTCTAACATTGATACTTCAACAGTCAACCATTCCCAACCTTTATACAATTAGATTAAACACCCCTCGTACAATAAATAACCCGGTAAGGGTTGTCTTCAGTATTCGTTTCACACTATAACATTTATATATTCGTTTCACACTATAACATTTATATATCTTACCTCTCTACATTTTGTAATTTACTATACTTGTTGACTTTTTTATTTTTCATTTCTTAGCACTGATCATGGAAATTGAATTTCCGAAACGTTTGACTAATAAACATGTACCACCTTCTCGTCCTCTTATTACTTACTAATATATATATATATATATATATATATATATATATATATATATATATATATATATAAGCTGTCAGTGGATATGATTCTCTCTCGCTGAGAGAGAGAAGGGCGAGTTAAACGGACTTGAGCTTCTTCTAAAACTAGCTTCGACCAAGTGAAGGACTGCTTCTTAAAGATCATGTGAGAAACGATTAAAAGTTGTTTACAATACACCTTTGCGATGTATATGCTTCTAAATTAAGAATGATAAATATTAAAGTTCGGGAGTTGTATTATGGGCGGGGGGGGGGGGGGGGGGGAGTAATTTATGTTGCCCCCTTTCTCTAAAAAATTAAATAACTAAGAACGAAAAAAAATAGTTCCCAGAATTTAGTAAACACACACACACACACACACACACCACACACACACACAGTACCTGAAGTTCTCAAATAAAAATCAGAATTTCAACTCCAAAAAATAAGAATTCCGTCCCAAAAATAAGACTATCACAAAATGTTAACGATAATATTATGGGTAGACAAATGAAATGAAAAATTAAGAAATAAGAACAAATGTTTTCTTAGAAATAAGGACACTTGAGAACCCTGCAATACCTACCCACCTCCCTACATACATACATTGCCAACGTTACTATGATAGGTATGTATGATTGTATGTAGGCTGAGTTGGGCACGTTACTTTCTATAAGTAACGACGTTACCGTTACATTGATAAAAAAGTAACGTCGTTACCGCTTCAGTTACTTCTATGAAAAAGTAACGCGCTACCGCTACTTTTGATAAAAGACTAAAGAGTAAAAAAGCCTTAATAATACCAAATTATACTCTGTTTTGATTCTTTTGTCATACAAACTCGAATAATAAAAAAAATGGCCTGTCCAAGAAAAACTAATTGGCATCTGATAGTCGTCCTCGTTTGGAGAAGCTGAAGCTAACAGCTAATTAACAGTTAATAAATGATACTAGTCAAATGATCAGTTTGAAAGTAACGAGTAGCGAGTAACGATCGAAATCGCTCTAAAAAGTAGTGCCGTTACCATTTTCGTTACATCTCGAAAGTAACGCCGTTACCGCTACAGCTACTAAAAAAGTAACGCCGTTACTCCCAACACTGCATATGACTAACACAATACAGTACAAGAAAAAGAAATACGAATGACCAAAATAACTAATAAGTAGCATTGTTTCAGTATTACTGCTATTTAAAAAGTATGTTATTATATTTGATTATTTTTATTAGTTTATTAATTATTGTTATTGTTGTAAAGATGTTTTTAAACTACTAAATGTTATGAGTTATTTATATTAAGTATATTAGTATAATATCAGTGAATTTAAAAAGTAACGAGTGACGCGCTGTTTTGACTATAAATTTAACGGTTACCAAAAACATTACTAAATTTGAACAGTAGTGTCGTTACCGCTGACGTTACTAAAAAAGTAAAACATTCAGTGTTGGAAGTAACGGCGTTACTTTTTTAGTAGCTGTAGTGGTAACGCCGTTACTTTAGAGATATTGTAACGAAAATGGTAATGGCACTACTTTTTAGAGCGATTTCAATCGTTACTCGCTACTAGTTACTTTCAAACTGATCATTTGACTAGTATTATTTATTAGCTGTTAATTAGCTGTTAATTCCTCCAAACGAGGTCTATCAGATCCCAATTTTTAAAAACACGTGTTCCTGAAATCGAACTACACACCTAAAAAATCTGCAAGATTAATTTCTTTGGACAGGCCATTTTTTTATTTTGAGTTTTTTATTTTTTGGTCATAGAGTATAATTTGAAATTAAGGGTTTTTTACTCTTTAGCCTTTTCTCAAAAGTAACGGTAACTCGTTACTTTTTCATAGAAGTAATTGAAGCGGAAACGACGTTGCTTTATCAATGTAACGGTAGCGGTAACGCCGTTACTTATAGAAAGTAATGTGCCCAACTCTATATATGATACTACTTATAAACCTTAAATCTTTGTCACAAGGTTGGCTGACATAAAAATTGGGGCCTAAACTCGAAGGCCTAAAAAAATATGAAGGCCTAAGGTTACAGCTTTATTAGCCTAACTAAGAATGGTTAAGCCGGCCCTGGTCATATGTTGCTCTTACTTTGAATATTAAAAAGGAAAAAAATTAAGGTAGTTCTTTTTATTGCTATTCACTAACCTCACAATGTATGTGTTTTTTTTGTCTTCAGTTCAATGCTTGTAGTTCAGTTCTGTATACATACAGTATATATAATATAATATATACGATGTACATGTATTATACAAAATACAAATTTGAAATTTGAAAAATAACCAGTAATGAGTCGTTATTCGTTACATTTTTTTAATAATTAACGTTTTGGGTAACGACAACTTCTTTGGCAAGTAACGGCTGAAGTAACGTCATTACTTTTTTTCTAGTAAAGCCCAAACTGCATATATATATATATATTATATATCATCTGTACTTAAGCATAGGCTATTCATATCTACTTTGACAAACCAACATGAACAAGACTTATTTTTGCCTTTTATTTTTATCAGAATAAATTTAATAATTATATAAACAAGCAGAGCCTTCGGCTCACTGCCCTACGGGCACTGCTTGTGCTTCGCAAACTCGCCTACGGCGAGGGCACCTTCGGTGCCTGGGTTACCCCTTTGGTGGGAGGTCATTCTCCCTCCCCCAAAACCCCCCCTCATCCCCCTTTATGCAACTTGAAGGCTAACCCCCACCCCCTTGTTGCATAACCCTCTCCCCATTACCCCCTCCCCCATTACCCCCACCCTCCCCATTACCCCACCCTCTCCCCATTATCCCCACCCTCCAGTCCCCCATTATCCTCAACCACTCCCCCGTTACCCCCCATCCCTCAGGGGGAAAGGGCTGGCACCTTGCAACAATTGATCAACATTGCAATTGCATATGCACTCTAACATTTTGCGGTCATACTACTTTGGGAACTAAATAGTGACATATATACTATTACTGATATCGTTTTCACCCGAAATGTATCCTTTTATAGCCGGACGATGTGCAACTTTTTTTTTTCACTTTTTCATGTATTTTTTTTATTGGTTGTAGACGGTAAATCCATAATGAAATCTAATCTGAGTCGCTTTATGTAATTAAAAAGTTTATTAAAAGCGCTTTATTCGATAAAATAAAATTTAAGAGTGGCCTTAAACCAGTTATCGTATTCCCCGGCGTATAAAGCGCACTTTTTTTTCCCCCAAAATACTCCAAAAATCACCCTGCGTGTTATACGGCGATGGTACACATTTTTGGTAGGGGGAGGGATGGTCGTATTATATTTTGGCTGTATATCGTCTCGTGGCACATTTTTTGCACTATACACTGAACAGTTACCTTTAGGGAAAAAAACATTCCTGTCATTCAGTATTTACTCTTAACATTATAAATGCAAATTAAAAGAAAATAAATTTTTATTATTGAACCTAAATATAAAAAAAATAAATGGAAACAAACTGCCATATGGTTTATTCATCATCACTGCTGCTATCCTCATGATTTGAAAGACGTTATCGTAGGCCCCTTAACGAAGATTTTTAATCAGTCACTCGAAACGGGGATTATTCCTGAAGACTTCAAATTAGCTAACGTCAAGCCTATTTTTAAAAAAGGCGACCGCGCAGTAGCTAGCAATTATAGGCCCATTAGCCTAACGTGAATTGTCGGTAAACTTTTGGAATCCGTAGTTAGGGATCGTATCATCGATCACTTAGAAAGTAGAGACTTGATTAATAGTAGTCAGCATGGGTTTCGACGCCATAGGTCTTGTTTAACTAATTTGTTAGAATTTTATAACGAAATAGTGCGCGAATACGATAGGCATAGAGCAGCTGACGTTATTTATTTAGATTTTAAAAAGGCGTTCGATACAGTTCCGCATAGGAGACTAATTGCGAAGGTCAAAGCGCATGGTATACGCGGTCAGGTAGCTAACTGGTTAGAAGAATGGCTTCGTGCTAGGAGACAGAGGGTCGTAGTTAATGGTAGTGAATCGGGGTGGTTAGATGTAGGTAGCGGTGTCCCACAGGGTTCAGTGTTAGGCCCATTGCTATTCGTAATTTACATTAACGACATAGATGTAGGATTCACTAGTAACGTGTCAAAATTCGCGGACGATACTAAAATGGGCGGTTAGGTTGTTAACGAGGACGATAGTAATAGGCTCCAAGACGATGTAAATGGGATTATGGAGTGGACAGAAGTGGCAGATGCAATTTAACGTAGACAAATGTAAAGTTTTGCATATAGGTTCTCGCAACAACTACACGTACACGATGGATGATAGGGAGTTAGCGAGCGTGAACGAGGAAGTAGATTTAGGTGTACGCGTATCTAAGGATTTAAAGGTTAGGAACCAGTGCCTGGAGTCTTGCGCAAAAGCTATAGTATGTTAAGCTTCATAGCGCGTAATTTCGAATTTAAATCGAAGGATATTATATTGCCCCTTTACAAGTCCCTAGTCAGGCCTCATTTAGAATATGCCGTTCAGTTTTGGTGCCCGTACTTGCGTGAGGATATTGATAGGTTAGAAAGGGTTCAGCGTCGCGCCACGAAACTAATTCCGTCATTGCTCAACAAGCCTTATGAAGATAGGAGATTAAGGGGGGAGCTTATTGAAGTTTTCAAAATTGTTAATAACATCGATAACGTAAATTTTGACATTGTTCACTTTCGATAATAGTAATACTCGCAATAACGGATTTAAGTTGCGTGGCAGACGTTTCATTACTAATATCGCTAAAAACTTCTTTACGTTTAAAGTAATTGATAAATGGAATAATCTTCCCGCGTCAGTCGTTCATTCTACCAGCGTTAATATGTTTAAGAACCGTCTTGACAGACATTTTAAAAGTATTAACGTTGTTTAAAATAAAAAAAAGTTAGCAACAGGAGCTCTGGTGGTGGTGCTCGAGGATGAGTCTGTTGACGATGAATGCCAGCTTGTGACATGCCAGCGTGTGATGCCAGCAATAAAATTAAAAAAAAATAAAAAATTAGACTAACACGAACGTAGATGTAGCTCGTAGCGTAAACTAACCCTTTTTTTTGTTTAACTTTACCTACTTTTTTTTTTTCTTATCGCCTTACTTTGCATGTCTGTAACTCTTTTCTTGCATGTTTGTAGTTTGCATGGTATGAGAGTAAGTTAAGACTGTGTTTGCATGGTTTGTAAGCGTTCTTATTTTACTTCTTTTCATCTTTCACCCCTCTCCTATTCTCTCCGACTATTTTTCTGACTTGTCGGCAGTGGCCGGCGGATGATGATGATGATGATGGGGTGTTTTTTTTCTCTTTTTCTGAATGAATTTTAACCCACGAGTGATAGGTGTTCCTCCTTACTTAACCCCTTATTCTCTTCTCTTCTCTTAACCCCCTACTCTTTCCTTTCTCTCGGGCTAACCTTAGAGTGGATCTTAGGGTCTTTGTTAGCCTTAGCCTTAGCCTTAGCTAGCCTTAGCTAGGTGTCAATTCGTGAGTTGGGAGCAGCCATCCATTTATTCCATTCTTCACGCATGAAGTTTTTGAATGGTTTGTTTATTGATACATCCAAAGGTTGCAATTGCGAAGTAAGGCCCCCAGGAATTACCGCTATATTTCTTATAATTTATAAACCTCTTAATTGTATCAGTTATGTGGGCTCTGAACTGATCCAACACTAACAGGGATGATTTCTTTAGCATCCCACCAGGACGTTTTGCCCACATTCTTTATATCCAAACTTTCATGCCGTTTTCTGAACATGGATACCATTTGGTATTTTTTCTTTTGGAAGTGTTTTTCTCTTAAAAAGTAACATCGGTGGTAATTTTGTGCCATCAGCAGTACATGCTAAAACAGCAGTGTAATGTGATTTCTCATGGCCAGTTGTATTGATAGTTACTGGTTTCACTCCTTTTAAATCCACAGTTTTGTTTGATGAAACATCAAAAGTAAGGGGAACTTCGTCCATGTTTGCTCTTTGTCCCAGTTCAATATTTGTTTCTTGTCTTGCATGGATAATAAACCTGTGAAACTATGATTTTCTGTTCATACTCATCTGTCATTCTCTGTGCAATTCTTGTTTTCACTCGCATTCTTAGCCCTTGCCTCTTCATAAATCTTTGGCACCATGATGATGATCCCATAAAATCACTGATTCCATTGTCTATTGCAATTTTTCTTGCTTCCATAATAATCATTTTAGTTGATACTGCTATGCCCGAGTTTCTCTTGTCAATTATCCAGATTTTCAACTGTTCTTCTAACTGCGGCCACTTAACAACTCCCGTTCGAAAATTACGCTTCGTTCGTCCTAAGGTCTTCAGCTTCTCTTGCTTCTGCCATTCTCAAATCGTACTTTCAGTTGGCGGCGGCCCAAAATATCTTGTAGCAGCTCTATTCCCATGTTCTTTTGCATATTGTATAACCATCAGTTTGTAACTGGCAGTATATGACGATCTCTTCTGATTGGATGTCATTGGGGTGACAGTTGACTGGAACGTTATGATGATCGCAGTTTTGGGCAAAGAGTGTTCCCCGGCCTGTTTGGTACTCATTTCATCACTTACGATAGAGGGCGCGTCGGTCGCCGACTCGTTAAAATTGTACATGCTAAAATTAATTGTACATGTAAAATTACCGGTAATTGTAAATGTTAAAATTAAATCGTTAAAATTGTATATGTGAAGTGAGGTAGGAGGTATATTTTTTCCTAATTTTTATTTTCCTAAATTTTCTCTTCAAAATTAGGGTGCGCGTTATACGCCGGGAAATACGGTAATTAATGAAAAAGAACTAGTAACACGTTTGTATACAGCCTGTTGAACTTTTAGATTTGCTCCTCAGAAAACTATTCAGAAAATAAATAAATAAATAAATAAATTAAATATATATATAGTCCCATAAGTCCGGCATCATAGGAGAAATTCATATTTTTCTCTTTCTACAGGCCATAACGTCTGTGAGCAAGGAAGAACGAATCCAGATAATTCTACTCATAGGAAATCGGAGTCAAAGAGAGGCCGCTGCTGAATTTAAGACTGCATCCAGACCGCGAGCCAATAACACAGAGTTGTGTTAGCAGACTTGTTGCAAAGTTTAAGGAAACAGGATCCATAGAAGATAAACCAGGCAGTGGACCTTCAAGGAGGTCCACTGACGATAATACAGCGACTGCTATCCTGGCTCATTTTAACAGAAGTCCCAATAAGTCTCTTCGGCGATTGTCCGCCGAGACAGGAGTGTCGAAAAGTAGCATCCATCGCATTCTTCGGGCTCACAAATGGCATCCATATAAACTTCAGATCCTACAGAAATTAAGCGAAGATGATCCCGACCGGCGGATGTAATTTTGTGAATGGGCTACGGGACAATATGCTCGGGATGACAATTTCTCATCCACCATTCTGTTCAGTGACGAGGCTGTTTTTTATGGAAATGGTGAGGTAAATCGACAGAACACCCGCTACTGGTCTCAAAACAACCCTCACTGATATACCTCTTCAAAGGAACAAGGTGCATCTCGGGTGATGGTATGGTGTGGCATTTGGAAGGATCGCATCATAGGCCCCCTCTTTTTCGATGAGCATGTCACTGGAGGCACCTACCTACGTATGCTCAAGGAAGAAGCATTTCCTAGTGTCTTGAACGAAGAAGGAAATTTCCCAACATGGTTCCAGCAAGACGACGCTCCTGCACATTACAGCACCCAAGTAAGGGAATACCTGTACCAACAATTCCCTGGTCATTGGATAGGACGTCGAGGGCCTGTGGAATGGCCAGCTAGAAGCCCGGATCTCACGCCACTAGATTTTTATCTCTGGGGCCACTTGAAAGCGCTGGTATACGCAAAGAAAATTAGGAGTGTTGAACATTTGCGGCAGCGCATTATTGGGGCATGTAACACCATTACTCCTGACATCATTCACCGTGTGCTTGCTGACTGGGTATCACGTCTGAATTTGTGTATTGAAAAAAATGGTGGACATATTGAGCACGTTCTGTAAATAAAAGCTTTTGTTTTGCCTTTTTTTATTATTTTTCCTATGATGCCGGACTTATGGGACACCCTGTATATATATTCTATGTGGTATACGCTTAATTGGTAGTGACATCAGCGTTTTCTCTGAAACTTTCCAATGTACATACTTTCCCCCAGTATTTTTCACTGTACTAAACACCCAAACCCTGAAAGCCTACTCCACCCATACGTACTATGTTTTAAAGTGTGAGGCGATCCTAATTTGTACAGTAATAAATAGGGGGCGTTGAGCTCGTTACTCGAGTTAGGATTTGTGGTACTTTCGTTTGAATAATCAATTTTATTAAAAAGAACAAATTATTTTTTTCACAAACGCATGCAGAACCTAGCAGAAATAAAATGAGCACTCCTGTACAGGAGAGACGATAAACGTACAGTTTCGGAGAAAAGTCCGAACAGCATTCATTTTTCAGCAAGTCCATCATCATCATCTATACCAGCTTCCTATAGACCCATTACTTTACAATGCACACCTTCCAAAGTAACAGAAAGACTAATCTTACAAATCACCAACCCCCCACACACCACTATCGCCTACTCAACATGGATTCAGACCTCACCACTCAACCACGACATTACTCACTAACCTCACGCAGCACATCATGGATGGCATCAACTCCAGACGACCAGCTCAACGTACACTATTAGCAACAATAGACATTAGTAAAGCATTTGATGCTATCCCACGCTTCCCTCTCATAAACAAAATACTCAACAAAAACATGCACAATAACACCAAAAGGTGGCTGAGCAACGATCTTGCAGGAAGATATTCACATGTCACATTGAATGGCAACTCATCCAAAAACAAGCTTTATCCGAAAGGGGTCCCTCAAGGCTCCGTTCTCTCACCAACACTGTTCAACTTGTACATGCATGACATTCCAACACCCATAGATAACAAGCTTACCTTATCATATGCAGATGACATCACTCTAATATCCACCCACAACAACATCGACACCGCTACAAATAACCTACAAACATACATAAACAGTATACAAGACTGGCTCTCACACAATAGACTCAAAGTAGCGCCCACAAAATCAACCATCACCTTGCTTACAAGCAACACAAAAGAACACCCAGATAACTCCACAGCTTACACTAAACAACACCAACATTCCACACACTCACAGGACCAAAATACTTGGGGTCACATACAACACATCATTTGTTTTTAATGTCCTGAATGTGATTTGCAAAAGATAATGTACGTCAAGACTTAACACGCTTAGGGTACTAACAGGCACAAACTTTGGACACCAGCAGGAAACATCACTCGTATACAAACAATATATTCGCTCAGTTATGACTGTGCTAGCCCATGCTGGGCATCCATTATCTCACACACACACACACACCTTACAGACAGTACAAAACAACGCACTTCGTATCATTACAGGATGTACTCAAACAACACCAATCGAACACCTGCACACAGAAACAAAAATACTGAAAGTGAGGGAACATTTAGACATGAGGGGAACACAATTCATGGCAGCAGCGACAACTAACCCACAACATCCTTGCCACTACATGTACAATCATGCACCAACACCTCGCACCATTAAAGTAACACCAGAGAGACATTATAACCAAATATTCCATTCCATACCACGCCCCACAGACATCACACAGTACAGAAAAGTCCAGAGCTGGGCACTTGCGTTTTTTTGCGCGTTTTTTTGCGGTACTGCGGTACTACTACCGCACTACCAAACCGGTACCGCATAACGCAGTACCGCAAAGGATCGCTGAAAGTACAGCAGTACCGCTACCGCATTCAAATTTCCCGCGGTACTTTCCGCGGTACCGACCAACACGGTAGTACCGCAGTACCGCAAAAAAAAACGCAAGTGCCCAGCTCTGCCTGAGAAAACACATACTGTATTTTACTGCCTCATAAGACGCTACTTTTTTCCTGAAAAAACGTCTCCAAAAATCACTTAGGGCTCGTATGTTATTGTTTTGTTTAATGTTCTTTTAATAAAGTTATGGGAATATATTTTTTGTCAGACTGATAAATCTTCGAAATATTTTTTTCCTAAATATTATTTGCTAAATATAGGGTGCGTCTTACCACTTGTAGCGTTTTATGAGGCATAAAATACGGTACACACACACCTAACCCACAAAGCACTGATACGACTCGGTCCGAATGCGGTCCTAGTTGCGAAGCCGCCCCCCATAGACAGGTCAGAGATCAGCCTGAACAGATCGGATCGAGTTAACTTAGCACGATTCCGATGTGGACATCACCCCAAACTTACTGACATATAAACACAGACTAGACAACTCCACAGACGCCACCTGTACCAGGACACACCACAAACAATTGAACACATTATGACCTATGTTGTGCTAAAGCCGTACAGTCTAACACAACACAACATCACTAGTGCGCTGAATCTCTGGTCCACTCCGGAGAGGGCGATCGGTTACCTGCGTGCCGCCAGCTTGCTCGATCAGGGTGGGCAGTTGTTGTTGGTTAGCCGATCAACCCACCCTGATCGAGCAAGCTGGCGGCACGCAGGTAACCGATCGCCCTCCGGAGTGGACCAGAGGTTCAGCGCACTAGTGATGTGTTGTGTTGTGTTCTATGTTGTGCTAAAGCGGTACAGTCTGTCATAATGTGTTCAATTGTTTGTGGTGTGTCCTGGTACAGGTGGCAGGTGTCGTCTGGAGTTGTCTAGTCTGTGTTTATATGTCAGTAAGTTGGGGTGATGTCCACATCGGAATCGTGTTAAGTTAACTCGATCTGCTCAGGCTGATCTCTGACCTGTCTATGGGGGGCGGCTTCGCACCTAGGACCGCATTCGGACCGAGTCGTGTCAGTGCTTTGTGGGTTAGGTGTGTGTGTGTGTGTGTGTGTGTTTGTGTTTTCTCTACTGTGTGATGTCTGTGGGGCGTGGTATGGAATGGAATATTTGGTTATAATGTGTGTGTGGTGTTACCTTAATGGTGCGAAGTGTCGCTGCATGATTGTACATGTAGTGGCAAGGATGTTGTGGGTTAGTTGTCGCTGCTGCCATGAATTGTGTTCCCCTCATGTCTAAATGTTCCCTCACTTTCAGTATTTTTGTTTGTGTGCAGGTGTTCTATTGGTGGTGTTTGAGTGCATCCTGTAAATGATACGAAGTGCGTTGTTTTGTACTGTCTGTAAAGTGTTTGTGTGTTTTTGAGATAATGGATGCCCAGCATGGGCTAGCATAGTCCATAACTGAGCGAATATATTGTTTGGACACCAGCAGGAAACATCACTCATATACAAAGTTTGTGCCTGTTCGTACCCTAAGCGTGTTGTCTTGACGTACATTTGTTTTTAATGTCCTGAATGTGGTTTGCAAAAGATAATGATGTGTTGTATGTGACCCCAAGTATTTTGGTCCTGTGAGTGTGTGGAATGTTGGTTTTGTTTAGTGTAAGCTGTGGAGTTATCTGGTGTTCTTTTGTGTTGCTTGTAAGCAAGGTGATGGTTGATTTTGTGAGCGCTACTTTGAGTCTATTGTGTGAGAGCCAGTCTTGCATACTGTTTATGTATGTTTGTAGGTTATTTATAGCGGTGTCGATGTTGTTGTGGGTGGATGTTAGTGATGTCATCTGCATATGGTGATATGTATGGGTGTTGGAATGTCATGCACGTATAACAAGCTTACCTTAAGTTGAACAGTGTTGGTGAGAGAACGGACTGTATTGTACTGTGCAGTAAATATGTATTGCCTGAAGGGTAATAATACTCGTAATTTAACAGCCTTCCGCAGAAATTAGGATAAATATTCCGCCCGTACGACGGGCATCGTTGCTTGTATTCATTAATTTTTTAGGTTATCTTTCATTTTCTTAATAATTCAACAGTTGAAGAACAATACGAGTATATGTATATATATTTTTTTAATTTATTACTATACATTTCAATCTTTAAATAAAAATGTCCATATCCATCGTTTCTCTGAAGTTGAAAGCCCTTAATGAAGGAATACTGATAAAAGTTTAGGATTAAATCATAGTCTAATATAATCAAGTCTTCTCACCAGATTCACAAGTTGTCATTCTAAAATGAATGTACAATAATTTACAACTTACACTTACTATTTACATAACGTTCTGTTCCCCCTCACTAGCAACACACACACAATGGAGAACAGAAAAACAACTGTCATCAGACCACCTGCCCATCATCATTACAACACATTCTACACTCTGCCCCAACAGCCTTAGGCACACTTACAGAAATTACAAGAAAGCTGATTGGGAACAGTTCAAAATACAGACTGAGGAACAATTCACCACATTAAACAGCACACCCATCATAAACATCAATACAACACTCAAGACATTTAATCAGATCATCAATAATGCAAACAAATACATACCCAAGGGCAACATTAGGAAATACAACCCAAATTACACTAGAGAAATAGCCCACCTCATAAGGCAACGTAACAACCTCAAACATAACACATAAACACCACACACTGAAGCCATGAAACAGCAGATACAACAGCTCAACACAGAAATAAACAACAAACTCAAAGAAAAACAAACAAACATTCAGGGAATTCATAACAACACTAAACCACTCCACAGATACATCCAGGCTATACTAGACTATAAACAGCATTACCCACTCAGCCGCGTGTGAGGTGTGAATGCCGCTGTTAATCTGTCGCAGCCAAAATAATATCCCAACATACACACAAGTTAACATTCTAGTTAATCACTACGCAAAGATAAGTCACTTAAACAGAGACAACAACCAGAAACACGCAGAAAGACAAACAGCCAAACACAAGAAAACCTACAGACTCGACACGACCATTACACCCTTCAATACAGACCAGACCACCAAGATCATCAAAAACATTAAGAATTCGAAGGGTACTGGACCAGACAACATATCTAACATACACCTTAAACACTTGGGCCCATAAGGAATACTAGCTCTCACAAATATCAGCACATATTCATACCAACACTATCATTCCTGACATATGGAAACAAGGTAAAATTATTACACTACTCAAACCAAACAAAAATCCAGCAAAACCAGCTTCCTATAGACCCATTACTATGCACACCTTCCAAAGTAACAAAGACTAATCTTACAAATCACGAACCCACACATACCACTATCGCCTACTCAACATGGATTCAGACCTCACCACTCAACCACGACATTACTCACTAACCTCACGCAGCACATCATGGATGGCATCAACTCCAGACGACCAGCTCAACGTACACTATTAGCAACAATAGACATTAGTAAAGCATTTGATGCTATCCCACGCTTCCCTCTCATAAACAAAATAATCAGCACAAACCTGCACAATAACATCAAAAGGTGGCTGAGCAACTATCTTTCAGGAAGATACAGGTCACATTTAATGGCAAGTCATCCAAAAACAAGCTTTTTCCGAACGGGGTCCCTCAAGGCTCTGTTCTCTCACCAACACTTCAACTTATACATGCATGACATTCCAACACCCATAGATAACAAGCTTACCTTATCATATGCAGATGACATCACTCTAACATCCACCCACAACAATATCGACACCGCTACAAATAACCTAGAAACATACATAAACAGTATAGAAGACTGGCTCACACACAATAGACTCAAAGTAGCGCCCACAAAATCAACCATCACCTTGCTTACAAGCCACACAAAAGAACACCAGGTAATTCCACAGCTTACACTAAACACCAACATTCCACCCACTCACAGGACCAAAATACTTGGGGTCACATACAACGCACAAACTTTGGACACCAGCAGGAAACAACAACACTCATATACGAACAATATATTCGCTCAGTTATGGACTATGCTAGCCCATGCTGGGCACCCATT
Organism: Bathynomus jamesi; assembly: GCA_023014485.1. Taxonomy (NCBI): domain Eukaryota; kingdom Metazoa; phylum Arthropoda; class Malacostraca; order Isopoda; family Cirolanidae; genus Bathynomus; species Bathynomus jamesi. Next base: position 152,878 of record JAJOZX010000763.1, on the reverse strand, counting down.
ATCTCACACACATAAACACCTTACAGACAATACAAAACAACGCAGTTCGTATCATTACAGGATGCACTCAAACAACACCAATAGAACACCTGCACACAGAAACAAAAATACTGAAAGTTAGGGAACATTTAGACATGAGGGGGAACACAATTCATGGCAGCAGCGACAACTAACCCACAACACCCTTGCCACTACATGTACAATCATGCACCAACACCTCGCACCATTAAGGTAACACCAGAGACATATTATAACCAAATACTTCATTCCATACCACGCCCCACAAACATCACACAGTACGGAAAACACACACACACACACACACCTAACCCACAAAGCACTGACACGACTCGGTCCGAATGCGGTCCTAGGTGCGAAGCCGCCACCCATTAACAGGTCAGAGATCAGCCTGAGCAGATCGGATCGAGTTAACTTAGTACGATTCCGATGTGGACATCACCCCAACTTACGGACATATAAACATAGACTAGATAACTTCATAGACGACACCTGCCACCTGTGCCAGGGGACACCACAAACAATTGAACACATTATGACAGACTGTACCGCTCTAGCACAACAACGAACACAACACAACACAACACAACATCACTAGTGCGCTGAACCTCTGGTCCACTCCGGAGAGGGCGATCGGTTACTTGCGTACCGCCGGCTTGCTCGATCAGGGTGGGCTGATCGGCTGAACAACAACTATTTACAGTTATCATACTCTACACAACTTTTTATCTCAGAAAGTAATGAAAAATTATAGCAAATTCTGCACTCGTAGAAAAGACAAATTTTAATCACAACAAGCCGCGACTTCGGCTCCCTACCCTACGGGTACGGCTTGTGATCACTTCGTAATCTTTAACGCCGCTCATCTTGATAGATCCAATCCTAACTGGCAACTGAACGAGAGACATTAGCTCCACCCACTTTACGCGAGTTAGCCAGTCATAAAAGGTGACTGAATGAGATATATTTGTCACTCCGCTCAAAACCGCGCAAAGTTTTTTTTTATTTATAGATAGATTATTAATTTCTGTGACTGACAAAAATATTTTCATATATATATATATATATATATAGCTAAAGTTATATCCACTTTGCATAGAATAACATGACTGCGTATAGCTGAAGCTTCTTTAGTTCTCAGTTGTTTGTCAATTCTATGGCTTATGCCCATGTGGGCACAGAAACGCGACTCGAGGCTCCGCACAGTGCTACCAATATAGCTCCGATCACATCGGGGACACTTGAATTCATAAACAGCACCACTGCGCAGAGCATCCGATACACGGTCTTTTACATTAAAAAATGAGCCAATAGAACGACGGTTAACAAATACTAGTTTAAAATCTATTTGACAATAAAATTTACTAAGAAGTGGCATAAGGTTATTGCGGCAATATGAATTCAGATATCCCATTTTTGGGAGTACAAGATAATATACATCTTTAGGAACGTTAAAATTAGACATTTTTGGTTTATAAATGTTAGCTAAAAATCTATTGATAGCGTTTTCTACGATCTCCAAAGGATAATCATTATTCACAAAATATTTTCTTAAAAACACAAATTCACTATGCAAAGACTGATAGAACATAAATTATACGCTCGGTTAAGTAGGGTGTTAACAGATGCCAGCTTGTATTTAAAATCACAGTAACTTAAAAAAATTGAGTCTAAGACCGGTGAACGTCGTCTTACGAAACAATGAAGTAATGATAGTCACACTCTCTGCTAATCAGTAAATCCAAAAAAGGCAGCTTGGAATCTGATTCTTCCTCCAGAGTAAACTTTGTTTGGGTGTAAGTTATTTAAAAACGTAAAAAATTGATGAGCACTGTTAGCATCAGTAAAAACTGCAAAAATATCAACATATCGTCTATAAAAAATAGGCCTTATAGGGGGAGGAGGCTGGATAAACATTTTGGTTTCTAAAAGTCATGAAAAAATCTGCAACCAATGGGCCGATCAGAGATCCCATGCCCACGCCATCAGTCTGCTGGTATATATATCCATTAAATGTAAAAATACTACCTTTAAGAGTTAGCTCTAACATAGAATTAAGGTCATTTTTATCAAAACTTTGAAATTTGGTGGAATTACTGAAAACCTTGTCAAGGATAATTTTAAGAGTTTCGTCCACAGGGATATTGGTAAACAGGGAACTAATGTCAAAACTTACCAAGTAATGGTTTGAGTTAAATTTCTTATTAAGGAGTTCCCTTTGAAAAGACGCGGAATCGGAAATAGTATACTCATTTTTGGAGAAAGGGGAAAGCAAACTAACTAAAAATTTGGCAAGATTATACGAGGGCAAGCTATATGAAGCCAGAATAGGCCTCAAAGGAGTTCCGGGTTTGTGTATCTTAGGGAGATTGTATAATCGTCCCAGATCACATCCCGTTGCAATTCTCAGATTCCATTACAGAGGTAAAGAAACTTGGTAAAAGATCTACACTCTCCAACCCAAAATATTTTTCTCTGTGGTGATTTTAATTTCCCATTCATGAAATATAACAGAAAACACAAGAAAAAACAACTGCCTAGATTTGGTATTCACAAACAACAGTAATCTAATTGATAATGTAGAAATATCCCCAACTGTGATATCGGAACCACATCATTGAAATAACACCTAATAAAAAGGCAACAGGAAAGGAAAGAACACGCCCAACAGAAAGTAGCAAATTCGAAATTTTTAATTATCACTCCAAAGCTATAAACTGGGAAGATATGACATCATCCAGCATGGAAGTAATAGATTGGAAAACCATTTTCGAGGCCAAGACAACGGAGGAGATGCTAATGACGTTAGAGGAGAGGACGTTATAAATTGTGGAAAAACATGTCCCACAGACAAAACAAAGAGGAAAGAGAAGCAGGTTCGAAAGACAAAAGGGGGCATTGTTTCGAAAGAGAAAGAGAGTGCCTGCAAAATTAAGTAATTATAAAGATGACATCAGAAAAATATTAAATGATAAACTACAAAGTATCGATGTCGTCATACAGGAACTAATCGAGAAGCATCCAGGAAAAGATGACGACGACGCTATAGAAGCGATAAAGGCTAACTCAAAGTACTTCTATAAATATAATTTGGCAAAAAGAAAGTCGAAAAACCATGCGACTATCGGACCTTTAAAAAATGAGAACAGTGCTTTATCTGATGATCTAACAGAAGTATCTGAAATATTAAGAGCTCAGTACGAATCATCTTTCAGTATCCCAAAAACTGACAAATTGATATGCGATAGAAACGCGTTCTTGAAGAACCACAAGGGGAAAGTAAACGGATTTAGACTTTACGACGGATGATATTACACAAGCCATAGGAAAACTAGAAACACACTCAGCGGCAGGACCGGATAAATGGAATGCCACACTGATCAAAAACTGCAAGAATGCAATCGCTGAGCCCCTATACTGGATATGGAGACGATCACTAGACACGGGAGAAATACCGGGCATCCTGAAGAGCGCGAACATAGTCCTACTATATAAAGGAGGAGATCGATCCGAGGCCAAAAGCTATAGGCCAGTATCGCTTACATCTCATCTCAACAACAATATTATTGATTCACTTGAACGTAATGAAAACTATGATATACTATACACAGACTTTGCTAAAGCGTTCGACAAGTGTGACCACGGAATCATAATACATAAACTGAAATATATGGAAGTAACAGGAAAAGTAGGGAAATGGATATATAATTTCCTTAGTGAGCGGCGGCAAGTCGTTGCAGTACAAGGAGTATCTTCATCAGAATTAGAGGTCCTCAGCTCAGTACCACAAGGAACAGTATTAGCTCCACTACTATTCATAATCATACTAACTGACATAGATGAGGACGTTACCAGAGACAGCACAGTAACATCCTTTGCCGATGACACAAAGATCAGTAGAAAAATAAGAAACCCAGAAGACATAAGATCTCTACAAACCGACATAAACAGAATCTACAAGTGGACGGAAGACAACAATATGAAGTTTAACACCGAGAAATTTCAGCTATTACGATACGGAAAAAGAGAAGACCTAAAATCCATGGAATACTATACCCAAAATGGACAGGAAATTCAGAGAAACTCCAGAGCAAAAGATTTAGGGGTTGTAATGAGAGATGATGCGAAATTTAAAACACAAAATAAGATAGCAGTAAACAGAGCAAAGAGAATAACGGTTCAGATATTGAGAACCTTTAAACGAAGGGATAGGAATGTAATGATTCCTCTACTGAAAACCCTGATAATACCCAAATTGGAATACTGCTCGGTCCTAACATCCCCATATAAAAAAGAAGACATTAGACAGCTGGAAAGGATCCAGAGAAGCTTCACAGCCAAGGTCAATGGGTGCAAAGAACTAAATTACTGGGAAAGGTTACGAGAACTAGACCTATATTCACTGGAAAGGAGAAGAGAGAGATACACCATTATTTACACTTGGAAAATAATGGAGAAACTAGTCCCTAATCTTACTCTGAACCCTATAACTCCCCAAACAACGGTGGAAAGTAGAAACGGTAGACTGTGTCGTATTCCCAAATTGAAGGCGAGTATTGAAAAATTTATTATTTAGCTTGAGAGAGATCAGTTTGATTTAGCTGTAGTATTAAGGTTAAGTTTACTTTAAATAGACTCGGTAATTATAGAAATAATAATGGCCTATTTAGACACTGTCAACACAGCTACAGACTTTTTCACTGTAGGTTGCAGTGGTTTTCAGGTTAAATTTGGTCAGCAGCCAGATTACTAACTATGGTGAAGTTAAATTCATCAAAATTAATTTAGACTTACCAAAAATGAAGTTGCCAGTTGAACGTTACCCTTTCAGTTTCTAACTGATTCATAAGTTTCATTTAGTTTCCAGGTTTTTAAATTTCGTTGTTGTTTTAGGTTATCGTTTAACACACTGCTAGGTTATTTATTTGTAGGGGCTATTTCCCAGACCTAGGTTTTGCAGGTTAAGTTAGGCTAGGGCTGGATTGCCCTTAAGTTTTTGGTTTTAAAGTTTAAGGTTTAGAAGGTTTTATTTAAGTTAAGTTAGGGCTATATTGCCTTTAGGTTTTAATAGGGGCTATAACAGCCATTTAATTATTGAGTTAGGGCCGTTGTAGCCCGGTTCGAGTTTCGTCTAGGTACCTAGTTTTTCTCTTACCTTAGTTATTTTCTTTAACTTACTTGCACCTAGTTCTGATAGGCCTCTATTTAGTTAAACATGGGTTTTGATTAATTGCAGTGGTTATTAATTAAGGATACGATTTAATTAAAGGTTGTTAGATTTGAAGGTTGACTCAGTTTCCCGGTTTGGGTAACCACGAGCATTTTAATTTTTTTGAGAAAAAAGGGGCCCGCTTCATGCGGTCAAAAATTTTCAAGACTGGGCAAAGCTCCGTTTTTCTTTGTCCCAGAAACTTTTTTTTTTCTTCTTTTGGTTAATTAGGGAAACCCAACTTCACTAGTTGGTTAGAAACGAGGGTTTTTATTTTTATTTATTTGGTTTATATTTGGAAATATATGCGGTTATTTCTAACCACTTTTTTCAACATTCCCCCCAAGGGGAAAAATTTACCCAGAATTGTATTCTTGGGAAATTTTATTTATTTATTTTGATGAATGAAAATGACATGCTCTACAGAAAAGTTCCTTTTAGGTGAAATATGAAAATGAAAGCGTCTTTTCTGTAGAACGTTGGTCCTAAGTTATAGCTATTTACAATTATTTACAATTTTCTATTTGTGGTCTTCACAAAGATCCACTCTGTATTTTCCTTTGCAGTTCTTCCCGAAATCTAACTGCAGCTTGTCTTTGTGGTCGGGGTTGAGTAGCGGCAGTAGCAGTGTCAGGAGAATCTACAGTTCCTGTTTCTGTGGAAGAATTTTCCAGTTCTTCCAGGTCAATATTCGGCTTATCAGTTATTTCCAGTGGGTATAACCGATATATGTGTCTTCTGGAGAGATGACCATTGGGTGTTTTTACAGTTACATGCCTGATTATGCCATCTTCATCTGGGTGTAATGTTTCAATTACAGCAATCTTCCAGAAGTATTTGGGATTCATAGAATTTTCATCTAAGAGACATAGTTCTCCTACTTTAGGTTCTTTACTTACTGGTTGTTTGTGTTGTTGGTATTCTTTTTCCCTCAAACTACTCAAATATTCGTATCGCCATCTTTTCTTGATTTCTTGAGATTGTTTAGCTCCCTTATGAAAGTAATCCAGTATTTTCTTTCTTTCTTTGTCCTCTGTTGTTGTCATATAATCAGCATCCACCTGATCGTCTTCATTAACAGCTTCTTGGGTATCATTAGTGGTTAAAAAGTTGAATTTGGTATTGTCATACCCAAAAAGCAACTTGAAAGGAGTTAGTAGATCAGAGGAAGGATCTTCATTTGAATTAACATAAGTGAGTGGTCTTGAATTAATTGTGTTCATTATTTCAAGAACAATTGTTTTTAGTTCAGTTAACGGATTTTTCTTCCTTTTAGGGAGGTATAGAGGGCTCTTTTGACTAAACCCACCATTCTTTCAGCTATTCCTAAGGTTCTGGGTGAATAGGCTGCTGTAAATTTCCACTGGATACCATGATCAGAGAGGTACTGAGACACAAGAACATTTTGGAACCAATGTTTTAGGTAATCTTCAGATCTTTTGAAGGTGGATTGATTGTCTGAAATCAAAACCTTTGGAAGGGAGTAGTTTAAGGACAAATGGTAGAGTTCTCTTAAAAAGGTTTTAGCCGAAAGGTCAGTGCAGATGTGAAGGCTGGTGAATCTGGTGGCGCAGCAAGTGAACAATAATAAGTAGACTTTCATGAATTGGTTATTCTCATCCTGGACAGAAATTGGACCAACATAGTCAAGGGCAGTTTTTTCAAAGGGTTTTTCATAGCTTAAACGTTCCGTTACTAAGGGTCCAGTAGTAGGCACTTCATAAGCCATGGCAAAGTATTTTTGGCAAAACAGACATTGTTTCAGAACCTTTTTAACTACTTGCCTTATTTTGGGGATCCAGAATTCCTGTCTGAGGAAATTGCATGTGGTAGCTAAGGTTGGCATGACTGGCTTTTGCATGACATTCAGTTACAATTAACGTTGTTAAATGAGAATTTTCGGCAGTAGTACAGGATACCTAGCAGAATAGTTAAGGTTAGTTGCATATTTATATCTCCCCATTGTTCTGACTAACCCTTCTTTGTCAATGAAGAGTTTTAGATTCTTTTGCAGCTTTGTTAGGTCCTCAACTTTTGCTCCTTTATTTAGTTTGTGGATTATTTCTTTTTCTTTTGAGAAATGTTGTTGCTGGACTAATTTTAGCCAGTAATTTGTGGCCTTAGTTTTGTAAGCTGTATGATTTTTCTCCAAGACAGCAATTTGTTCTTCCATTGTCAGGTTAATTTCGGGTTATATTTGTGAGTGCGGAAGTACTTTAAGTTTTCTATGAACCGTAGAACATAGGCAGTGATTCTGACCAGTTTTTTCCTGTTAGAGAATCTTTCCATATTTAACAAGGGAGTTTTTTCATTTATTTCTTTACAAGTTGTTTGACACACATTTATTGTTGTCTGTAAGGTTTCTTGGTGGGGGTTAAAAATTAAGTTGGTGGGCCATTCCATCTCATTTCTCAAAAATGTGGGACCATGTTGGTAAAAGTGAAGAAGTTTTTGAAATTTCTTGAAAGATATTGGTCTGGTGAGTAGGTCTGCTGGGTTGTCTTCTCCTGCTACATGTCTGAATTCCAGGTGATGGTTTAAGTTTCTTGTTGCTTCCTGAATGTCTTTCACTCTGTTTTTTACAAAGATTGATTTCATTTTTAGAGATTTTTGAGCAGTCCAATTTAAAGCCACTTGTGAGTCTGTCCAAATTATTGTTTTGAAGAACTTTTGGTTTTCTGAGTTTTCTTCTAGGTAGGTTTCTTTAAGGTATTCTAGGACTTTGGTTCCTAGGCAGATTGCCATTAATTCCAAGTTACAAATGGTCCAATTTTTTGATTTGGGATTGACTCTTGATTTAGCGTAAATTAGTTCGGATTTTCCATTTCCAACTAGATAGCAACTTACTGCATAACCTTCTTGGCTGGCATCACAAAAGATGTGGAGTTGAAGATTTTCCATGAGAGGTTTGGGATTTTCAAAAGCTTGTCTAGGAAAATTCAGAAATTCCACTTTGTTTATTTCTTTACAAAGTTTTTTCCATTCACGCAGCATTTCCAGTTCTAGATATTCATCCCAATTTTTTTTGGTAGCTGTTACTTTCTGCATGAAGAGTTTTAATTTAAACACTAAGGGTGCAACAAATCCAATTGGATCAAACAATGATTGCACAGAACTTAGTATTTCTCTTTTAGTTTTGGCTTCTGAGTTCAAGTTTGCCGTTTTTAGATGGAGTGTATCAGCACTTGTGTTCCAACCATATCCTAATAGTTTTACATTTTCTTTATCTTCGGAAGAGGCTATGTCATGTTTTTCAAATAGTCCTTGAAGTTCTGAGTGATTAGAGGCCCATTCATATAGCTTCAAATTATATTCAATTAAAGTGTTTACACTATAATTGTATAGGTCTTTGAGTTCTGAGAGATTGTTGGCATTAATTAAAGCATTGTCCATGTAAAAGCGGTTAGCTAGGTAGTCTGCCACTTGGTTTTGTTGTTCATTAAATATGTGTTGTAGAGATTGTTGTAGTAAAAATGGACTGCTTTTGTTGCCAAAGGTAACTCTTCTATATTTATAGCAGCTCAGGTTGTTGTCATTTGGAGCCAATTGGGTATTCTTTACCCACAGAATTTTGTGGGCATTGCAGTCAAATTCTGTTTGATATTTAAGTTGTAAATATGCTTTTTGAATGTCCCCAATCATCAAATATTTACCATGCCTTAATTTAATGCACAATTTTGCTAAGTGAGGTAGGAGTGAAGGGCAGTCCTCAGTAGCATCATTTACGGTTATTTCTTCTGGTTTGCTTTTACCCGAGGGATCTACTACAATCCTAACTTTAGTTGTTTGTACCCCAGGGCGAACTACGGGAAAATGAGGTAAAAAATTTCCTGCTTGTCTTAAGTGTTCTGTTAGAGGTACTTCTTCTATTATTCCTTCCTGGAATTGTTGTTCAAGGATGTCTGAATAAGGTTGCATTAAGTTATCTTTTTTTAATTTTTTGCAAGTGGACTTTAACCTGCTAATAGCATAGTTAAAGTTTGGTGAAATTTTATCTTTTTGGTCATTCCATGGTACCTTAACAGACAATCTTTCATCTTCTATTTTAACTTCCTTTTCAAAGTTTGCAATCAGATTTTTCTTTGTTTGAAAGTGGTTCATCCCCAGAAATACCCAAGTTTTCTAGTTTGCTAAATTGTGCAATCTGGTGTTCAATTTTTTTTAGATCTTCATTAGAAGTTGTACTAGTAGGTAGCGGGTTGGTAATACAGAAGCTGATCTGATCTCTTATTGGTTCGTTTTCTTTTTCAGGGTAGTAATCTGAAGGGAAACCCAATAAAAGTATTCCATAGGGAGATTTATAACAAGAGGCCGTATGAATCTGATGACTGCTGAGGGCAAAAGGTTTGTGGGTTGCAGCCCCAAAAATTAACATGAAGTCAGCCACTTCATCAGCTTCAAAGTGATCTGCAAGCTGATAACACTAGGCAACAAAGATTTTGTTACAGAAGACCAAATAGGTGCTCCTAGCTAATTTCGGTATGCTGATTTCAAATCTATAATTAGATTTTTTATCACGTCTAGATTTTGTGTAAAATGCAAATCACTTTTAGTAAAATTTCTACCACGTCCAGATTTTGGTTTTAATCGGCTTAATGCCAGTAATATGAAACTTGCTTTTCAAGGTTAAAGCAATTTTTTTGCCAACTATATACAAATGCGAACAACTTTGATAAATAAAATTTATCCCGAGTTGGCAACACTGAGTCAAGAGCATAGTAACGGGCAACGGCCCAACGGTCAGTCGCTACGTGACAGTCAAGCAGAACGGTTGTTGAAGCTCTCTGCTGATGAGCAGGTGACAGGTTGTGGTGACTTGTGTGTTTTTATAGCATTTGTTTTGTACTACGGTGTGTATTTCTTTTTATTTTGCACATCGTAATAATTACTTTCTACGTTTTTTCAGATATTGTATGGTAATTCAAAATGGCATCAAATAGACGTGCTTGTGTAAATCACCCAGACAACTTCTGCTTTGTCTGTGGACAATTACACCTAAGCCACAACGTAGAAACATAACAACAAAGATTAAACTTGCTACAAGTGTTATTTTGACTAAGTTAGGAGACCAACAGAGGGACTGGGCACCACATATTTGCTGTGCACAGTGCAATGCAATGTTAATAGCTTGGATGAATGGTAAAAGAAAAGCTATGCCGTTCTCAGTCCCCATGGTTTGGCGTGAGCCGAAAAATCACTTCAATGATTGTTATTTTTGTTTGACAAAGATTGCTGTTTCACAAAGAAAACAAATCAAAGATCACGTACCCAAACTGCGAATCAGCAATGAAACCAGTACCACATGATGAAACAAATCCACCACCAGTTCCACCAGCAACGATAACAGACAGCAGTTCATCTGAAGATTCTGCTAGTGATATAGAAACAGGGAAAGATGGCATATATGTTCCAGATGCAAATATTTCCCCACATTTGTTAAGTCAAGCGGAGTTAAATGACTTAGTGCGCGATTTGGAATTACCAAAAGAAAAGGCAGAGTTGCTTGGTTCAAGACTTCAAGAATTTAATCTTCTCCAACCAAACACCAAAGTTTCCCATTTCCGCCATCGCCATTTGCAGTTTTCATCATTTTACTTACAGGAAGAAAACGTTTGTTTCTGCCACGATATCAGTGGTCTGATGCAAGGGATTGGCTGTCGCTATGATCCAAAGAATGGAGACTGTTCATTGACTCTAGTAAAGCTAGCCTTAAAGCTGTATTACTGCACAACAGCAATGAAAAACCTTCAATACCTGTAGCACATGCCACTGGCCTTAATGAGACTTATGAATCGATGAAACTGCTGCTAAGACTCATCAAATATAAGGACCACACATGGAATATTTGTGGCGACCTTAAAGTTGTATCATTACTTCTTGGGTTACAGTTGGGCTACACAAAGCATATGTGCTTTTTGTGTCTATGGAACAGCAGAGATGACAAGAACCACTACAAAAAACATGATTGGCCATCTAGAACTGAACATGTTGTTGGTAATACAATGTGAAACACCCAGCACATATTGACCCTCAGAAAGTACATCTTCCACCACTTCACATTAAACTTGGCCTTATGAAAAATTTCGTGAAGGGTATGGATCATCAAGGTAGTGGTTTCCAATATTTAAAGGATAAATTCAAAGGAATATTGACAGATGCTAAGCTAGAAGCTGGAGTTTTCACTGGACCACAGATCCGCAGTGTCATCCACGACTCATCGTTTCCATCTAACCTAAATGAGAATGAACTAGGAGCATGGACATCTTTCGTTGAAGTTGTCAAAAATTTTCTTGGAAACCACAAAGCTGAAAACCACCGTAAACTCGTAGAAAACATGCTTAAATCTTATGAAATTGGGATGCAGAATGTCTTTGAAAATTCATTTTTTACATTCTCATCTTGACTTCTTCCCGGCCAACCTTGGGGCTGTAAGTGACGAGCATGGTGAGCGCTTCCACCAACAGATCTCAGTTATGGAAAACAGATACCAAGGTAATTTCAACCCAAATATGATGGGAGATTATTGTTGGTTCCTGCAGAAGGAGAGCTCGTCATCCTACAAGCGACAAAGGAAGAGGACACACCAAGTTTCACTTAAGAACAGGAATTTGCCTTTCAGTAGTAACAACAAAATACTAACGCGCTTTGGGTGGATGGCTGGGCGCAGGGTGGTAACTCCGCCAGCGGAATTCCGCTGTCTGTCTTAAGCCAGAATAAAGGAGGAAAGACATCCCTGTTCACTAATTATTTAAGTATGCTTAACATAAAACGTGGCACGGAAAAGTAGCTTAGACGGCTTTCGTAATAGAAGCGGGTGAGAAAAAAATGAAAAATAGGGGTTTTCGGTTACACAAAATCTGGACGTGATAGAGAAATTTTGATATCAGATCTGAAATCAGCATCAGCGCTTTAGTAGGAATCAGTAGTTCACGTGTCTGTAACAAAAAAAAGTTGAAATTTGTTGCCTAGTGTAATTTAATGATTTTAAATAAGTTTGAAGTTTCAGTAATCCTGGAACTTCATATTTAATATTAATATCATGAATTATGATAGCTTCTATTTCTTGGTAGTTTCCAGGGTTTCTAGAATCCTCCAATTTAATTATAGCTACTTCATAATTTGGTTGTTTCTTGTCGGCTATAAATCCTGTTATGGTTATGGATTCCTCGTAGTGTTTAGTTGGAAGATTTAATTTTTTCACGAGTTCCTTGGTAATGTAGCTGGCTTGACTACAATTATCCAAAAGTGCTCTGCATTTAATTGATTTTTCTGAGTTTCTTATTCTCATTTGCATGGAAGGGATTAATGCTACTTCTTGATCAGTGTTTTTTAAACTTAATAAGTTAGTAACTTGTTTCCCTTGTTTGGAGTTTTCTTTTTGGGTAGCTACTTCCGTACTGGTTTTGGTTTCTTATCTCCCTCTGGTTTTCCTTTTTGTTTGGTACAAAGGAAGGATAAATGGTTAGAAAACCTACAAAATGAACAGGGTTGTAAAGAAATGGGGCATTCTTTGGCTTGGTGTTTAGATGAGGTACATTTAGTACAATAATTTAATTTAGCAAGTTTTTTCAGTTTATCCCAACTTTCAGGGAAAGAATCACATTTTGAGATTTTGTGAGAGTTTTTCTTACACAATTTGCAGTAAGGTTCTCTCTGGTCAGTATATTGAGCTCTTCTTGAGGATTGTTTTTGGGTAGAAACCGCCAGAGCAGCTGTAGTTTGGCCAGAATACCATGGTTTTCTGGCTGGTTCTGGAGAGAAGTTTCTTTTTGTTTAGGTATCAAGGTAGTCAACTCACTTTGTTCCAGATCAAAATTAACATTAGCTAAGGTTTTGGTAGCTTCAGCAATTGCTTCTTTAAAATTATTAAAGGGGTCATAGAGTTTAAACCCACAAGTTCTTAAAAATTCCTGAGTTTCTTGAGTTAGTTTATTATAATATACATACAAGAGTATATCTTCTAATTCTAATTTTTGAGTTTGCATTAAATTTATGGTAGAGTGCATATCTGCTTGAAAGTCATGAAGTGATTTAAAATTTTTGGTTATTATGGATTTAGTTAAAAGGGATTTTATTATGGAGAATTTAATTTGGCCTGGTGTTGCATAACAGCCCTCCAACTGCTGCCATGCTTCTTCATAAGATGTTTTACTTTCTTGCATGCAGTTTATTTGAATGGCAGGGTTTCCACTCAACTGTTGTTTTAGGTAGGCAAATTTCTCTTCTTCGGAAAGACCTATGTTATCATAAATGTTTCTGAATGAGGTCTTAAAGTTTTGAAATTTAGAGGGATTTCCATCAAATGGTAATATTTGAAGCTCAGGAATTTTAGTACTTATTCTTAGTTTAGGTTTGGCTTCGGCATTATTTTCTTTTTTAGTTGTTAATGCTTGTATCATTTGATCTATTTCAAAGTGGTAATAACTATTTTTTTCATCTAGTTCTTCTTGTTTATCCTCTGAGAAGCCTTCGGAACAAACATACATTCTAAGGATTTCCTCGTCTAAATTTTGTAACTTGTCCAGTTGTGAGGACAAAAGCCGAGCATGTGAATTTTTTTGTTCCTCAGTCCAATCATCCCATCTCTCTTTGATTGTAGCTAAAAGTTTAGTAGCTGAGGTTCTGATTGCCCCCTCCTTTTTACCAGTTTACTAGTTTCAAGTGCTTCCACATCACTTCCCAACCAGGTCTCCATACTTTTTCCACGAGTGGCTTCAGTTTGATTAGCCATTTTTAGGTTTATTATGGGTAGGTAGGTTAGGTATTTTAGGTTAAGTAGGGTAGGTTAGGTACGTTTGGTAGGGTAGGTTAGGTTGGTTTTGGTAGGTTAGGTAGGGTAGGGAGGTTTGGTAGGGTAGGTAGGTTTGGTAGGGTAGGGTAGGTTTGTTTTTTAGGTTCAGCCAGGTTAGGCTAGGTTTGTTTTTTTAGGTTCAGCCATGTTAGGCTAGGTTTGTTTTTTTAAGTTCAGCCAGGTTAGGCTAGGTTTGTTTTTAGGTTCAGCCAGGTTAGGCTAGGTTTGTTTTTTTAGGTTTAGCCAGGTTAGGCTAGGTTTGTTTTTTTAGGTTCAGCCAGGTTAGGCTAGGTTTGTTTTTTTAGGTTTAGCCAGGTTAGGCTAGGTTTGTTTTTTAGGTTCAGCCAGGTTAGGCTAGGTTTGTTTTTTTAAGTTCAGCCAGGTTAGGCTAGGTTTGTTTTTTAGGTTCAGCCAGGTTAGGCTAGGTTTGTTTAGGTTGTGTAAAAAATTTAATTCACTGGATTTAAAACTATTGTATCAGAATTAAAACAAAAAAGGGTAACTAACTTCTCGACTGCCCACCCGGGGGCGCCATATTGAAAAATTTATTATTTAGCTTGAGAGAGATCAGTTTGATTTAGCTGTAGTATTAAGGTTAAGTTTACTTTAAATAGACTCGGTAATTATAGAAATAATAATGGCCTATTTAGACACTGTCAACACAGCTACAGACTTTTTCACTGTAGGTTGCAGTGGTTTTCAGGTTAAATTTGGTCAGCAGCCAGATTACTAACTATGGTGAAGCTAAATTCATCAAAATTAATTTAGACTTACCAAAAATGAAGTTGCCAGTTGAACGTTACCCTTTCAGTTTCTAACTGATTCATAAGTTTCATTTAGTTTCCAGGTTTTTAAATTTCGTTGTTGTTTTAGGTTATCGTTTAACACACTGCTAGGTTATTTATTTGTAGGGGCTATTTCCCAGACCTAGGTTTTGCAGGTTAAGTTAGGCTAGGGCTGGATTGCCCTTAAGTTTTTGGTTTTAAAAGTTTAAGGTTTAGAAGGTTTTATTTAAGTTAAGTTAGGGCTATATTGCCTTTAGGTTTTAATAGGGGCTATAACAGCCATTTAATTATTGAGTTAGGGCCGTTGTAGCCCGGTTCGAGTTTCGTCTAGGTACCTAGTTTTTCTCTTACCTTAGTTATTTTCTTTAACTTACTTGCACCTAGTTCTGATAGGCCTCTATTTAGTTAAACATGGGTTTTGATTAATTGCAGTGGTTATTAATTAAGGATACGATTTAATTAAAGGTTGTTAGATTTGAAGGTTGACTCAGTTTCCCGGTTTGGGTAACCACGAGCATTTTAATTTTTTTGAGAAAAAAGGGGCCCGCTTCATGCGGTCAAAAATTTTCAAGACTGGGCAAAGCTCCGTTTTTCTTTGTCCCAGAAACTTTTTTTTTTCTTCTTTTGGTTAATTAGGGAAACCCAACTTCACTAGTTGGTTAGAAACGAGGGTTTTTATTTTTATTTATTTGGTTTATATTTGGAAATATATGCGGTTATTTCTAACCACTTTTTTCAACAGCGAGACAGGGAACATCCTTAACCCTGAAAGAAAATAGTTTTGTAGTGAGGGGACCAAAACTGTTTAATCAGTTGCCCAAAGACCTAAGAAACACGAAGGGAGTTGCATGGAAATCTTCAAAAGATTTAAAACCTAAGACACTTTAAAACCTAGGATTATTTTCCTTATGTTTTCAAGTTCATTAATTCTTTTCTCATCTTTTTCAGATAAGTGAATTTTGTTGGTTAAAACCTAAATGGTCTGATTATTTGAATGTATTTCATTAACGTTACAATTATAACAATTATTATTATTATTATCGTCATCATCATTTTCATGATTATTATTATTTAGCAGATTAGTTGTTATTGAAAAATTTATTATTTAGATTGAGATATATTATTTTTATTTAGGTGTAGTATTAAGGTTAAGTTTACTTTAAATAGACTCGGTAATTATAGAAATAATAATGGCCTATTTAGACACTGTCAACACAGCTACAGACTTTTTCACTGTAGGTTGCAGTGGTTTTCAGGTTAAATTTGGTCAGCAGCCAGATTACTAACTATGGTGAAGCTAAATTCATCAAAATTAATTTAGACTTACCAAAAATGAAGTTGCCAGTTGAACGTTACCCTTTCAGTTTCTAACTGATTCATAAGTTTCATTTAGTTTCCAGTTTTTTTTAATTTTCGTTGTTAAGTTTTAGGTTATTGTTTAACACACTGCTAGGTTATTTATTTGTAGGGGCTATTTCCCAGACCTAGGTTTTGCAGGTTAAGTTAGGCTAGGGCTGGATTGCCCTTAAGTTTTTGGTTTTAAAGGTTTAAGGTTTAGAAGGTTTTATTTAAGTTAAGTTAGGGCTATATTGCCTTTAGGTTTTAATAGGGGCTATAACAGCCATTTAATTATTGAGTTAGGGCCGTTGTAGCCCGGTTCGAGTTTCGTCTAGGTACCTAGTTTTTCTCTTACCTTAGTTATTTTCTTTAACTTACTTGCACCTAGTTCTGATAGGCCTCTATTTAGTTAAACATGGGTTTTGATTAATTGCAGTGGTTATTAATTAAGGATACGATTTAATTAAAGGTTGTTAGATTTGAAGGTTGACTCAGTTTCCCGGTTTGGGTAACCACGAGCATTTTAATTTTTTTGAGAAAAAAGGGGCCCGCTTCATGCGGTCAAAAATTTTCAAGACTGGGCAAAGCTCCGTTTTTCTTTGTCCCAGAAACTTTTTTTTTCCTTCTTTTGGTTAATTAGGGAAACCCAACTTCACTAGTTGGTTAGAAACGAGGGTTTTTATTTTTATTTATTTGGTTTATATTTGGAAATATATGCGGTTATTTCTAACCACTTTTTTCAACATTCCCCCCAAGGGGAAAAATTTACCCAGAATTGTATTCTTGGGAAATTTTATTTATTTATTTTTGAATGAAAATGACATGCTCTTCAGAAAAGTTCCTTTTAGGTGAAATATGAAGATGAAAGCGTCTTTTCTGTAGAACGTTGGTCCTAAGTTATAGCTATTTACAATTATTTACAATTTTCTATTTGTGGTCTTCACAAAGATCCACTCTGTATTTTCCTTTGCAGTTCTTCCCGAAATCTAACTGCAGCTTGTCTTTGTGGTCGGGGTTGAGTAGCGGCAGTAGTAGTGTCAGGAGAATCTACAGTTCCTGATTCCGTGGAAGAATTTTCCAGTTCTTCCAGGTCAATATTCGGCTTATCAGTTATTTCCAGTGGGTATAACCGATATATGTGTCTTCTGGAGAGATGACCATTGGGTGTTTTTACAGTTACATGCCTGATTATGCCATCTTCATCTGGGTGTAATGTTTCAATTACAGCAATCTTCCAGAAGTATTTGGGATTCATAGAATTTTCATCTAAGAGACATAGTTCTCCTACTTTAGGTTCTTTACTTACTGGTTGTTTGTGTTGTTGGTATTCTTTTTCCCTCAAACTACTCAAATATTCGTATCGCCATCTTTTCTTGATTTCTTGAGATTGTTTAGCTCCCTTATGAAAGTAATCCAGTATTTTCTTTCTTTCTTTGTCCTCTGTTGTTGTCATATAATCAGCATCCACCTGATCGTCTTCATTAACAGCTTCTTGGGTATCATTAGTGGTTAAAAAGTTGAATTTGGTATTGTCATACCCAAAAAGCAACTTGAAAGGAGTTAGTAGATCAGAGGAAGGATCTTCATTTGAATTAACATAAGTGAGTGGTCTTGAATTAATTGTGTTCATTATTTCAAGAACAATTGTTTTTAGTTCAGTTAACGGGATTTTTCTTCCTTTTAGGGAGGTATAGAGGGCTCTTTTGACTAAACCCACCATTCTTTCAGCTATTCCTAAGGTTCTGGGTGAATAGGCTGCTGTAAATTTCCACTGGATACCATGATCAGAGAGGTACTGAGACACAAGAACATTTTGGAACCAATGTTTAAGGTAATCTTCAGATCTTTTGAAGGTGGATTGATTGTCTGAAATCAAAACCTTTGGAAGGGAGTAGTTTAAGGACAAATGGTAGAGTTCTCTTAAAAAGGTTTTAGCAGAAAGGTCAGTGCAGATGTGAAGGCTGGTGAATCTGGTGGCGCAGCAAGTGAACAATAATAAGTAGACTTTCATGAATTGGTTATTCTCATCCTGGACAGAAATTGGACCAACATAGTCAAGGGCAGTTTTTTCAAAGGGTTTTTCATAGCTTAAACGTTCCGTTACTAAGGGTCCAGTAGTAGGCACTTCATAAGCCATGGCAAAGTATTTTTGGCAAAACAGACATTGTTTCAGAACCTTTTTAACTACTTGCCTTATTTTGGGGATCCAGAATTCCTGTCTGAGGAAATTGCATGTGGTAGCTAAGGTTGCATGACTGGCTTTTGCATGACATTCAGTTACAATTAACGTTGTTAAATGAGAATTTTCGGGCAGTAGTACAGGATACCTAGCAGAATAGTTAAGGTTAGTTGCATATTTATATCTCCCCATTGTTCTGACTAACCCTTCTTTGTCAATGAAGAGTTTTAGATTCTTTTGCAGCTTTGTTAGGTCCTCAACTTTTTCTCCTTTATTTAGTTTGTGGATTATTTCTTTTTCTTTTGAGAAATGTTGTTGCTGGACTAATTTTAGCCAGTAATTTGTGGCCTTAGTTTTGTAAGCTGTATGATTTTTCTCCAAGACAGCAATTTGTTCTTCCATTGTCAGGTTACATTTGGGTTATATTTGTGAGTGCGGAAGTACTTTAAGTTTTCTATGAACCGTAGAACATAGGCAGTGATTCTGACCAGTTTTTTCCTGTTAGAGAATCTTTCCATATTTAACAAGGGAGTTTTTTCATTTATTTCTTTACAAGTTGTTTGACACACATTTATTGTTGTCTGTAAGGTTTCTTGGTGGGGGTTAAAAATTAAGTTGGTGGGCCATTCATTCATTTCTCAAAAATGTGGGACCATGTTGGTAAAAGTGAAGAAGTTTTTGAAATTTCTTGAAAGATATTGGTCTGGTGAGTAGGTCTGCTGGGTTGTCTTCTCCTGCTACATGTCTGAATTCCAGGTGATGGTTTAAGTTTCTTGTTGCTTCCTGAATGTCTTTCACTCTGTTTTTTACAAAGATTGATTTCATTTTTAGAGATTTTTGAGCAGTCCAATTTAAAGCCACTTGTGAGTCTGTCCAAATTATTGTTTTGAAGAACTTTTGGTTTTCTGAGTTTTCTTCTAGGTAGGTTTCTTTAAGGTATTCTAGGACTTTGGTTCCTAGGCAGATTGCCATTAATTCCAAGTTACAAATGGTCCAATTTTTTGATTTGGGATTGACTCTTGATTTAGCGTAAATTAGTTCGGATTTTCCATTTCCAACTAGATAGCAACTTACTGCATAACCTTCTTGGCTGGCATCACAAAAGATGTGGAGTTGAAGATTTTCCATGAGAGGTTTGGGATTTTCAAAAGCTTGTCTAGGAAAATTCAGAAATTCCACTTTGTTTATTTCTTTACAAAGTTTTTTCCATTCACGCAGCATTTCCGTTCTAGATATTCATCCCAATTTTTTTTGGTAGCTGTTACTTTCTGCATGAAGAGTTTTAATTTAAACACTAAGGGTGCAACAAATCCAATTGGATCAAACAATGATTGCACAGAACTTAGTATTTCTCTTTTAGTTTTGGCTTCTGAGTTCAAGTTTACCGTTTTTAGATGGAGTGTATCAGCACTTGTGTTCCAACCATATCCTAATAGTTTTACATTTTCTTTATCTTCGGAAGAGGCTATGTCATGTTTTTCAAATAGTCCTTGAAGTTCTGAGTGATTAGAGGCCCATTCATATAGCTTCAAATTATATTCAATTAAAGTGTTTACACTATAATTGTAAAGGTCTTTGAGTTCTGAGAGATTGTTGGCATTAATTAAAGCATTGTCCATGTAAAAGCGGTTAGCTAGGTAGTCTGCCACTTGGTTTTGTTGTTCATTAAATATGTGTTGTAGAGATTGTTGTAGTAAAAATGGACTGCTTTTGTTGCCAAAGGTAACTCTTCTATATTATAGCAGCTCAGGTTGTTGTCATTTGGAGCCAATTGGGTATTCTTTACCCACAGAATTTTGTGGGCATTGCAGTCAAATTCTGTTTGATATTTAAGTTGTAAATATGCTTTTTGAATGTCCCCAATCATCAAATATTTACCATGCCTTAATTTAATGCACAATTTTGCTAAGTGAGGTAGGAGTGAAGGGCAGTCCTCAGTAGCATCATTTACGGTTATTTCTTCTGGTTTGCTTTTACCCGAGGGATCTACTACAATCCTAACTTTAGTTGTTTGTACCCCAGGGCGAACTACGGGAAAGTGAGGTAAAAAATTTCCTGCTTGTCTTAAGTGTTCTGTTAGAGGTACTTCTTCTATTATTCCTTCCTGGAATTGTTGTTCAAGGATGTCTGAATAAGGTTGCATTAAGTTATCTTTTTTTAATTTTTTGCAAGTGGACTTTAACCTGCTAATAGCATAGTTAAAGTTTGGTGAAATTTTATCTTTTTGGTCATTCCATGGTACCTTAACAGACAATCTTTCATCTTCTATTTTAACTTCCTTTTCAAAGTTTGCAATCAGATTTTTCTTTGTTTGAAAGTGGTTCATCCCCAGAAATACCCAAGTTTTCTAGTTTGCTAAATTGTGCAATCTGGTGTTCAATTTTTTTTAGATCTTCATTAGAAGTTGTACTAGTAGGTAGCGGGTTGGTAATACAGAAGCTGATTGATCTCTTATTGGTTCGTTTTCTTTTTCAGGGTAGTAATCTGAAGGGAAACCCAATAAAAGTATTCCATAGGGAGATTTATAACAAGAGGCCGTATGAATCTGATGACTGCTGAGGGCAAAAGGTTTGTGGGTTGCAGCCCCAAAAATTAACATGAAGTCAGCCACTTCATCAGCTTCAAAGTGATCTGCAAGCTGATAATTTAATGATTTTAAATAAGTTTGAAGTTTCAGTAATCCTGGAACTTCATATTTAATATTAATATCATATTATGATAGCTTCTATTTCTTGGTAGTTTCCAGGGTTTCTAGAATCCTCCAATTTAATTATAGCTACTTCATAATTTGGTTGTTTCTTGTCGGCTATAAATCCTGTTATGGTTATGGATTCCTCGTAGTGTTTAGTTGGAAGATTTAATTTTTTCACGAGTTCCTTGGTAATGTAGCTGGCTTGACTACAATTATCCAAAAGTGCTCTGCATTTAATTGATTTTTCTGAGTTTCTTATTCTCATTTGCATGGAAGGGATTAATGCTACTTCTTGATCAGTGTTTTTTAAACTTAATAAGTTAGTAACTTGTTTCCCTTGTTTGGAGTTTTCTTTTTGGGTAGCTACTTCCGTACTGGTTTTGGTTTTCTTATCTCCCTCTGGTTTTCCTTTTTGTTTGGTACAAAGGAAGGATAAATGGTTAGAAAACCTACAAAATGAACAGGGTTGTAAAGAAATGGGGCATTCTTTGGCTTGGTGTTTAGATGAGGTACATTTAGTACAATAATTTAATTTAGCAAGTTTTTTCAGTTTATCCCAACTTTCAGGGAAAGAATCACATTTTGAGATTTTGTGAGAGTTTTTCTTACACAATTTGCAGTAAGGTTCTCTCTGGTCAGTATATTGAGCTCTTCTTGAGGATTGTTTTTGGGTAGAAACCGCCAGAGCAGCTGTAGTTTGGCCAGAATACCATGGTTTTCTGGCTGGTTCTGGAGAGAAGTTTCTTTTTTGTTTAGGTATCAAGGTAGTCAACTCACTTTGTTCCAGATCAAAATTAACATTAGCTAAGGTTTTGGTAGCTTCAGCAATTGCTTCTTTAAAATTATTAAAGGGGTCATAGAGTTTTAAACCCACAAGTTCTTAAAAATTCCTGAGTTTCTTGAGTTAGTTTATTATAATATACATACAAGAGTATATCTTCTAATTCTAATTTTTGAGTTTGCATTAAATTTATGGTAGAGTGCATATCTGCTTGAAAGTCATGAAGTGATTTAAAATTTTTGGTTATTATGGATTTAGTTAAAAGGGATTTTATTATGGAGAATTTAATTTGGCCTGGTGTTGCATAACAGCCCTCCAACTGCTGCCATGCTTCTTCATAAGAGGTTTTACTTTCTTGCATGCAGTTATTTGAATGGCAGGGTTTCCACTCAAATGTTGTTTTAGGTAGGCAAATTTCTCTTCTTCGGAAAGACCTATGTTATCAAATGTTTCTGAATGAGGTCTTAAAGTTTTGAAATTTAGAGGGATTTCCATCAAATGGTAATATTTGAAGCTCAGGAATTTTAGTACTTATTCTTAGTTTAGGTTTGGCTTCGGCATTATTTTCTTTTTTAGTTGTTAATGCTTGTATCATTTGATCTATTTCAAAGTGGTAATAACTATTTTTTTCATCTAGTTCTTCTTGTTTATCCTCTGAGAAGCCTTCGGAACAAACTACATTCTAAGGATTTCCTCGTCTAAATTTTGTAACTTGTCCAGTTGTGAGGACAAAAGCCGAGCATGTGAATTTTTTTGTTCCTCAGTCCAATCATCCCATCTCCTTTGATTGTAGCTAAAAGTTTAGTAGCTGAGGTTCTGATTGCCCCCTCCTTTTTACCAGTTTACTAGTTTCAAGTGCTTCCACATCACTTCCCAACCAGGTCTCCATACTTTTTCACGAGTGGCTTCAGTTTGATTAGCCATTTTTAGGTTTATTATGGGTAGGTAGGTTAGGTATTTTAGGTTAAGTAGGGTAGGTTAGGTACGTTTGGTAGGGTAGGTTAGGTTGGTTTGGTAGGTAGGGTAGGGAGGTTTGGTAGGGTAGGTAGGTTTGGTAGGGTAGGGTGGTTTGTTTTTTAGGTTCAGCCAGGTTAGGCTAGGTTTGTTTTTTAGGTTCAGCCATGTTAGGCTAGGTTTGTTTTTTTAAGTTCAGCCAGGTTAGGCTAGGTTTGTTTTTTAGGTTCAGCCAGGTTAGGCTAGGTTTGTTTTTTTAGGTTTAGCCAGGTTAGGCTAGGTTTGTTTTTTAGGTTCAGCCAGGTTAGGCTAGGTTTGTTTTTTAGGTTTAGCCAGGTTAGGCTAGGTTTGTTTTTTTAGGTTCAGCCAGGTTAGGCTAGGTTTGTTTTTTTAAGTTCAGCCAGGTTAGGCTAGGTTTGTTTTTTAGGTTCAGCCAGGTTAGGCTAGGTTTGTTTAGGTTGTGTAAAAAATTTAATTCACTGGATTTAAAACTATTGTATCAGAATTAAAACAAAAAAGGGTAACTAACTTCTCGACTGCCCACCCGGGGGCGCCATATTGAAAATTTATTATTTAGCTTGAGAGAGATCAGTTTGATTTAGCTGTAGTATTAAGGTTAAGTTTACTTTAAATAGACTCGGTAATTATAGAAATAATAATGGCCTATTTAGACACTGTCAACACAGCTACAGACTTTTTCACTGTAGGTTGCAGTGGTTTTCAGGTTAAATTTGGTCAGCAGCCAGATTACTAACTATGGTGAAGCTAAATTCATCAAAATTAATTTAGACTTACCAAAAATGAAGTTGCCAGTTGAACGTTACCCTTTCAGTTTCTAACTGATTCATAAGTTTCATTTAGTTTCCAGGTTTTTAAATTTCGTTGTTGTTTTAGGTTATCGTTTAACACACTGCTAGGTTATTTATTTGTAGGGGCTATTTCCCAGACCTAGGTTTTGCAGGTTAAGTTAGGCTAGGGCTGGATTGCCCTTAAGTTTTTGGTTTTAAAAGTTTAAGGTTTAGAAGGTTTATTTAAGTTAAGTTAGGGCTATATTGCCTTTAGGTTTTAATAGGGGCTATAACAGCCATTTAATTATTGAGTTAGGGCCGTTGTAGCCCGGTTCGAGTTTCGTCTAGGTACCTAGTTTTCTCTTACCTTAGTTATTTTCTTTAACTTACTTGCACCTAGTTCTGATAGGCCTCTATTTAGTTAAACATGGGTTTTGATTAATTGCAGTGGTTATTAATTAAGGATACGATTTAATTAAGGTTGTTAGATTTGAAGGTTGACTCAGTTTCCCGGTTTGGGTAACCACGAGCATTTTAATTTTTTTGAGAAAAAAGGGGCCCGCTTCATGCGGTCAAAAATTTTCAAGACTGGCAAAGCTCCGTTTTCTTTGTCCCAGAAACTTTTTTTTTCTTCTTTTGGTTAATTAGGAAACCCAACTTCACTAGTTGGTTAGAAACGAGGGTTTTTATTTTTATTTATTTGGTTTATATTTGGAAATATATGCGGTTATTTCTAACCACTTTTTTCAACAGCGAGACAGGGAACATCCTTAACCCTGAAAGAAAATAGTTTGTAGTGAGGGGACCAAAACTGTTTAATCAGTTGCCCAAAGACCTAAGAAACACGAAGGGAGTTGCATGGAAATCTTCAAAAGATTTAAAACCTAAGACACTTTAAAACCTAGGATTATTTTCCTTATTTTCAAGTTCATTAATTCTTTCTCATCTTTTTCAGATAAGTGAATTTTGTGGTTAAAACCTAAATGGTCTGATTATTTGAATGTATTTCATTAACGTACAATTATAACAATTATTATTATTATTATCGTCATCATCATTTTCATGATTATTATTATTTAGCAGATTAGTTGTTATTGAAAAATTTATTATTTAGATTGAGATATATTATTTTATTTAGGTGTAGTATTAAGGTTAAGTTTACTTTAAATAGACTCGGTAATTATAGAAATAATAATGGCCTTTAGACACTGTCAACACAGCTACAGACTTTTTCACTGTAGGTTGCAGTGGTTTTCAGGTTAAATTTGGTCAGCAGCCAGATTACTAACTATGGTGAAGCTAAATTCATCAAAATTAATTTAGACTTACCAAAAATGAAGTTGCCAGTTGAACGTTACCCTTTCAGTTTCTAACTGATTCATAAGTTTCATTTAGTTTCCAGTTTTTTTTAAATTTCGTTGTTAAGTTTTAGGTTATTGTTTAACACACTGCTAGGTTATTTATTTGTAGGGGCTATTTCCCAGACCTAGGTTTTGCAGGTTAAGTTAGGCTAGGGCTGGATTGCCCTTAAGTTTTTGGTTTTAAAGGTTTAAGGTTTAGAAGGTTTTATTTAAGTTAAGTTAGGGCTATATTGCCTTTAGGTTTTAATAGGGGCTATAACAGCCATTTAATTATTGAGTTAGGGCCGTTGTAGCCCGGTTCGAGTTTCGTCTAGGTACCTAGTTTTTCTCTTACCTTAGTTATTTTCTTTAACTTACTTGCACCTAGTTCTGATCGGCCTCTATTTAGTTAAACATGGGTTTTGATTAATTGCAGTGGTTATTAATTAAGGATACGATTTAATTAAAGGTTGTTAGGTTTGAAGGTTGCTCAGTTTCCCGGTTTGGGTAACCACGAGCATTTTAATTTTTTGAGAAAAAAGGGGCCCGCTTCATGCGGTCAAAAATTTTCAAGACTGGCAAAGCTCCGTTTTTCTTTGTCCAGAAACTTTTTTTTTCCTTCTTTTGGTTAATTAGGGAAACCCAACTTCACTAGTTGGTAGAAACGAGGGTTTTTATTTTTATTTATTTGTTTATATTTTCTTTGGAAATATATGCGGTTATTTCTAACCACTTTTTTCAACATTCCCCCCAAGGGGAAAAATTTACCCAGAATTGTATTCTTGGGAAATTTTATTTATTTTTTTTTTAATGAAAATGACATGCTCTCAGAAAAGTTCCTTTTAGGTGAAATATGAAGATGAAAGCGTCTTTTCTGTAGAACGTTGGTCCTAAGTTATAGCTATTTACAATTATTTACAATTTTCTATTTGTGGTCTTCACAAAGATCCACTCTGTATTTCCTTTGCAGTTCTTCCCGAAATCTAACTGCAGCTTGTCTTTGTGGTCGGGGTTGAGTAGCGGCAGTAGTGTCAGGAGAATCTACAGTTCCTGATTCCGTGAAGAATTTTCCAGTTCTTCCAGGTCAATATTCGGCTTATCAGTTATTTCCAGTGGGTATAACCGATATATGTGTCTTCTGGAGAGATGACCATTGGGTGTTTTTACAGTTACATGCCTGATTATGCCATCTTCATCTGGGTGTAATGTTTCAATTACAGCAATCTTCCAGAAGTATTTGGGATTCATAGAATTTTCATCTAAGAGACATAGTTCTCCTACTTTAGGTTCTTTACTTACTGGTTGTTTGTGTTGTTGGTATTCTTTTTCCCTCAAACTACTCAAATATTCGTATCGCCATCTTTTCTTGATTTCTTGAGATTGTTTAGCTCCCTTATGAAAGTAATCCAGTATTTTCTTTCTTTCTTTGTCCTCTGTTGTTGTCATATAATCAGCATCCACCTGATCGTCTTCATTAACAGCTTCTTGGGTATCATTAGTGGTTAAAAAGTTGAATTTGGTATTGTCATACCCAAAAAGCAACTTGAAAGGAGTTAGTAGATCAGAGGAAGGATCTTCATTTGAATTAACATAAGTGAGTGGTCTTGAATTAATTGTGTTCATTATTTCAAGAACAATTGTTTTTAGTTCAGTTAACGGATTTTTCTTCCTTTTAGGGAGGTATAGAGGGCTCTTTGACTAAACCCACCATTCTTTCAGCTATTCCTAAGGTTCTGGGTGAATAGGCTGCTGTAAATTTCCACTGGATACCATGATCAGAGAGGTACTGAGACACAAGAACATTTTGGAACCAATGTTTAAGGTAATCTTCAGATCTTTTGAAGGTGGATTGATTGTCTGAAATCAAAACCTTTGGAAGGGAGTAGTTTAAGGACAAATGGTAGAGTTCTCTTAAAAAGGTTTTAGCAGAAAGGTCAGTGCAGATGTGAAGGCTGGTGAATCTGGTGGCGCAGCAAGTGAACAATAATAAGTAGACTTTCATGAATTGGTTATTCTCATCCTGGACAGAAATTGGACCAACATAGTCAAGGGCAGTTTTTTCAAAGGGTTTTTCATAGCTTAAACGTTCCGTTACTAAGGGTCCAGTAGTAGGCACTTCATAAGCCATGGCAAAGTATTTTTGGCAAAACAGACATTGTTTCAGAACCTTTTTAACTACTTGCCTTATTTTGGGGATCCAGAATTCCTGTCTGAGGAAATTGCATGTGGTAGCTAAGGTTGCATGACTGGCTTTTGCATGACATTCAGTTACAATTAACGTTGTTAAATGAGAATTTTCGGGCAGTAGTACAGGATACCTAGCAGAATAGTTAAGGTTAGTTGCATATTTATATCTCCCCATTGTTCTGACTAACCCTTCTTTGTCAATGAAGAGTTTTAGATTCTTTGCAGCTTTGTTAGGTCCTCAATTTTGCTCCTTTATTTAGTTTGTGGATTATTTCTTTTTCTTTTGAGAAATGTTGTTGCTGGACTAATTTTAGCCAGTAATTTGTGGCCTTAGTTTTGTAAGCTGTATGATTTTTCTCCAAGACAGCAATTTGTTCTTCCATTGTCAGGTTACATTTGGGGTTATATTTGTGAGTGCGGAAGTACTTTAAGTTTTCTATGAACCGTAGAACATAGGCAGTGATTCTGACCAGTTTTTCCTGTTAGAGAATCTTTCCATATTAACAAGGGAGTTTTTTCATTTATTTCTTTACAAGTTGTTTGACACACATTTATTGTTGTCTGTAAGGTTTCTTGGTGGGGGTTAAAAATTAAGTTGGTGGGCCATTCAATTCATTTCTCAAAAACGTGGGACCATGTTGGTAAAAGTGAAGAAGTTTTGAAATTTCTTGAAAGATATTGGTCTGGTGAGTAGGTCTGCTGGGTTGTCTTCTCCTGCTACATGTCTGAATTCCAGGTGATGGTTTAAGTTCTTGTTGCTTCCTGAATGTCTTTCACTCTGTTTTTTACAAAGATTGATTTCATTTTTAGAGATTTTTGAGCAGTCCAATTTAAAGCCACTTGTGAGTCTGTCCAAATTATTGTTTTGAAGAACTTTTGGTTTTCTGAGTTTTCTTCTAGGTAGGTTTCTTTAAGGTATTCTAGGACTTTGGTTCCTAGGCAGATTGCCATTAATTCCAAGTTACAAATGGTCCAATTTTTTGATTTGGATTGACTCTTGATTTAGCGTAAATTAGTTCGGATTTTCCATTTCCAACTAGATAGCAACTTACTGCATAACCTTCTTGGCTGGCATCACAAAAGATGTGGAGTTGAAGATTTTCATGAGGTTTTGGATTTTCAAAAGCTTGTCTAGGAAAATTCAGAAATTCCACTTTGTTTATTTCTTTACAAAGTTTTTTCCATTCACGCAGCATTTCCAGTTCTAGATATTCATCCCAATTTTTTTGGTAGCTGTTACTTTCTGCATGAAGAGTTTAATTTAAACACTAAGGGTGCAACAAATCCAATTGGATCAAACAATGATTGCACAGAACTTAGTATTTCTCTTTTAGTTTTGGCTTCTGAGTTCAAGTTTACCGTTTTTAGATGGAGTGTATCAGCACTTGTGTTCCAACCATATCCTAATAGTTTTACATTTTCTTATCTTCGGAAGAGGCTATGTCATTTTTTCAAATAGTCCTTGAAGTTCTGAGTGATTAGAGGCCCATCATATAGCTTCAAATTATATTCAATTAAAGTGTTTACACTATAATTGTAAAGGTCTTTGAGTTCTGAGAGATTTGGCATTAATTAAAGCATTGTCCATGTAAAAGCGGTTAGCTAGGTAGTCTGCCACTTGGTTTGTTGTTCATTAAATATGTGTTGTAGAGATTGTTGTAGTAAAAATGGACTGCTTTTGTTGCCAAAGGTAACTCTTCTATATTTATAGCAGATCAGGTTGTTGTCATTTGGAGCCAATTGGGTATTCTTTACCCACAGAATTTTGTGAGCATTGCAGTCAAATTCTGTTTGATATTTAAGTTGTAAATATGCTTTTTGAATGTCCCCAATCATCAAATATTTACCATGCCTTAATTTAATGCACAATTTTGCTAAGTGAGGTAGGAGTGAAGGGCAGTCCTCAGTAGCATCATTTACGGTTATTTCTTCTGGTTTGCTTTTACCCGAGGGATCTACTACAATCCTAACTTTAGTTGTTTGTACCCCAGGGCGAACTACGGGAAAGTGAGGTAAAAAATTTCCTGCTTGTCTTAAGTGTTCTGTTAGAGGTACTTCTTCTATTATTCCTTCCTGGAATTGTTGTTCAAGGATGTCTGAATAAGGTTGCATTAAGTTATCTTTTTTTAATTTTTGCAAGTGGACTTTAACCTGCTAATAGCATAGTTAAAGTTTGGTGAAATTTTATCTTTTTGGTCATTCCATGGTACCTTAACAGATAATCTTTCATCTTCTTTTTAACTTCCTTTTCAAAGTTTGCAATCAGATCTTTTCTTTGTTTGAAAGTGGTTCATCCCCAGAAATACCCAAGTTTTCTAGTTGCTAAATTGTGCAATCTGGTGTTCAATTTTTTTTAGATCTTCATTAGAAGTTGTACTAGTAGGTAGCGGGTTGGTAATACAGAAGCTGATCTGATCTCTTTTGGTTCTTTTTCTTTTTCAGGGTAGTAATCGGAAGGGAAACCCAAAAAAGTATTCCATAGGGAGATTTATAACAAGAGGCAGTATGAATCTGATGACTGCTGAGGGCAAAAGGTTTGTGGGTTGCAGCCCCAAAAATTAACATGAAGTCAGCCACTTCATCAGCTTCAAAGTGATCTGCAAGCTGATAATTTAATGATTTTAAATAAGTTTGAAGTTTCAGTAATCCTGGAACTTCATATTTAATATTAATATCATCAATTATGATAGCTTCTATTTCTTGGTAGTTTCCAGGGTTTCTAGAATCCTCCAATTTAATTATAGCTACTTCATAATTTGGTTGTTTCTTGTCGGCTATAAATCCTGTTATGGTTATGGATTCCTCGTAGTGTTTAGTTGGAAGATTTAATTTTTTCACGAGTTCCTTGGTAATGTAGCTGGCTTGACTACAATTATCCAAAAGTGCTCTGCATTTAATTGATTTTTCTGAGTTTCTTATTCTCATTTGCATGGAAGGGATTAATGCTACTTCTTGATCAGTGTTTTTTAAACTTAATAAGTTAGTAACTTGTTTCCCTTGTTTGGAGTTTTCTTTTTGGGTAGCTACTTCCGTACTGGTTTTGGTTTTCTTATCTCCCTCTGGTTTTCCTTTTTGTTTGGTACAAAGGAAGGATAAATGGTTAGAAAACCTACAAAATGAACAGGGTTGTAAAGAAATGGGGCATTCTTTGGCTTGGTGTTTAGATGAGGTACATTTAGTACAATAATTTAATTTAGCAAGTTTTTTCAGTTTATCCCAACTTTCAGGGAAAGAATCACATTTTGAGATTTTGTGAGAGTTTTTCTTACACAATTTGCAGTAAGGTTCTCTCTGGTCAGTATATTGAGCTCTTCTTGAGGATTGTTTTTGGGTAGAAACCGCCAGAGCAGCTGTAGTTTGGCCAGAATACCATGGTTTTCTGGCTGGTTCTGGAGAGAAGTTTCTTTTTTGTTTAGGTATCAAGGTAGTCAACTCACTTTGTTCCAGATCAAAATTAACATTAGCTAAGGTTTTGGTAGCTTCAGCAATTGCTTCTTTAAAATTATTAAAGGGGTCATAGAGTTTAAACCCACAAGTTCTTAAAAATTCCTGAGTTTCTTGAGTTAGTTTATTATAATATACATACAAGAGTATATCTTCTAATTCTAATTTTTGAGTTTGCATTAAATTTATGGTAGAGTGCATATCTGCTTGAAAGTCATGAAGTGATTTAAAATTTTTGGTTATTATGGATTTAGTTAAAAGGGATTTTATTATGGAGAATTTAATTTGGCCTGGTGTTGCATAACAGCCCTCCAACTGCTGCCATGCTTCTTCATAAGAGTTTTACTTTCTTGCATGCAGTTTATTTGAATGGCAGGGTTTCCACTCAACTGTTGTTTTAGGTAGGCAAATTTCTCTTCTTCGGAAAGACCTATGTTATCATAAATGTTTCTGAATGAGGTCTTAAAGTTTTGAAATTTAGAGGGATTTCCATCAAATGGTAATATTTGAAGCTCAGGAATTTTAGTACTTATTCTTAGTTTAGGTTTGGCTTCGGCATTATTTTCTTTTTTAGTTGTTAATGCTTGTATCATTTGATCTATTTCAAAGTGGTAATAACTATTTTTTTCATCTAGTTCTTCTTGTTTATCCTCTGAGAAGCCTTCGGAACAAACATACATTCTAAGGATTTCCTCGTCTAAATTTTGTAACTTGTCCAGTTGTGAGGACAAAAGCCGAGCATGTGAATTTTTTTGTTCCTCAGTCCAATCATCCCATCTCTCTTTGATTGTAGCTAAAAGTTTAGTAGCTGAGGTTCTGATTGCCCCCCTCCTTTTTACCAGTTTACTAGTTTCAAGTGCTTCCACATCACTTCCCAACCAGGTCTCCATACTTTTTCCACGAGTGGCTTCAGTTTGATTAGCCATTTTTAGGTTTATTATGGGTAGGTAGGTTAGGTATTTTAGGTTAAGTAGGGTAGGTTAGGTACGTTTGGTAGGGTAGGTTAGGTTGGTTTGGTAGGTTAGGTAGGGTAGGGAGGTTTGGTAGGGTAGGTAGGTTTGGTAGGGTAGGGTAGGTTTGTTTTTTAGGTTCAGCCAGGTTAGGCTAGGTTTGTTTTTTTAGGTTCAGCCATGTTAGGCTAGGTTTGTTTTTTTAAGTTCAGCCAGGTTAGGCTAGGTTTGTTTTTTAGGTTCAGCCAGGTTAGGCTAGGTTTGTTTTTTTAGGTTTAGCCAGGTTAGGCTAGGTTTGTTTTTTTAGGTTCAGCCAGGTTAGGCTAGGTTTGTTTTTTTAGGTTTAGCCAGGTTAGGCTAGGTTTGTTTTTTTAGGTTCAGCCAGGTTAGGCTAGGTTTGTTTTTTTAAGTTCAGCCAGGTTAGGCTAGGTTTGTTTTTTAGGTTCAGCCAGGTTAGGCTAGGTTTGTTTAGGTTGTGTAAAAAATTTAATTCACTGGATTTAAAACTATTGTATCAGAATTAAAACAAAAAAGGGTAACTAACTTCTCGACTGCCCACCCGGGGGCGCCATATTGAAAAATTTATTATTTAGCTTGAGAGAGATCAGTTTGATTTAGCTGTAGTATTAAGGTTAAGTTTACTTTAAATAGACTCGGTAATTATAGAAATAATAATGGCCTATTTAGACACTGTCAACACAGCTACAGACTTTTTCACTGTAGGTTGCAGTGGTTTTCAGGTTAAATTTGGTCAGCAGCCAGATTACTAACTATGGTGAAGCTAAATTCATCAAAATTAATTTAGACTTACCAAAAATGAAGTTGCCAGTTGAACGTTACCCTTTCAGTTTCTAACTGATTCATAAGTTTCATTTAGTTTCCAGGTTTTTAAATTTCGTTGTTGTTTTAGGTTATCGTTTAACACACTGCTAGGTTATTTATTTGTAGGGGCTATTTCCCAGACCTAGGTTTTGCAGGTTAAGTTAGGCTAGGGCTGGATTGCCCTTAAGTTTTTGGTTTTAAAAGTTTAAGGTTTAGAAGGTTTTATTTAAGTTAAGTTAGGGCTATATTGCCTTTAGGTTTTAATAGGGGCTATAACAGCCATTTAATTATTGAGTTAGGGCCGTTGTAGCCCGGTTCGAGTTTCGTCTAGGTACCTAGTTTTTCTCTTACCTTAGTTATTTTCTTTAACTTACTTGCACCTAGTTCTGATAGGCCTCTATTTAGTTAAACATGGGTTTTGATTAATTGCAGTGGTTATTAATTAAGGATACGATTTAATTAAAGGTTGTTAGATTTGAAGGTTGACTCAGTTTCCCGGTTTGGGTAACCACGAGCATTTTAATTTTTTTGAGAAAAAAGGGGCCCGCTTCATGCGGTCAAAAATTTTCAAGACTGGGCAAAGCTCCGTTTTTCTTTGTCCCAGAAACTTTTTTTTTTTTCTTTTGGTTAATTAGGGAAACCCAACTTCACTAGTTGGTTAGAAACGAGGGTTTTTATTTTTATTTATTTGGTTTATATTTGGAAATATATGCGGTTATTTCTAACCACTTTTTTCAACAGCGAGACAGGGAACATCCTTAACCCTGAAAGAAAATAGTTTTGTAGTGAGGGGACCAAAACTGTTTAATCAGTTGCCCAAAGACCTAAGAAACACGAAGGGAGTTGCATGGAAATCTTCAAAAGATTTAAAACCTAAGACACTTTAAAACCTAGGATTATTTTCCTTATGTTTTCAAGTTCATTAATTCTTTTCTCATCTTTTTCAGATAAGTGAATTTTGTTGGTTAAAACCTAAATGGTCTGATTATTTGAATGTATTTCATTAACGTTACAATTATAACAATTATTATTATTATTATCGTCATCATCATTTTCATGATTATTATTATTTAGCAGATTAGTTGTTATTGAAAAATTTATTATTTAGATTGAGATATATTATTTTTATTTAGGTGTAGTATTAAGGTTAAGTTTACTTTAAATAGACTCGGTAATTATAGAAATAATAATGGCCTATTTAGACACTGTCAACACAGCTACAGACTTTTTCACTGTAGGTTGCAGTGGTTTTCAGGTTAAATTTGGTCAGCAGCCAGATTACTAACTATGGTGAAGCTAAATTCATCAAAATTAATTTAGACTTACCAAAAATGAAGTTGCCAGTTGAACGTTACCCTTTCAGTTTCTAACTGATTCATAAGTTTCATTTAGTTTCCAGTTTTTTTTTAATTTTCGTTGTTAAGTTTTAGGTTATTGTTTAACACACTGCTAGGTTATTTATTTGTAGGGGCTATTTCCCAGACCTAGGTTTTGCAGGTTAAGTTAGGCTAGGGCTGGATTGCCCTTAAGTTTTTGGTTTTAAAGGTTTAAGGTTTAGAAGGTTTTATTTAAGTTAAGTTAGGGCTATATTGCCTTTAGGTTTTAATAGGGGCTATAACAGCCATTTAATTATTGAGTTAGGGCCGTTGTAGCCCGGTTCGAGTTTCGTCTAGGTACCTAGTTTTTCTCTTACCTTAGTTATTTTCTTTAACTTACTTGCACCTAGTTCTGATCGGCCTCTATTTAGTTAAACATGGGTTTTGATTAATTGCAGTGGTTATTAATTAAGGATACGATTTAATTAAAGGTTGTTAGGTTTGAAGGTTGGCTCAGTTTCCCGGTTTGGGTAACCACGAGCATTTTAATTTTTTTGAGAAAAAAGGGCCCGCTTCATGCGGTCAAAAATTTTCAAGACTGGGCAAAGCTCCGTTTTTCTTTGTCACAGAAACTTTTTTTTTCCTTCTTTTGGTTAATTAGGGAAACCCAACTTCACTAGTTGGTTAGAAACGAGGGTTTTTATTTTTATTTATTTTGTTTATATTTTCTTTGGAAATATATGCGGTTATTTCTAACCACTTTTTTCAACATTCCCCCCAAGGGGAAAAATTTACCCAGAATTGTATTCTTGGGAAATTTTATTTTATTTTTTTTTTTAATGAAAATGACATGCTCTTCAGAAAAGTTCCTTTTAGGTGAAATATGAAGATGAAAGCGTCTTTTCTGTAGAACGTTGGTCCTAAGTTATAGCTATTTACAATTATTTACAATTTTCTATTTGTGGTCTTCACAAAGATCCACTCTGTATTTTCCTTTGCAGTTCTTCCCGAAATCTAACTGCAGCTTGTCTTTGTGGTCGGGGTTGAGTAGCGGCAGTAGTAGTGTCAGGAGAATCTACAGTTCCTGATTCCGTGGAAGAATTTTCCAGTTCTTCCAGGTCAATATTCGGCTTATCAGTTATTTCCAGTGGGTATAACCGATATATGTGTCTTCTGGAGAGATGACCATTGGGTGTTTTTACAGTTACATGCCTGATTATGCCATCTTCATCTGGGTGTAATGTTTCAATTACAGCAATCTTCCAGAAGTATTTGGGATTCATAGAATTTTCATCTAAGAGACATAGTTCTCCTACTTTAGGTTCTTTACTTACTGGTTGTTTGTGTTGTTGGTATTCTTTTTCCCTCAAACTACTCAAATATTCGTATCGCCATCTTTTCTTGATTTCTTGAGATTGTTTAGCTCCCTTATGAAAGTAATCCAGTATTTTCTTTCTTTCTTTGTCCTCTGTTGTTGTCATATAATCAGCATCCACCTGATCGTCTTCATTAACAGCTTCTTGGGTATCATTAGTGGTTAAAAAGTTGAATTTGGTATTGTCATACCCAAAAAGCAACTTGAAAGGAGTTAGTAGATCAGAGGAAGGATCTTCATTTGAATTAACATAAGTGAGTGGTCTTGAATTAATTGTGTTCATTATTTCAAGAACAATTGTTTTTAGTTCAGTTAACGGGATTTTTCTTCCTTTTAGGGAGGTATAGAGGGCTCTTTTGACTAAACCCACCATTCTTTCAGCTATTCCTAAGGTTCTGGGTGAATAGGCTGCTGTAAATTTCCACTGGATACCATGATCAGAGAGGTACTGAGACACAAGAACATTTTGGAACCAATGTTTAAGGTAATCTTCAGATCTTTTGAAGGTGGATTGATTGTCTGAAATCAAAACCTTTGGAAGGGAGTAGTTTAAGGACAAATGGTAGAGTTCTCTTAAAAAGGTTTTAGCAGAAAGGTCAGTGCAGATGTGAAGGCTGGTGAATCTGGTGGCGCAGCAAGTGAACAATAATAAGTAGACTTTCATGAATTGGTTATTCTCATCCTGGACAGAAATTGGACCAACATAGTCAAGGGCAGTTTTTTCAAAGGGTTTTTCATAGCTTAAACGTTCCGTTACTAAGGGTCCAGTAGTAGGCACTTCATAAGCCATGGCAAAGTATTTTTGGCAAAACAGACATTGTTTCAGAACCTTTTTAACTACTTGCCTTATTTTGGGGATCCAGAATTCCTGTCTGAGGAAATTGCATGTGGTAGCTAAGGTTGCATGACTGGCTTTTGCATGACATTCAGTTACAATTAACGTTGTTAAATGAGAATTTTCGGGCAGTAGTACAGGATACCTAGCAGAATAGTTAAGGTTAGTTGCATATTTATATCTCCCCATTGTTCTGACTAACCCTTCTTTGTCAATGAAGAGTTTTAGATTCTTTTGCAGCTTTGTTAGGTCCTCAACTTTTTCTCCTTTATTTAGTTTGTGGATTATTTCTTTTTCTTTTGAGAAATGTTGTTGCTGGACTAATTTTAGCCAGTAATTTGTGGCCTTAGTTTTGTAAGCTGTATGATTTTTCTCCAAGACAGCAATTTGTTCTTCCATTGTCAGGTTACATTTGGGGTTATATTTGTGAGTGCGGAAGTACTTTAAGTTTTCTATGAACCGTAGAACATAGGCAGTGATTCTGACCAGTTTTTTCCTGTTAGAGAATCTTTCCATATTTAACAAGGGAGTTTTTTCATTTATTTCTTTACAAGTTGTTTGACACACATTTATTGTTGTCTGTAAGGTTTCTTGGTGGGGGTTAAAAATTAAGTTGGTGGGCCATTCAATTTCATTTCTCAAAAACGTGGGACCATGTTGGTAAAAGTGAAGAAGTTTTTGAAATTTCTTGAAAGATATTGGTCTGGTGAGTAGGTCTGCTGGGTTGTCTTCTCCTGCTACATGTCTGAATTCCAGGTGATGGTTTAAGTTTCTTGTTGCTTCCTGAATGTCTTTCACTCTGTTTTTTACAAAGATTGATTTCATTTTTAGAGATTTTTGAGCAGTCCAATTTAAAGCCACTTGTGAGTCTGTCCAAATTATTGTTTTGAAGAACTTTTGGTTTTCTGAGTTTTCTTCTAGGTAGGTTTCTTTAAGGTATTCTAGGACTTTGGTTCCTAGGCAGATTGCCATTAATTCCAAGTTACAAATGGTCCAATTTTTTGATTTTGGATTGACTCTTGATTTAGCGTAAATTAGTTCGGATTTTCCATTTCCCACTAGATAGCAACTTACTGCATAACCTTCTTGGCTGGCATCACAAAAGATGTGGAGTTGAAGATTTTCCATGAGCGGTTTTGGATTTTCAAAAGCTTGTCTAGGAAAATTCAGAAATTCCACTTTGTTTATTTCTTTACAAAGTTTTTTCCATTCACGCAGCATTTCCGGTTCTAGATATTCATCCCAATTTTTTTTGGTAGCTGTTACTTTCTGCATGAAGAGTTTTAATTTAAACACTAAGGGTGCAACAAATCCAATTGGATCAAACAATGATTGCACAGAACTTAGTATTTCTCTTTTAGTTTTGGCTTCCGAGTTCAAGTTTACCGTTTTTAGATGGAGTGTATCAGCACTTGTGTTCCAACCATATCCTAATAGTTTTACATTTTCTTTATCTTCGGAAGAGGCTATGTCATGTTTTTCAAATAGTCCTTGAAGTTCTGAGTGATTAGAGGCCCATTCATATAGCTTCAAATTATATTCAATTAAAGTGTTTACACTATAATTGTAAAGGTCTTTGAGTTCTGAGAGATTATTGGCATTAATTAAAGCATTGTCCATGTAAAAGCGGTTAGCTAGGTAGTCTGCCACTTGGTTTTGTTGTTCATTAAATATGTGTTGTAGAGATTGTTGTAGTAAAAATGGACTGCTTTTGTTGCCAAAGGTAACTCTTCTATATTTATAGCAGATCAGGTTGTTGTCATTTGGAGCCAATTGGGTATTCTTTACCCACAGAATTTTGTGAGCATTGCAGTCAAATTCTGTTTGATATTTAAGTTGTAAATATGCTTTTTGAATGTCCCCAATCATCAAATATTTACCATGCCTTAATTTAATGCACAATTTTGCTAAGTGAGGTAGGAGTGAAGGGCAGTCCTCAGTAGCCTCATTTACGGTTATTTCTTCTGGTTTGCTTTTACCCGAGGGATCTACTACAATCCTAACTTTAGTTGTTTGTACCCCAGGGCGAACTACGGGAAAGTGAGGTAAAAGATTTCCTGCTTGTCTTAAGTGTTCTGTTAGAGGTACTTCTTCTATTATTCCTTCCTGGAATTGTTGTTCAAGGATGTCTGAATAAGGTTGCATTAAGTTATCTTTTTTTAATTTTTTGCAAGTGGACTTTAACCTGCTAATAGCATAGTTAAAGTTTGGTGAAATTTTATCTTTTTGGTCATTCCATGGTACCTTAACAGATAATCTTTCATCTTCTTTTTTAACTTCCTTTTCAAAGTTTGCAATCAGATCTTTTTCTTTGTTTGAAAGTGGTTCATCCCCAGAAATACCCAAGTTTTCTAGTTTGCTAAATTGTGCAATCTGGTGTTCAATTTTTTTTAGGTCTTCATTAGAAGTTGTACTAGTAGGTAGCGGGTTGGTAATACAGAAGCTGATCTGATCTCTTATTGGTTCTTTTTCTTTTTCAGGGTAGTAATCGGAAGGGAAACCCAATAAAAGTATTCCATAGGGAGATTTATAACAAGAGGCAGTATGAATCTGATGACTGCTGAGGGCAAAAAGTTTGTGGGTTGCAGCCCCAAAAATTAACATGAAGTCAGCCACTTCATCAGCTTCAAAGTGATCTGCAAGCTGATAATTTAATGATTTTAAATAAGTTTGAAGTTTCAATAATCCTGGAACTTCATATTTAATATTAATATCATCAATTATGATAGCTTCTATTTCTTGGTAGTTTCCAGGGTTTCTAGAATCCTCCAATTTAATTATAGCTACTTCATAATTTGGTTGTTTCTTGTCGGCTATAAATCCTGTTATGGTTATGGATTCCTCGTAGTGTTTAGTTGGAAGATTTAATTTTTTCACGAGTTCCTTGGTAATGTAGCTGGCTTGACTACAATTATCCAAAAGTGCTCTGCATTTAATTGATTTTTCTGAGTTTCTTATTCTCATTTGCATGGAAGGGATTAATGCTACTTCTTGATCAGTGTTTTTTAAACTTAATAAGTTAGTAACTTGTTTCCCTTGTTTGGAGTTTTCTTTTTGGGTAGCTACTTCCGTACTGGTTTTGGTTTTCTTATCTCCCTCTGGTTTTCCTTTTTGTTTGGTACAAAGGAAGGATAAATGGTTAGAAAACCTACAAAATGAACAGGGTTGTAAAGAAATGGGGCATTCTTTGGCTTGGTGTTTAGATGAGGTACATTTAGTACAATAATTTAATTTAGCAAGTTTTTTCAGTTTATCCCAACTTTCAGGGAAAGAATCACATTTTGAGATTTTGTGAGAGTTTTTCTTACACAATTTGCAGTAAGGTTCTCTCTGGTCAGTATATTGAGCTCTTCTTGAGGATTGTTTTTGGGTAGAAACCGCCAGAGCAGCTGTAGTTTGGCCAGAATACCATGGTTTTCTGGCTGGTTCTGGAGAGAAGTTTCTTTTTTGTTTAGGTATCAAGGTAGTCAACTCACTTTGTTCCAGATCAAAATTAACATTAGCTAAGGTTTTGGTAGCTTCAGCAATTGCTTCTTTAAAATTATTAAAGGGGTCATAGAGTTTAAACCCACAAGTTCTTAAAAATTCCTGAGTTTCTTGAGTTAGTTTATTATAATATACATACAAGAGTATATCTTCTAATTCTAATTTTTGAGTTTGCATTAAATTTATGGTAGAGTGCATATCTGCTTGAAAGTCATGAAGTGATTTAAAATTTTTGGTTATTATGGATTTAGTTAAAAGGGATTTTATTATGGAGAATTTAATTTGGCCTGGTGTTGCATAACAGCCCTCCAACTGCTGCCATGCTTCTTCATAAGAGGTTTTACTTTCTTGCATGCAGTTGATTTGAATGGCAGGGTTTCCACTCAAATGTTGTTTTAGGTAGGCAAATTTCTCTTCTTCGGAAAGACCTATGTTATCATAAATGTTTCTGAATGAGGTCTTAAAGTTTTGAAATTTAGAGAGATTTCCATCAAATGGTAATATTTGAAGCTCAGGAATTTTAGTACTTATTCTTAGTTTAGGTTTGGCTTCGGCATTATTTTCTTTTTTAGTTGTTAATGCTTGTATCATTTGATCTATTTCAAAGTGGTAATAACTATTTTTTTCATCTAGTTCTTCTTGTTTATCCTCTGAGAAGCCTTCGGAACAAACATACATTCTAAGGATTTCCTCGTCTAAATTTTGTAACTTGTCCAGTTGTGAGGACAAAAGCCGAGCATGTGAATTTTTTTGTTCCTCAGTCCAATCATCCCATCTCTCTTTGATTGTAGCTAAAAGTTTAGTAGCTGAGGTTCTGATTGCTCCCCTCCTTTTTACCAGTTTACTAGTTTCAAGTGCTTCCACATCACTTCCCAACCAGGTCTCCATACTTTTTCCACGAGTGGCTTCAGTTTGATTAGCCATTTTTAGGTTTATTATGGGTAGGTAGGTTAGGTATTTTAGGTTAAGTAAGGTAGGTTATGTACGTTTGGTAGGGTAGGTTAGGTTGGTTTGGTAGGTTAGGTAGGGTTGGT
Organism: Bathynomus jamesi; assembly: GCA_023014485.1. Lineage (NCBI taxonomy): Eukaryota > Metazoa > Arthropoda > Malacostraca > Isopoda > Cirolanidae > Bathynomus > Bathynomus jamesi. Next base: position 112,554 of record JAJOZX010000763.1, on the reverse strand, counting down.
AGGTATGAAAAAACTATATAGGGCTATGGGTTGATTGCCTGTGCCCTCATCCGCTGAAAATTTCCAGCAGATTTCAGTGGAGGGTTACCGACAAAAGCCCTATGCTTTTTCGTTAGAGAGTTATGAATATGTAGGTGTTTAAAGGACCTTTTTATATTTAAGTGATTACGGTAATTCTAGCGTCGGGATTTGCGCGACGTACAGTATACTAGAATGAAAATAATTTGCCTCACCTTATTTTTGTTGGGTCTTTGTTTGCTTCGATGTAGGGCGTTACGATCATCTTCGGTGTAGGGCCGCCACGATCGAGTTTCGCGACGAATTAACTTTATGTAATTAATATAGGCAGTCACTATATAAACCCCTGAAGGAATAGGCCTATCCTTTTTTAGTCATTAGGTTTTAAATTATAAGGAATTCACTCAGAACTAGAGGGGGGACAAAGACATCCTCCCAGTTTAAAGCTTCGCTGTAACATAAACAGCCCTGAGAGCCGTTCCTTGGTTCTGGTGTATTATTTGCCGAACTAGCATGATTTTGTTGTGTCTACTACCTTTTGGTAGACTAAATAATAAATTGGGTTTTCTTGTTGCTATGTGGGGCTGATTCATACGTACAGGTTCTTTGTACGTATGGCAATTCAATTATTTCATTCCCAATAGGCTATGTCGCCAATCCCGAGGCAATTTTGTATAGATATTTAATTCAATTAATTAATAATTTATATTTAATTATGAAATAAATGTACCACATATGATACCATGTTGTGAGTGCGTATAGTTTTTCCATATACTGGGGGGGGCCGGAGAAAAATTTGTATGTTATAGATCAAAATTTTTTGATAAACTGTGTCTTAAACCATGTGAAATGGATTGAAAAGAATAAAGTAGAAATTTAGGGGGAGAGAGGTTACTCAAGACCTATTTAAATATTAAAGTTCAAGAGGCCAACTTCTCAAGTTTAGTTAAAGTTATGTTAATCAGTTTGACTCCCTTTAGGTATAGGAAATTTATGGGATTAAAGTAAAGTTATTAAGCATTTTAACTTTGCTCAGTTTGTGTAAGTTTTATAAGTCACCAGTCTTAATTTTTTCTTGTAAAAGTTGTCTGGCTTTCAAAGCAGTCTTTCTTTGAGGCCTCTCTGGTTTAGTCTGAGTTACATCAGGCACATTGAGAGATTCCTCCCCAATAGTATCCTGATCCATCCTTTGGGGTAATGGTTCTAATTTAGCCCCACACTCCAAAGGATATAGTAATGTGATATCTCTGGTGGTTTCACCAGTTGCTGTTTTCAGTTTTACAACCCTGGTAACTTCGTCTTCACCAGTTTTGAGTTCCAAGACTTTTCCCATTGACCAATGTTGTCTTGGTGTCTTGTCATGTATCAACACAATGTCCCCAATTTTGACTGAATCATTCCAACTTTGTTTTGTTAATTGTTTATGTCTTTCTCTAAGACTTGTTAAGTATTCTTCTCTCCATTGTTATAAATTGAGTCTTGATTTGTGTCAAATGTTGGTATGTTGTGTTGAGTTCTTTGTGTCCTATTTCCCAATCTGGATCCTCTGTACTGTTATGTTCAGATTCTGGTAACATGTTTACTGTTTCTCCCTTAATTAGGTGGTTTGGTGTGAGAGGTTCTGGCTCATTAATACCATCTCCCACATAAGTTAATGGTCTGTTGTTGACAACATTTTCAATTTCTGACAGAATAGTCATGAGTTCAAAAAGTTGTAGATGTTTTGTCCCAATAGTCTTTTTAAGGCAGTTCTTTACAGTTTGTATGTTTCTTTCCCAAATTGAACCATACCATGGTGTATTAACAGGAATGTACTTCCAGGTTATGTTGTGTTTGGTTAAATGAGTTTGTACTGTTTCATTGTCACAAATCTGATGAATAATTTTTTCACCAGATTTGAAGTATGTGGCATTGTCTGACCATATAGTTTTGGGTACAGAATTGTGTGCACAAAATCGTCTGAAAGCAGCAATAAAAGCTTCTGCTGTCAGATCTTCTACTATGTCTAGACATATGGCACGTGTGGCAGCACAGGTGAAGAGTACAATGTACACTTTGTATTCCTTTGAATCCATTTTGTCTCCAAAACTCACATTTACCGCTCCAGTGTAGTCAATACCCGTGGTTTCAAATGGCCGAGTAAATGTTACTCGTTCCACAGGTAGGTCTGGAGGGCTTGGGGTCTTAAAGGGTCGTGAATGGATACGTTTACAAGGAATGCATGTGTTTAAAATTTTCTTTGTTTCAGTTCTACCCTTTGGTAGCCAGTAAGTCTTTCTCAGCTCTGTCAGGGTTTGTGGGTATCCCTGATGATGAGTTTTGTGAAGTGATTTCTCCTTGGAAGAAGAATTGGGTGCTTAGAGTTGTAAGTCAAAGCTGACTTGTTAAGCCTTCCTTTACACCTTATCAGACCCTCTGTATCCAGGTACAGATTTAGATCCATGACAAGTGAAGGAATACCTTTGTTTAATGTGCTACTGGACCTAAGATACTTCAACTCCTTGTCAAATTCTGAAGCTTGTATCTGTTTGAGCCAGTATTTTGTTGCAGTTTCTGTTAAGTTTGAAAAGGCTTTCTGAGGACAGTGTTTGAGAAGGTAGCTATTGACAAACTTGCAGCAATAGACTGTAATTCTCAAGAGTTTGTTGATGTCTGAATAATGTTTGTAGTCAAATATAGGTTTGTCCTCAGTGATCTTTTCAGTTGTCGTAGAGTTGAGTGTGAGGTTAACTACTTTGGCTGGCCAAAGATCCTCACATGTTAGCCATTCGGGCCCTTCATACCAGATTTTATTTGTTTTCAACAGCTTGTAAGAGAGCCCTCTTGTCAAAAAGTCTGCAGGATTCTCTTTTGTTTTTATGTACCTAAATTTGATACCAAGGTTTGTGTTTGCAGTTTTGATTTCTGTTAGTCTGTTTTTCACAAATATATTTTTGCAAGAAGTTGTATCTGTGTTGGTCACCCATGTTAGACAAATTTGACTGTCTGTCCTTAAGTAAATGTTTGTTATGTCAACTTCTTTATACACTTGTGAAAGAAAGTCTGCTGTTTTAACTCCCAATGAGACAGCTAATAATTCAAGTTGTGGTACAGTTTTCTTTTGGTTTAAGGGTGCCACTTTTGCCTTTGAATAAACCAAGTTACTTTCATTTTCACTTGTTAAATAGGCACAACACCCATAAGCTTGTGTGCTGGCATCTGTAAAAATGTGTAGTGTTTGCGATTTCAATCTGTAGCCAGCACATCTTGGTACGTAGATGTCTTGAACTTTGTTCAAGTCTGTGGCTAATTTTTTCCAATGAAGTTGGTCTTCCACTGAAAGTGGTTCATCCCAATCAATTTTCTTTTTTCATAAGTTTTGCAAAAGGGTTTTGGATCTTATGGTTGCTGGTAAATATAATACAATGGGGTCGAAAATTTTGGATGATTCTGAAAGCACTTGTCTTTTTGTATCAGCATTTGGATTTAAGTTATAACTCTTTGTGCAAAGAGTGTCATCGTGTTCAGAATTCTGTTTTAAAAACCAAAGCATTCCAAGTGTTTTCGTGTAATTGTTTGGTTCAATGTTCCCATTGTTGTCTTTTGTTATTTGTTCATTTAATTTAGGAGAATTAGAAAGAGTTTGTACTGTATTCAAACCTCCTACCACTTCAGACTAGTCAATACCCGTAGTTTTAGTGGAGTAAATTTACTCCTCCACAGATAGATCTGGAGGGCTTGGGGCTTTGAATCCTGTACTGTTTTTGTGTTGTTTGGCCTATGGCCAAGGGAGGCCACAAGACCCTTTTTGTTTGGTCTCTGGCCAAAGGAGGCCACAAGACCCTTGTTGTTTGGTCTCTGGCCAAGGTAGGCCACAAGACCAATGTTGTTTATGTTGGGCTATGGCCAAGTGAGACCATCAGCCCCTTGATGAATATGTTGGGCTATGGCCAAGGGTAGGCCATCAGCCCTTTGATGAATTTGTTGGGCTATGGCCAAGGTAGGCCAAGGCCCTTTGATGATTTGTTGGGCTATGGCCAAGGGTAGGCCATCAGCCCTTAGATGAATATGTTGGGCTATGGCCAAGGTAGGCCATCAGTCCTTTGATGAATTTGTTGGGCTATGGCCAAGGGTAGGCCATCAGCCGTTTGATGAATTTGTTGGGCTATGGCCAAGGTAGGCCATCAGCCCTTTGATGAATTTGTTGGGCTATGGCCAAGGTAGGCCAAGGCCCTTTGATGAATTTGTTGGGCTATGGCCAAGGTAGGCCATCAGCCCTTTGATGAATTTGTTGGGCTATGGCCAAGGGTAGGCCAAGGCCCTTTGATGATTTGTTGGGCTATAGCCAAGGGTAGGCCATCAGCCCTTTGATGAATTTGTTGGGTTATGGCCAAGGGTAGGCCATCAACCCTTTGATGAATTTGTTGGGCTATGGCCAAGGGTAGGCCATCAGCCCTTTGATGAATTTGTTGGGCTATGGCCAAGGGTAGGCCATCAACTCTTTGGAGTGGAGTAGTTTGTTTGTGTGTGTCACTGTCAACCATATAAATTTGGCACAAAATTATGTGCACAGAGTCAGAGCGCAGCAATAAAAGCTTTTACTCTCCGATCCTTGGTTATGTTTAGACAGGTTGTTGTGTTTGAGACACATTGAAAGAGTAGTGTGTGTGTGTGTGTGTTTGTGTGTGTATCATTCCTCCGAATCCAGTTGGTCTTCAAAACTTGGATTCACCACTCCAATGAAATTAATACCCGTAGTTATGAATGAGTAAATGTTGTGTATCCTACAGGTAGGTCTGGAAGGTTTTGGGGTTTTGAAGGAATCCAATCTGTTTGCAAGGAATGTATGTGTCTGTTGCTGAAATCTGTTGTGATTCTTCTTTTAAAAGAAGAATTGGATGTTTGAAGTCGTATGTATATATTTATATACTGTACCGTATATATGTGTGTGTAAATGTGTACAGTATTTTGTTATAGAGTTTTATTTTTGGGTTTTGGATTAGGTTAATCAATTTGGCTGAGTAAAGACCCTCAAACGTTGCATTTGAGACCCTTATATCAAGCCTTGTCTGTAATAGGTTGTGCCTATATGTCAAATAGGACTTGAAATAGGTTGGGCCTATATGTCAAATAGGACTTCGGAATAGGTTGGGCCTATATGTCAAATAGGACTTCGAATAGGTAATTGGTTGGGCCTATATGTCAAATAGGACTTCGAGTAGGTAATAGGTTGGGCCTATATGTCAAATAGGACTTAGAATAGGTTATAGGTTGGGCCTATATCAAATAGGACTTGGAATAGGTTGGAATAGGGTCACGAATAGGTGTTAGGTGGGTGTAGGTTTGAATTTGTGCAATTGCTTTAGGTCTTTGTGATGTTACAGTTCGAGTCGAATTTTGTGATGTTGCAGGTTTGAGTCGAATTTTGTGATGTTGCAGGTTTGAGTCGAATTTTGTGATGTTACAGGTCTGAGTCGAATTTTGTGATGTTACAGGTCTGAGTCGAATTTTGTGATGTTACAGGTCTGAGTCGAATTTTGTGATGTTACAGGTCTGAGTCGAATTTTGTGATGTTACAGGTCTGAGTCGAATTTTGTGATGTTAATGAGTCTTATGAGTAAGTTAAATTGCTGGAATAAATTTTATAACCTACACCACAGGTTCAATTATAAATTTAGTGTTTTTAATTAGGATAGGCCTTGAGTGTAAAGAGTAAGGCCTACTTTAAGAGGTAGGCCCATTATGTAAGGTAAAGTTAGGTGGGCCTACTAAATAGGCCTATTTGTTGGGCCTACCAAGTAGGCTTATGTTTGGGCCTATTATTTTATAGGACCTCAAATGAGTTAAGCCTGTTAAATTAACAAGGCTTTGTTTTTAGTTTGAAGAGTAGGACCTATTAAATAGGTTTAATGTTGTGGGCCTATTATTTTTAGGACCTAAAATAAGTTATGCTTGTTAAATGAACAAGCCTTTGTTTTCGATTAGTGTAAAGGTAAAGGAATCGGTTCCCAGTTGCTTAGGCCACCATATGAAAACTATAGTGGGGTTACGGTTGAAATTAGGGTTAGGCCTATTGAGTTAAGCCTAGCCACTACTTGTGTCAGTGTAAATTTTAGAGGGGTTAGTTCCCCTTCACAGGGCCACCATATGAAAAAACTATATAGGGCTATGGGTTGATTGCCTGTGCCCTCATCCGCTGAAAATTTCCAGCAGATTTCAGTGGAGGGTTACCGACAAAAGCCCTATGCTTTTTCGTTAGAGAGTTATGAATATGTAGGTGTTTAAAGGACCTTTTTATATTTAAGTGATTACGGTAATTCTAGCGTCGGGATTTGCGCGACGTACAGTATACTAGAATGAAAATAATTTGCCTCACCTTATTTTTGTTGGGTCTTTGTTTGCTTCGATGTAGGGCGTTACGATCATCTTCGGTGTAGGGCCGCCACGATCGAGTTTCGCGACGAATTAACTTTATGTAATTAATATAGGCAGTCACTATATAAACCCCTGAAGGAATAGGCCTATCCTTTTTTAGTCATTAGGTTTTAAATTATAAGGAATTCACTCAGAACTAGAGGGGGGACAAAGACATCCTCCCAGTTTAAAGCTTCGCTGTAACATAAACAGCCCTGAGAGCCGTTCCTTGGTTCTGGTGTATTATTTGCCGAACTAGCATGATTTTGTTGTGTCTACTACCTTTGGTAGACTAAATAATAAATTGGGTTTTCTTGTTGCTATGTGGGGCTGATTCATACGTACAGGTTCTTTGTACGTATGGCAATTCAATTATTTCATTCCCAATAGGCTATGTCGCCAATCCCGAGGCAATTTTGTATAGATATTTAATTCAATTAATTAATAATTTATATTTAATTATGAAATAAATGTACCACATATGATACCATGTTGTGAGTGCGTATAGTTTTTCCATAGTAGGGTAGGGTAGGTTTGTTTTTTAGGTTCAGCCAGGTTAGGCTAGGTTTGTTTTTTTAGGTTCAGCCAGGTTAGGCTAGGTTTGTTTTTTTTAGGTTCAGCCAGGTTAGGCTAGGTTTGTTTTTTTAGGTTCAGCCAGGTTAGGCTAGGTTTGTTTTTTTTAGGTTCAGCCAGGTTAGGCTAGGTTTGTTTTTTTAGGTTTAGCCAGGTTAGGCTAGGTTTGTTTTTTTAGGTTTAGCCAGGTTAGGCTAGGTTTGTTTAGGTTGTGTAAAAAAATTAATTCACTGGATTTAAAACTATTGTATCAGAATTAAAACAAAAAAAGGGTAACTAACTTCTCGACTGCCCACCCGGGGGCGCCATATTGAAAAATTTATTATTTAGATTGAGATATATTATTTTTATTTAGGTGTAGTATTAAGGTTAAGTTTACTTTAAATAGACTCGGTAATTATAGAAATAATAATGGCCTATTTAGACACTGTCAACACAGCTACAGACTTTTTCACTGTAGGTTGCAGTGGTTTTCAGGTTAAATTTGGTCAGCAGCCAGATTACTAACTATGGTGAAGCTAAATTCATCAAAATTAATTTAGACTTACCAAAAATGAAGTTGCCAGTTGAACGTTACCCTTTCAGTTTCTAACTGATTCATAAGTTTCATTTAGTTTCCAGTTTTTTTTAATTTTCGTTGTTAAGTTTTAGGTTATTGTTTAACACACTGCTAGGTTATTTATTTGTAGGGGCTATTTCCCAGACCTAGGTTTTGCAGGTTAAGTTAGGCTAGGGCTGGATTGCCCTTAAGTTTTTGGTTTTAAAGGTTTAAGGTTTAGAAGGTTTTATTTAAGTTAAGTTAGGGCTATATTGCCTTTAGGTTTTAATAGGGGCTATAACAGCCATTTAATTATTGAGTTAGGGCCGTTGTAGCCCGGTTCGAGTTTCGTCTAGGTACCTAGTTTTTCTCTTACCTTAGTTATTTTCTTTAACTTACTTGCACCTAGTTCTGATAGGCCTCTATTTAGTTAAACATGGGTTTTGATTAATTGCAGTGGTTATTAATTAAGGATACGATTTAATTAAAGGTTGTTAGATTTGAAGGTTGACTCAGTTTCCCGGTTTGGGTAACCACGAGCATTTTAATTTTTTTGAGAAAAAAGGGGCCCGCTTCATGCGGTCAAAAATTTTCAAGACTGGGCAAAGCTCCGTTTTTCTTTGTCCCAGAAACTTTTTTTTTTCCTTCTTTTGGTTAATTAGGGAAACCCAACTTCACTAGTTGGTTAGAAACGAGGGTTTTTATTTTTATTTATTTGGTTTATATTTGGAAATATATGCGGTTATTTCTAACCACTTTTTTCAACATTCCCCCCAAGGGGAAAAATTTACCCAGAATTGTATTCTTGGGAAATTTTATTTATTTATTTTGATGAATGAAAATGACATGCTCTTCAGAAAAGTTCCTTTTAGGTGAAATATGAAATGAAAGCGTCTTTTCTGTAGAACGTTGGTCCTAAGTTATAGCTATTTACAATTATTTACAATTTTCTATTTGTGGTCTTCACAAAGATCCACTCTGTATTTTCCTTTGCAGTTCTTCCCGAAATCTAACTGCAGCTTGTCTTTGTGGTCGGGGTTGAGTAGCGGCAGTAGTAGTGTCAGGAGAATCTACAGTTCCTGTTTCTGTGGAAGAATTTTCCAGTTCTTCCAGGTCAATATTCGGCTTATCAGTTATTTCCAGTGGGTATAACCGATATATGTGTCTTCTGGAGAGATGACCATTGGGTGTTTTTACAGTTACATGCCTGATTATGCCATCTTCATCTGGGTGTAATGTTTCAATTACAGCAATCTTCCAGAAGTATTTGGGATTCATAGAATTTTCATCTAAGAGACATAGTTCTCCTACTTTAGGTTCTTTACTTACTGGTTGTTTGTGTTGTTGGTATTCTTTTTCCCTCAAACTACTCAAATATTCGTATCGCCATCTTTTCTTGATTTCTTGAGATTGTTTAGCTCCCTTATGAAAGTAATCCAGTATTTTCTTTCTTTCTTTGTCCTCTGTTGTTGTCATATAATCAGCATCCACCTGATCGTCTTCATTAACAGCTTCTTGGGTATCATTAGTGGTTAAAAAGTTGAATTTGGTATTGTCATACCCAAAAAGCAACTTGAAAGGAGTTAGTAGATCAGAGGAAGGATCTTCATTTGAATTAACATAAGTGAGTGGTCTTGAATTAATTGTGTTCATTATTTCAAGAACAATTGTTTTTAGTTCAGTTAACGGGATTTTTCTTCCTTTTAGGGAGGTATAGAGGGCTCTTTTGACTAAACCCACCATTCTTTCAGCTATTCCTAAGGTTCTGGGTGAATAGGCTGCTGTAAATTTCCACTGGATACCATGATCAGAGAGGTACTGAGACACAAGAACATTTTGGAACCAATGTTTAGGTAATCTTCAGATCTTTTGAAGGTGGATTGATTGTCTGAAATCAAAACCTTTGGAAGGGAGTAGTTTAAGGACAAATGGTAGAGTTCTCTTAAAAAGGTTTTAGCAGAAAGGTCAGTGCAGATGTGAAGGCTGGTGAATCTGGTGGCGCAGCAAGTGAACAATAATAAGTAGACTTTCATGAATTGGTTATTCTCATCCTGGACAGAAATTGGACCAACATAGTCAAGGGCAGTTTTTTCAAAGGGTTTTTCATAGCTTAAACGTTCCGTTACTAAGGGTCCAGTAGTAGGCACTTCATAAGCCATGGCAAAGTATTTTTGGCAAAACAGACATTGTTTCAGAACCTTTTTAACTACTTGCCTTATTTTGGGGATCCAGAATTCCTGTCTGAGGAAATTGCATGTGGTAGCTAAGGTTGCATGACTGGCTTTTGCATGACATTCAGTTACAATTAACGTTGTTAAATGAGAATTTTCGGCAGTAGTACAGGATACCTAGCAGAATAGTTAAGGTTAGTTGCATATTTATATCTCCCCATTGTTCTGACTAACCCTTCTTTGTCAATGAAGAGTTTTAGATTCTTTTGCAGCTTTGTTAGGTCCTCAACTTTTGCTCCTTTATTTAGTTTGTGGATTATTTCTTTTTCTTTTGAGAAATGTTGTTGCTGGACTAATTTTAGCCAGTAATTTGTGGCCTTAGTTTTGTAAGCTGTATGATTTTTCTCCAAGACAGCAATTTGTTCTTCCATTGTCAGGTTACATTTCGGGTTATATTTGTGAGTGCGGAAGTACTTTAAGTTTTCTATGAACCGTAGAACATAGGCAGTGATTCTGACCAGTTTTTTCCTGTTAGAGAATCTTTCCATATTTAACAAGGGAGTTTTTTCATTTATTTCTTTACAAGTTGTTTGACACACATTTATTGTTGTCTGTAAGGTTTCTTGGTGGGGGTTAAAAATTAAGTTGGTGGGCCATTCCATCTCATTTCTCAAAAATGTGGGACCATGTTGGTAAAAGTGAAGAAGTTTTTGAAATTTCTTGAAAGATATTGGTCTGGTGAGTAGGTCTGCTGGGTTGTCTTCTCCTGCTACATGTCTGAATTCCAGGTGATGGTTTAAGTTTCTTGTTGCTTCCTGAATGTCTTTCACTCTGTTTTTTACAAAGATTGATTTCATTTTTAGAGATTTTTGAGCAGTCCAATTTAAAGCCACTTGTGAGTCTGTCCAAATTATTGTTTTGAAGAACTTTTGGTTTTCTGAGTTTTCTTCTAGGTAGGTTTCTTTAAGGTATTCTAGGACTTTGGTTCCTAGGCAGATTGCCATTAATTCCAAGTTACAAATGGTCCAATTTTTTGATTTGGGATTGACTCTTGATTTAGCGTAAATTAGTTCGGATTTTCCATTTCCAACTAGATAGCAACTTACTGCATAACCTTCTTGGCTGGCATCACAAAGATGTGGAGTTGAAGATTTTCCATGTAGCGGTTTGGGATTTTCAAATAGCTTGTCTAGGAAAATTCAGAAATTCCACTTTGTTTATTTCTTTACAAAGTTTTTCCATTCACGCAGCATTTCCAGGTTCTAGATATTCATCCCAATTTTTTTTGGTAGCTGTACTTTCTGCATGAAGAGTTTAATTTAAACACTAAGGGTGCAACAAATCCAATTGGATCAAACATGATTGCACAGAACTTAGTATTTCTCTTTTAGTTTTGGCTTCTGAGTTCAAGTTTACCGTTTTTAGATGAGTGTATCAGCACTTGTGTTCCAACCATATCCTAATAGTTTTACATTTTCTTTATCTTCGAAGAGGCTATGTCATGTTTTTCAAATAGTCCTTGAAGTTCTGAGTGATTAAGGCCATTCATATAGCTTCAAATTATATTCATTAAAGTGTTTACACTATAATTGTAAAGGTCTTTGAGTTCTGAGAGATTGTTGGCATTAATTAAAGCATTGTCCATGTAAAAGCGGTTAGCTAGTAGTCTGCCACTTGGTTTTGTTGTTCATTAAATATGTGTTGTAGAGATTGTTTAGTAAAATGGACTGCTTTTGTTGCCAAAGGTAACTCTTCTATATTTATAGCAGCTCAGGTTGTTGTCATTTGGAGCCAATTGGGTATTCTTTACCCCAGAATTTTGTGGGCATTGCAGTCAAATTCTGTTTGATATTTAAGTTGTAAATAGCTTTTTGAATGTCCCCAATCATCAAATATTTACCATGCTTAATTTAATGCACAATTTTGCTAAGTGAGTAGGAGTGAAGGCAGTCCTCAGTCATCATTTACGGTTATTTCTTCTTTGGTTTGCTTTTACCCGAGGGATCTACTACAATCCTAACTTTAGTTGTTTGTACCCCCGGGCGAACTACGGGAAAATGAGTAAAAAATTTTCCTGCTTGTCTTAATGTTCTTTAGAGGTACTTCTTCTATTATTCCTTCCTGGAATTGTTGTTCAAGAGTGTCTGAATAAGGTTGCATTAAGTTATCTTTTTTTATTTTTTGCAAGTGCTTTAACCTGCTAATAGCATAGTTAAAGTTTGGTGAAATTTTATCTTTTTGGTCATTCCATGGTACCTTAACAGACAATCTTTCATCTTCTATTTTAACTTCCTTTTCAAAGTTTGCAATCAGATTTTTCTTTTGTTTGAAAGTGGTTCATCCCCAGAATACCCAAGTTTTCTAGTTTGCTAAATTGTGCAATCTGGTGTTCATTTTTTTTTAGATCTTCATTAGAAGTTGTACTAGTAGGTAGCGGGTTGGTAATACAGAAGCTGATCTGATCTCTTATTGGTTCGTTTTTCTTTTTCAGGGTGTAATCTGAAGGGAAACCCAATAAAGTATTCCATAGGAGATTTATAACAAGGCCGTATGAATCTGATGACTGCTGAGGAAAAAGTTTGTGGGTTTGCAGCCCCAAAAATTAACATGAAGTCCCACTTCATCAGCTTTCAAAGTGATCTGCAAGCTGATAATTTAATGATTTTAAATAAGTTTGAAGTTTCAGTAATCCTGGAACTTCATATTTAATTTAATATCATGAATTATGATAGCTTCTATTTCTTGGTAGTTTCCAGGGTTTCTAGAATCCTCCAATTTAATTATAGCTACTTCATAATTTGGTTGTTTCTTGTCGGCTATAAATCCTGTTATGGTTATGTTCCTCGTAGTGTTTAGTTGGAAGATTTAATTTTTTCACGAGTTCCTTGGTAATGTAGCTGGCTTGACTACAATTATCCAAAAGTGCGCTGCATTTAATTGATTTTTCTGAGTTTCTTATTCTCATTTGCATGGAAGGGATTATTAATGCTACTTCTTGATCAGTGTTTTTTTAAACTTAATAAGTTAGTAACTTGTTTCCCTTGTTTGGAGTTTTCTTTTTGGGTAGCTACTTCCGTACTGGTTTTGGTTTCTTATCTCCCTCTGGTTTTCCTTTTGTTTGGTACAAGGAGGATAAATGGTTAGAAACCTACAAAATGAAGGTTGTAAAGAAATGGGGCATTCTTTGGCTTGGTGTTTAGATGAGGTACATTTAGTACAATAATTTAATTTAGCAAGTTTTTTCAGTTTATCCCACTTTCAGGAAAGAATCACATTTTGAGATTTGTGTGAGAGTTTTTCTTACACAATTTGCAGTGGATTCTCTCTGGTCAGTATATTGAGCTCTTCTTGAGGATTGTTTTTGGGTAGAAACGCCAGAGCAGCTGTAGTTTGGCCAGAATACCATGGTTTTCTGGCTGGTTCTGGAGAGAAGTTTCTTTTTTTTTTAGGTATCAGGTAGTCAACTCACTTTGTTCCAGATCAAAATTAACATTAGCTAAGGTTTTGGTAGCTTCAGCAATTTGCTTCTTTAAAATTATTAAAGGGGTCATAGAGTTTAAACCCACAAGTTCTTAAAATTCCTGAGTTTCTTGAGTTAGTTTATTATAATATACATACAAGAGTATATCTTCTAATTCTAATTTTTGAGTTTGCATTAAATTTATGGTAGAGTGCATATCTGCTTGAAAGTCATGAAGTGATTTAAAATTTTTGGTTATTATGGATTTAGTTAAAGGGATTTATTATGGAGAATTTTAATTTGGCCTGGTGTTGCATAACAGCCCTCCAACTGCTGCCATGCTTCTTCATAAGATGTTTTACTTTCTTGCATGCAGTTTATTTGAATGGCAGGTTTCCACTCAACTGTTGTTTTTAGGTAGGCAAATTTCTCTTCTTCGGAAAGACCTATGTTATCATAAATGTTTCTGAATGAGGTCTTAAAGTTTTGAAATTTAGAGGGATTTCCATCAAATGGTAATATTTGAAGCTCAGGAATTTTAGTACTTATTCTTAGTTTAGGTTTGGCTTCGGCATTATTTTCTTTTTAGTTTGTTAATGCTTGTATCATTTGATCTATTTCAAAGTGGTAATAACTATTTTTTTCATCTAGTTCTTCTTGTTTATCCTCTAGAAGCCTTCGGACCAACATACATTCTAAGGATTTCCTCGTCTAAATTTTGTAACTTGTCCAGTTGTGAGGACAAAAGCCGAATGTGAATTTTTTTTGTTCCTCAGTCCAATCATCCCATCTCTCTTTGATTGTAGCTAAAAGTTTAGTAGCTGAGGTTCTGATTGCCCCCCTCCTTTTTACCAGTTTACTAGTTTCAAGTGCTTCCCACATCACTTCCCAACCAGGTCTCATACTTTTTCCCACGAGTGGCTTCATTTGATTAGCCATTTTTTAGTTTATTATGGGTAGGTAGGTTAGGTATTTTAGGTTAAGTAGGGTAGGTTAGGTACGTTTGGTAGGGTAGGTTAGGTTGGTTTGGTAGGTTAGGTAGGTTAGGGAGGTTTGGTAGGGTAGGTAGGTTTGGTAGGTAGGGTAGGTTTGTTTTTTTAGGTTGCAGCCAGGTTAGGCTAGGTTTGTTTTTTTAGGTTCAGCCATGTTAGGCTAGGTTTGTTTTTTGTAGTTCAGCCAGGTTAGGCTAGGTTTGTTTTTTAGGTTCAGCCAGGTTAGGCTAGGTTTGTTTTTTTAGGTTTTAGCCAGGTTAGGCTAGGTTTGTTTTTTTAGGTTCAGCCATGTTAGGCTAGGTTTGTTTTTTTAGGTTTAGCCAGGTTAGGCTAGGTTTGTGTTTTTTTAGTTCAGCCAGGTTAGGCTAGTTTTGTTTTTTTAAGTTCAGCCAGTTTAGGCTAGGTTTGTTTTTTAGGTTCAGTCCAGGTTAGTTAGCGTGGTTTGTTTAGGTTGTGTAAAAATTTAATTCACTGGATTTAAAACTATTGTATCAGAATTAAAACAAAAAGGGTAACTACTTCTCGACTGCCCACCCGGGGGCGCCATATTGAAAAATTATTATTTAGCTTGAGAGAGATCAGTTTGATTTAGCTGTAGTATTAAGGTTAAGTTTACTTTAAATAGACTCGGTAATTATAGAAATAATAATGGCCTATTTAGACACTGTCAACACAGCTACAGACTTTTCACTGTAGGTTGCAGTGGTTTTTCAGGTTAATTTGGTCACAGCCAGATTACTAACTATGGTGAAGCTAAATTCATCAAAATTAATTTAGACTTACCAAAAATGAAGTTGCCAGTTGAACGTTACCCTTTCAGTTTCTAACTGATTCATAAGTTTCATTAGTTTCCAGGTTTTTAAATTTCGTTGTTGTTTTAGGTTATCGTTTACACACTGCTAGGTTATTTTATTTGTAGGGGCTATTTCCCAGACCTAGGTTTTGCAGGTTAAGTTAGGCTAGGGCTGGATTGCCCTTAAGTTTTTGGTTTTAAAAGTTTAAGGTTTAGAAAGGTTTTATTTAAGTTAAGTTAGGGCTATATTGCCTTTAGGTTTTAATAGGGGCTATAACAGCCATTTAATTATTGAGTTAGGGCCGTGTAGCCCGGTTCGAGTTTCGTCTAGGTACCTAGTTTTTCTCTTACCTTAGTTATTTTCTTTAACTTTACTTGCACCTAGTTCTGATAGGCCTCTATTTAGTTAAACATGGTTTTGATTAATTGCAGTGGTTATTAATTAAGGATACGATTTAATTAAAGTTGTTAGATTTGAAGGTTGACTCAGTTTCCCGGTTTGGGTAACCACGAGCATTTTAATTTTTTTGAGAAAAAAGGGGCCCGCTTCATGCTCATAAAATTTTCAAGACTGGGCAAAGCTCCGTTTTTCTTTGTCCCAGAAACTTTTTTTTTTTTCTTCTTTTGGTTAATTAGGGAAACCCAACTTCACTAGTTGGTTAGAAACGAGGGTTTTTATTTTTATTTATTTGGTTTATATTTGGAAATATATGCGGTTATTTCTAACCACTTTTTTCAACAGCGAGACAGGGAACATCCTTAACCCTGAAAGAAAATGTTTTGTAGTGAGGGGACCAACTGTTTAATCAGTTGCCCAAAGACCTAAGAAACACGAAGGGAGTTGCATGGAAATCTTCAAAAGATTTAAAACCTAAGACACTTTAAAACCTAGGATTATTTTCTTATGTTTTTCAAGTTCATTAATTCTTTTCTCATCTTTTTCAGATAAGTGATTTTGTTGGTTAAACCTAAATGGTCTGATTATTTGAATGTATTTCATTAACGTTACAATTATACAATTATTATTATTATTATCGTCATCATCATTTTCATGATTATTATTATTTAGCAGATTAGTTGTTATTGAAAAATTTATTATTTAGATTGAGATATATTATTTTTATTTAGGTGTAGTATTAAGGTTAAGTTTACTTTAAATAGACTCGGTAATTATAGAAATAATAATGGCCTATTTAGACACTGTCAACACAGCTACAGACTTTTTCACTGTAGTTGCAGTGGTTTTCAGGTTAAATTTGGTCAGCAGCCAGATTACTAACTATGGTGAAGCTAAATTCATCAAATTAATTTAGACTTACCAAAATGAAGTTGCCAGTTGAACGTTACCCTTTCAGTTTCTAACTGATTCATAAGTTTCATTTAGTTTCCAGTTTTTTTTTAATTTTCGTTGTTAAGTTTTAGGTTATTGTTTAACACACTGCTAGGTTATTTATTTGTAGGGGCTATTTCCCAGACCTAGGTTTTGCAGGTTAAGTTAGGCTAGGGCTGGATTGCCCTTAAGTTTTTGGTTTTAAAGGTTTAAGGTTTAGAAGGTTTTATTTAAGTTAAGTTAGGGCTATATTGCCTTTAGGTTTTAATAGGGGCTATAACAGCCATTTAATTATTGAGTTAGGGCCGTTGTAGCCCGGTTCGAGTTTCGTCTAGGTACCTAGTTTTTCTCTTACCTTAGTTATTTTCTTTAACTTACTTGCACCTAGTTCTGATCGGCCTCTATTTAGTTAAACATGGGTTTTGATTAATTGCAGTGGTTATTAATTAAGGATACGATTTATTAAAGGTTGTTAGTTTGAAGGTTGGCTCAGTTTCCCGGTTTGGGTAACCACGAGCATTTTAATTTTTTTGAGAAAAAAGGGCCCGCTTCATGCGGTCAAAAATTTTCAAGACTGGGCAAAGCTCCGTTTTTCTTTGTCCAGAAACTTTTTTTTTTCCTTCTTTTGTTAATTAGGGAAACCCAACTTCACTAGTTGGTTAGAAACGAGGGTTTTTATTTTTATTTATTTTGTTTATATTTTCTTTGGAAATATATGCGGTTATTTCTAACCACTTTTTTCAACATTCCCCCCAAGGGGAAAAATTTACCCAGAATTGTATTCTTGGGAAATTTTTATTTTTTTTTTTTTTTGAAAATGACATGCTCTTCAGAAAAGTTCCTTTTAGGTGAAATATGAAGATGAAAGCGTCTTTTCTGTAGAACGTTGGTCCTAAGTTATAGCTATTTACAATTATTTACAATTTTCTATTTGTGGTCTTCACAAAATCCACTCTGTATTTTCCTTTGCAGTTCTTCCCGAAATCTAACTGCAGCTTGTCTTTGTGGTCGGGGTTGAGTAGCGGCAGTAGTAGTGTCAGGAGAATCTACAGTTCCTGATTCCGTGGAAGAATTTTCCAGTTCTTCCAGGTCAATATTCGGCTTATCAGTTATTTCCAGTGGGTATAACCGATATATGTGTCTTCTGGAGAGATGACCATTGGGTGTTTTTACAGTTACATGCCTGATTATGCCATCTTCATCTGGGTGTAATGTTTCAATTACAGCAATCTTCCAGAAGTATTTGGGATTCATAGAATTTTCATCTAAGAGACATAGTTCTCCTACTTTAGGTTCTTTACTTACTGGTTGTTTGTGTTGTTGGTATTCTTTTTCCCTCAAAACTCAAATATTCGTATCGCCATCTTTTCTTGATTTCTTGAGATTGTTTAGCTCCCTTATGAAAGTAATCCAGTATTTTCTTTCTTCTTCTTTGTCCTCTGTTGTTGTCATATAATCAGCATCCACCTGATCGTCTTCATTAACAGCTTCTTGGGTATCATTAGTGGTTAAAAAGTTGAATTTGGTATTGTCATACCCAAAAAGCAAAAAGGAGTTAGTAGATCAGAGGAAGGATCTTCATTTGAATTAACATAAGTGAGTGGTCTTGAATTAATTGTGTCATTTATTTCAAGAACAATTGTTTTTAGTTCAGTTAACGGGATTTTTCTTCCTTTTAGGGAGGTATAGAGGGCTCTTTTGACTAAACCCACCATTCTTTCAGCTATTCCTAAGGTTCTGGGTGAATAGGCTGCTGTAAATTTCCACTGGATACCATGATCAGAGAGGTACTGAGACACACATTTTTGGAACCAATGTTTAAGGTAATCTTCAGATCTTTTGAAGGTGGATTGATTGTCTGAAATCAAAACCTTTGGAAGGGAGTAGTTTAAGGACAAATGGTAGAGTTCTCTTAAAAAGGTTTTAGCAGAAAGGTCAGTGCAGATGTGAAGGCTGGTGAATCTGGTGGCGCAGCAAGTGAACAATAATAAGTAGACTTTCATGAATTGGTTATTCTCATCCTGGACAGAAATTGGACCAACATAGTCAAGGGCAGTTTTTTCAAAGGGTTTTTCATAGCTTAAACGTTCCGTTACTAAGGGTCCAGTAGTAGGCACTTCATAAGCCATGGCAAAGTATTTTTGGCAAAACAGACATTGTTTCAGAACCTTTTTAACTACTTGCCTTATTTTGGGGATCCAGAATTCCTGTCTGAGGAAATTGCATGTGGTAGCTAAGGTTGCATGACTGGCTTTTGCATGACATTCAGTTACAATTAACGTTGTTAAATGAGAATTTTCGGGCAGTAGTACAGGATACCTAGCAGAATAGTTAAGGTTAGTTGCATATTTATATCTCCCCATTGTTCTGACTAACCCTTCTTTGTCAATGAAGAGTTTTAGATTCTTTTGCAGCTTTGTTAGGTCCTCAACTTTTTCTCCTTTATTTAGTTTGTGGATTATTTCTTTTTCTTTTGAGAAATGTTGTTGCTGGACTAATTTTAGCCAGTAATTTGTGGCCTTAGTTTTGTAAGCTGTATGATTTTTCTCCAAGACAGCAATTTGTTCTTCCATTGTCAGGTTACATTTGGGGTTATATTTGTGAGTGCGGAAGTACTTTAAGTTTTCTATGAACCGTAGAACATAGGCAGTGATTCTGACCAGTTTTTTCCTGTTAGAGAATCTTTCCATATTTAACAAGGGAGTTTTTTCATTTATTTCTTTACAAGTTGTTTGACACACATTTATTGTTGTCTGTAAGGTTTCTTGGTGGGGGTTAAAAATTAAGTTGGTGGGCCATTCAATTTCATTTCTCAAAAACGTGGGACCATGTTGGTAAAAGTGAAGAAGTTTTTGAAATTTCTTGAAAGATATTGGTCTGGTGAGTAGGTCTGCTGGGTTGTCTTCTCCTGCTACATGTCTGAATTCCAGGTGATGGTTTAAGTTTCTTGTTGCTTCCTGAATGTCTTTCACTCTGTTTTTTACAAAGATTGATTTCATTTTTAGAGATTTTTGAGCAGTCCAATTTAAAGCCACTTGTGAGTCTGTCCAAATTATTGTTTTGAAGAACTTTTGGTTTTCTGAGTTTTCTTCTAGGTAGGTTTCTTTAAGGTATTCTAGGACTTTGGTTCCTAGGCAGATTGCCATTAATTCCAAGTTACAAATGGTCCAATTTTTTGATTTGGATTGACTCTTGATTTAGCGTAAATTAGTTCGGATTTTCCATTTCCACTAGATAGCAACTTACTGCATAACCTTCTTGGCTGGCATCACAAAAGATGTGGAGTTGAAGATTTTCCATGAGCGGTTTGGGATTTTCAAAAGCTTGTCTAGGAAAATTCAGAAATTCCACTTTGTTTATTTCTTTACAAAGTTTTTTCCATTCACGCAGCATTTCCGGTTCTAGATATTCATCCCAATTTTTTTTGGTAGCTGTTACTTTCTGCATGAAGAGTTTTAATTTAAACACTAAGGGTGCAACAAATCCAATTGGATCAAACAATGATTGCACAGAACTTAGTATTTCTCTTTTAGTTTTGGCTTCCGAGTTCAAGTTTACCGTTTTTAGATGGAGTGTATCAGCACTTGTGTTCCAACCATATCCTAATAGTTTTACATTTTCTTTATCTTCGGAAGAGGCTATGTCATGTTTTTCAAATAGTCCTTGAAGTTCTGAGTGATTAGAGGCCCATTCATATAGCTTCAAATTATATTCAATTAAAGTGTTTACACTATAATTGTAAAGGTCTTTGAGTTCTGAGAGATTGGCATTAATTAAAGCATTGTCCATGTAAAAGCGGTTAGCTAGGTAGTCTGCCACTTGGTTTGTTGTTCATTAAATATGTGTTGTAGAGATTGTTGTAGTAAAAATGGACTGCTTTTGTTGCCAAAGGTAACTCTTCTATATTTATAGCAGATCAGGTTGTTGTCATTTGGAGCCAATTGGGTATTCTTTACCCACAGAATTTTGTGAGCATTGCAGTCAAATTCTGTTTGATATTTAAGTTGTAAATATGCTTTTTGAATGTCCCCAATCATCAAATATTTACCATGCCTTAATTTAATGCACAATTTTGCTAAGTGAGGTAGGAGTGAAGGGCAGTCCTCAGTAGCTCATTTACGGTTATTTCTTCTGGTTTGCTTTTACCCGAGGGATCTACTACAATCCTAACTTTAGTTGTTTGTACCCCAGGGCGAACTACGGGAAATGAGGTAAAAGATTTCCTGCTTGTCTTAAGTGTTCTGTTAGAGGTACTTCTTCTATTATTCCTTCCTGGAATTGTTGTTCAAGGATGTCTGAATAAGGTTGCATTAAGTTATCTTTTTTTAATTTTTTGCAAGTGGACTTTAACCTGCTAATAGCATAGTTAAAGTTTGGTGAAATTTTATCTTTTTGGTCATTCCATGGTACCTTAACAGATAATCTTTCATCTTCTTTTTTAACTTCCTTTTCAAAGTTTGCAATCAGATCTTTTTCTTTGTTTGAAAGTGGTTCATCCCCAGAAATACCCAAGTTTTCTAGTTTGCTAAATTGTGCAATCTGGTGTTCAATTTTTTTTAGATCTTCATTAGAAGTTGTACTAGTAGGTAGCGGGTTGGTAATACAGAAGCTGATCTGATCTCTTATTGGTTCTTTTTCTTTTTCAGGGTAGTAATCTGAAGGGAAACCCAATAAAAGTATTCCATAGGGAGATTTATAACAAGAGGCAGTATGAATCTGATGACTGCTGAGGGCAAAAGGTTTGTGGGTTGCAGCCCCAAAAATTAACATGAAGTCAGCCACTTCATCAGCTTCAAAGTGATCTGCAAGCTGATAATTTAATGATTTTAAATAAGTTTGAAGTTTCAGTAATCCTGGAACTTCATATTTAATATTAATATCATCAATTATGATAGCTTCTATTTCTTGGTAGTTTCCAGGGTTTCTAGAATCCTCCAATTTAATTATAGCTACTTCATAATTTGGTTGTTTCTTGTCGGCTATAAATCCTGTTATGGTTATGGATTCCTCGTAGTGTTTAGTTGGAAGATTTAATTTTTTCACGAGTTCCTTGGTAATGTAGCTGGCTTGACTACAATTATCCAAAAGTGCTCTGCATTTAATTGATTTTTCTGAGTTTCTTATTCTCATTTGCATGGAAGGGATTAATGCTACTTCTTGATCAGTGTTTTTTAAACTTAATAAGTTAGTAACTTGTTTCCCTTGTTTGGAGTTTTCTTTTTGGGTAGCTACTTCCGTACTGGTTTTGGTTTTCTTATCTCCCTCTGGTTTTCCTTTTTGTTTGGTACAAAGGAAGGATAAATGGTTAGAAAACCTACAAAATGAACAGGGTTGTAAAGAAATGGGGCATTCTTTGGCTTGGTGTTTAGATGAGGTACATTTAGTACAATAATTTAATTTAGCAAGTTTTTTCAGTTTATCCCAACTTTCAGGGAAAGAATCACATTTTGAGATTTTGTGAGAGTTTTTCTTACACAATTTGCAGTAAGGTTCTCTCTGGTCAGTATATTGAGCTCTTCTTGAGGATTGTTTTTGGGTAGAAACCGCCAGAGCAGCTGTAGTTTGGCCAGAATACCATGGTTTTCTGGCTGGTTCTGGAGAGAAGTTTCTTTTTTGTTTAGGTATCAAGGTAGTCAACTCACTTTGTTCCAGATCAAAATTAACATTAGCTAAGGTTTTGGTAGCTTCAGCAATTGCTTCTTTAAAATTATTAAAGGGGTCATAGAGTTTAAACCCACAAGTTCTTAAAAATTCCTGAGTTTCTTGAGTTAGTTTATTATAATATACATACAAGAGTATATCTTCTAATTCTAATTTTTGAGTTTGCATTAAATTTATGGTAGAGTGCATATCTGCTTGAAAGTCATGAAGTGATTTAAAATTTTTGGTTATTATGGATTTAGTTAAAAGGGATTTTATTATGGAGAATTTAATTTGGCCTGGTGTTGCATAACAGCCCTCCAACTGCTGCCATGCTTCTTCATAAGATGTTTTACTTTCTTGCATGCAGTTTATTTGAATGGCAGGGTTTCCACTCAACTGTTGTTTTAGGTAGGCAAATTTCTCTTCTTCGGAAAGACCTATGTTATCATAAATGTTTCTGAATGAGGTCTTAAAGTTTTGAAATTTAGAGGGATTTCCATCAAATGGTAATATTTGAAGCTCAGGAATTTTAGTACTTATTCTTAGTTTAGGTTTGGCTTCGGCATTATTTTCTTTTTTAGTTGTTAATGCTTGTATCATTTGATCTATTTCAAAGTGGTAATAACTATTTTTTTCATCTAGTTCTTCTTGTTTATCCTCTGAGAAGCCTTCGGAACAAACATACATTCTAAGGATTTCCTCGTCTAAATTTTGTAACTTGTCCAGTTGTGAGGACAAAAGCCGAGCATGTGAATTTTTTTGTTCCTCAGTCCAATCATCCCATCTCTCTTTGATTGTAGCTAAAAGTTTAGTAGCTGAGGTTCTGATTGCCCCCCTCCTTTTTACCAGTTTACTAGTTTCAAGTGCTTCCACATCACTTCCCAACCAGGTCTCCATACTTTTTCCACGAGTGGCTTCAGTTTGATTAGCCATTTTTAGGTTTATTATGGGTAGGTAGGTTAGGTATTTTAGGTTAAGTAGGGTAGGTTAGGTACGTTTGGTAGGGTAGGTTAGGTTGGTTTGGTAGGTTAGGTAGGGTAGGGAGGTTTGGTAGGGTAGGTAGGTTTGGTAGGGTAGGGTAGGTTTGTTTTTTAGGTTCAGCCAGGTTAGGCTAGGTTTGTTTTTTTAGGTTCAGCCATGTTAGGCTAGGTTTGTTTTTTTAAGTTCAGCCAGGTTAGGCTAGGTTTGTTTTTTAGGTTCAGCCAGGTTAGGCTAGGTTTGTTTTTTTAGGTTTAGCCAGGTTAGGCTAGGTTTGTTTTTTTAGGTTCAGCCAGGTTAGGCTAGGTTTGTTTTTTTAGGTTTAGCCAGGTTAGGCTAGGTTTGTTTTTTTAGGTTCAGCCAGGTTAGGCTAGGTTTGTTTTTTTAAGTTCAGCCAGGTTAGGCTAGGTTTGTTTTTTAGGTTCAGCCAGGTTAGGCTAGGTTTGTTTAGGTTGTGTAAAAAATTTAATTCACTGGATTTAAAACTATTGTATCAGAATTAAAACAAAAAAGGGTAACTAACTTCTCGACTGCCCACCCGGGGGCGCCATATTGAAAAATTTATTATTTAGCTTGAGAGAGATCAGTTTGATTTAGCTGTAGTATTAAGGTTAAGTTTACTTTAAATAGACTCGGTAATTATAGAAATAATAATGGCCTATTTAGACACTGTCAACACAGCTACAGACTTTTTCACTGTAGGTTGCAGTGGTTTTCAGGTTAAATTTGGTCAGCAGCCAGATTACTAACTATGGTGAAGCTAAATTCATCAAAATTAATTTAGACTTACCAAAAATGAAGTTGCCAGTTGAACGTTACCCTTTCAGTTTCTAACTGATTCATAAGTTTCATTTAGTTTCCAGGTTTTTAAATTTCGTTGTTGTTTTAGGTTATCGTTTAACACACTGCTAGGTTATTTATTTGTAGGGGCTATTTCCCAGACCTAGGTTTTGCAGGTTAAGTTAGGCTAGGGCTGGATTGCCCTTAAGTTTTTGGTTTTAAAAGTTTAAGGTTTAGAAGGTTTTATTTAAGTTAAGTTAGGGCTATATTGCCTTTAGGTTTTAATAGGGGCTATAACAGCCATTTAATTATTGAGTTAGGGCCGTTGTAGCCCGGTTCGAGTTTCGTCTAGGTACCTAGTTTTTCTCTTACCTTAGTTATTTTCTTTAACTTACTTGCACCTAGTTCTGATAGGCCTCTATTTAGTTAAACATGGGTTTTGATTAATTGCAGTGGTTATTAATTAAGGATACGATTTAATTAAAGGTTGTTAGATTTGAAGGTTGACTCAGTTTCCCGGTTTGGGTAACCACGAGCATTTTAATTTTTTTGAGAAAAAAGGGGCCCGCTTCATGCGGTCAAAAATTTTCAAGACTGGGCAAAGCTCCGTTTTTCTTTGTCCCAGAAACTTTTTTTTTTTCTTCTTTTGGTTAATTAGGGAAACCCAACTTCACTAGTTGGTTAGAAACGAGGGTTTTTATTTTTATTTATTTGGTTTATATTTGGAAATATATGCGGTTATTTCTAACCACTTTTTTCAACAGCGAGACAGGGAACATCCTTAACCCTGAAAGAAAATAGTTTTGTAGTGAGGGGACCAAAACTGTTTAATCAGTTGCCCAAAGACCTAAGAAACACGAAGGGAGTTGCATGGAAATCTTCAAAAGATTTAAAACCTAAGACACTTTAAAACCTAGGATTATTTTCCTTATGTTTTCAAGTTCATTAATTCTTTTCTCATCTTTTTCAGATAAGTGAATTTTGTTGGTTAAAACCTAAATGGTCTGATTATTTGAATGTATTTCATTAACGTTACAATTATAACAATTATTATTATTATTATCGTCATCATCATTTTCATGATTATTATTATTTAGCAGATTAGTTGTTATTGAAAAATTTATTATTTAGATTGAGATATATTATTTTTATTTAGGTGTAGTATTAAGGTTAAGTTTACTTTAAATAGACTCGGTAATTATAGAAATAATAATGGCCTATTTAGACACTGTCAACACAGCTACAGACTTTTTCACTGTAGGTTGCAGTGGTTTTCAGGTTAAATTTGGTCAGCAGCCAGATTACTAACTATGGTGAAGCTAAATTCATCAAAATTAATTTAGACTTACCAAAAATGAAGTTGCCAGTTGAACGTTACCCTTTCAGTTTCTAACTGATTCATAAGTTTCATTTAGTTTCCAGTTTTTTTTAATTTTCGTTGTTAAGTTTTAGGTTATTGTTTAACACACTGCTAGGTTATTTATTTGTAGGGGCTATTTCCCAGACCTAGGTTTTGCAGGTTAAGTTAGGCTAGGGCTGGATTGCCCTTAAGTTTTTGGTTTTAAAGGTTTAAGGTTTAGAAGGTTTTATTTAAGTTAAGTTAGGGCTATATTGCCTTTAGGTTTTAATAGGGGCTATAACAGCCATTTAATTATTGAGTTAGGGCCGTTGTAGCCCGGTTCGAGTTTCGTCTAGGTACCTAGTTTTTCTCTTACCTTAGTTATTTTCTTTAACTTACTTGCACCTAGTTCTGATCGGCCTCTATTTAGTTAAACATGGGTTTTGATTAATTGCAGTGGTTATTAATTAAGGATACGATTTAATTAAAGGTTGTTAGGTTTGAAGGTTGGCTCAGTTTCCCGGTTTGGGTAACCACGAGCATTTTAATTTTTTTGAGAAAAAAGGGCCCGCTTCATGCGGTCAAAAATTTTCAAGACTGGGCAAAGCTCCGTTTTTCTTTGTCCAGAAACTTTTTTTTTCCTTCTTTTGGTTAATTAGGGAAACCCAACTTCACTAGTTGGTTAGAAACGAGGGTTTTTATTTTTATTTATTTTGTTTATATTTTCTTTGGAAATATATGCGGTTATTTCTAACCACTTTTTTCAACATTCCCCCCAAGGGGAAAAATTTACCCAGAATTGTATTCTTGGGAAATTTTATTTTATTTTTTTTTTAATGAAAATGACATGCTCTTCAGAAAAGTTCCTTTTAGGTGAAATATGAAGATGAAAGCGTCTTTTCTGTAGAACGTTGGTCCTAAGTTATAGCTATTTACAATTATTTACAATTTTCTATTTGTGGTCTTCACAAAGATCCACTCTGTATTTTCCTTTGCAGTTCTTCCCGAAATCTAACTGCAGCTTGTCTTTGTGGTCGGGGTTGAGTAGCGGCAGTAGTAGTGTCAGGAGAATCTACAGTTCCTGATTCCGTGGAAGAATTTTCCAGTTCTTCCAGGTCAATATTCGGCTTATCAGTTATTTCCAGTGGGTATAACCGATATATGTGTCTTCTGGAGAGATGACCATTGGGTGTTTTTACAGTTACATGCCTGATTATGCCATCTTCATCTGGGTGTAATGTTTCAATTACAGCAATCTTCCAGAAGTATTTGGGATTCATAGAATTTTCATCTAAGAGACATAGTTCTCCTACTTTAGGTTCTTTACTTACTGGTTGTTTGTGTTGTTGGTATTCTTTTTCCCTCAAACTACTCAAATATTCGTATCGCCATCTTTTCTTGATTTCTTGAGATTGTTTAGCTCCCTTATGAAAGTAATCCAGTATTTTCTTTCTTTCTTTGTCCTCTGTTGTTGTCATATAATCAGCATCCACCTGATCGTCTTCATTAACAGCTTCTTGGGTATCATTAGTGGTTAAAAAGTTGAATTTGGTATTGTCATACCCAAAAAGCAACTTGAAAGGAGTTAGTAGATCAGAGGAAGGATCTTCATTTGAATTAACATAAGTGAGTGGTCTTGAATTAATTGTGTTCATTATTTCAAGAACAATTGTTTTTAGTTCAGTTAACGGGATTTTTCTTCCTTTTAGGGAGGTATAGAGGGCTCTTTTGACTAAACCCACCATTCTTTCAGCTATTCCTAAGGTTCTGGGTGAATAGGCTGCTGTAAATTTCCACTGGATACCATGATCAGAGAGGTACTGAGACACAAGAACATTTTGGAACCAATGTTTAAGGTAATCTTCAGATCTTTTGAAGGTGGATTGATTGTCTGAAATCAAAACCTTTGGAAGGGAGTAGTTTAAGGACAAATGGTAGAGTTCTCTTAAAAAGGTTTTAGCAGAAAGGTCAGTGCAGATGTGAAGGCTGGTGAATCTGGTGGCGCCAGCAAGTGAACAATAATAAGTAGACTTTCATGAATTGGTTATTCTCATCCTGGACAGAAATTGGACCAACATAGTCAAGGGCAGTTTTTTCAAAGGGTTTTTCATAGCTTAAACGTTCCGTTACTAAGGGTCCAGTAGTAGGCACTTCATAAGCCATGGCAAAGTATTTTTGGCAAAACAGACATTGTTTCAGAACCTTTTTAACTACTTGCCTTATTTTGGGGATCCAGAATTCCTGTCTGAGGAAATTGCATGTGGTAGCTAAGGTTGCATGACTGGCTTTTGCATGACATTCAGTTACAATTAACGTTGTTAAATGAGAATTTTCGGGCAGTAGTACAGGATACCTAGCAGAATAGTTAAGGTTAGTTGCATATTTATATCTCCCCATTGTTCTGACTAACCCTTCTTTGTCAATGAAGAGTTTTAGATTCTTTTGCAGCTTTGTTAGGTCCTCAACTTTTTCTCCTTTATTTAGTTTGTGGATTATTTCTTTTTCTTTTGAGAAATGTTGTTGCTGGACTAATTTTAGCCAGTAATTTGTGGCCTTAGTTTTGTAAGCTGTATGATTTTTCTCCAAGACAGCAATTTGTTCTTCCATTGTCAGGTTACATTTGGGGTTATATTTGTGAGTGCGGAAGTACTTTAAGTTTTCTATGAACCGTAGAACATAGGCAGTGATTCTGACCAGTTTTTTCCTGTTAGAGAATCTTTCCATATTTAACAAGGGAGTTTTTTCATTTATTTCTTTACAAGTTGTTTGACACACATTTATTGTTGTCTGTAAGGTTTCTTGGTGGGGGTTAAAAATTAAGTTGGTGGGCCATTCAATTTCATTTCTCAAAAATGTGGGACCATGTTGGTAAAAGTGAAGAAGTTTTTGAAATTTCTTGAAAGATATTGGTCTGGTGAGTAGGTCTGCTGGGTTGTCTTCTCCTGCTACATGTCTGAATTCCAGGTGATGGTTTAAGTTTCTTGTTGCTTCCTGAATGTCTTTCACTCTGTTTTTTACAAAGATTGATTTCATTTTTAGAGATTTTTGAGCAGTCCAATTTAAAGCCACTTGTGAGTCTGTCCAAATTATTGTTTTGAAGAACTTTTGGTTTTCTGAGTTTTCTTCTAGGTAGGTTTCTTTAAGGTATTCTAGGACTTTGGTTCCTAGGCAGATTGCCATTAATTCCAAGTTACAAATGGTCCAATTTTTTGATTTGGATTGACTCTTGATTTAGCGTAAATTAGTTCGGATTTTCCATTTCCACTAGATAGCAACTTACTGCATAACCTTCTTGGCTGGCATCACAAAAGATGTGGAGTTGAAGATTTTCCATGAGAGGTTTGGATTTTCAAAAGCTTGTCTAGGAAAATTCAGAAATTCCACTTTGTTTATTTCTTTACAAAGTTTTTTCCATTCACGCAGCATTTCCGGTTCTAGATATTCATCCCAATTTTTTTTGGTAGCTGTTACTTTCTGCATGAAGAGTTTTAATTTAAACACTAAGGGTGCAACAAATCCAATTGGATCAAACAATGATTGCACAGAACTTAGTATTTCTCTTTTAGTTTTGGCTTCGAGTTCAAGTTTACCGTTTTTAGATGGAGTGTATCAGCACTTGTGTTCCAACCATATCCTAATAGTTTTACATTTTCTTTATCTTCGGAAGAGGCTATGTCATGTTTTTCAAATAGTCCTTGAAGTTCTGAGTGATTAGAGGCCCATTCATATAGCTTCAAATTATATTCAATTAAAGTGTTTACACTATAATTGTAAAGGTCTTTGAGTTCTGAGAGATTTGGCATTAATTAAAGCATTGTCCATGTAAAAGCGGTTAGCTAGGTAGTCTGCCACTTGGTTTTGTTGTTCATTAAATATGTGTTGTAGAGATTGTTGTAGTAAAAATGGACTGCTTTTGTTGCCAAAGGTAACTCTTCTATATTTATAGCAGATCAGGTTGTTGTCATTTGGAGCCAATTGGGTATTCTTTACCCACAGAATTTTGTGGCATTGCAGTCAAATTCTGTTTGATATTTAAGTTGTAAATATGCTTTTTGAATGTCCCCAATCATCAAATATTTACCATGCCTTAATTTAATGCACAATTTTGCTAAGTGAGGTAGGAGTGAAGGGCAGTCCTCAGTAGCTCATTTACGGTTATTTCTTCTGGTTTGCTTTTACCCGAGGGATCTACTACAATCCTAACTTTAGTTGTTTGTACCCCAGGGCGAACTACGGGAAAGTGAGGTAAAAATTTCCTGCTTGTCTTAAGTGTTCTGTTAGAGGTACTTCTTCTATTATTCCTTCCTGGAATTGTTGTTCAAGGATGTCTGAATAAGGTTGCATTAAGTTATCTTTTTTTAATTTTTTGCAAGTGGACTTTAACCTGCTAATAGCATAGTTAAAGTTTGGTGAAATTTTATCTTTTTGGTCATTCCATGGTACCTTAACAGATAATCTTTCATCTTCTTTTTAACTTCCTTTTCAAAGTTTGCAATCAGATCTTTTTCTTTGTTTGAAAGTGGTTCATCCCCAGAAATACCCAAGTTTTCTAGTTTGCTAAATTGTGCAATCTGGTGTTCAATTTTTTTTAGATCTTCATTAGAAGTTGTACTAGTAGGTAGCGGGTTGGTAATACAGAAGCTGATCTGATCTCTTATTGGTTCTTTTTCTTTTTCAGGGTAGTAATCTGAAGGGAAACCCAATAAAAGTATTCCATAGGGAGATTTATAACAAGAGGCAGTATGAATCTGATGACTGCTGAGGGCAAAAAGTTTGTGGGTTGCAGCCCCAAAAATTAACATGAAGTCAGCCACTTCATCAGCTTCAAAGTGATCTGCAAGCTGATAATTTAATGATTTTAAATAAGTTTGAAGTTTCAATAATCCTGGAACTTCATATTTAATATTAATATCATCAATTATGATAGCTTCTATTTCTTGGTAGTTTCCAGGGTTTCTAGAATCCTCCAATTTAATTATAGCTACTTCATAATTTGGTTGTTTCTTGTCGGCTATAAATCCTGTTATGGTTATGGATTCCTCGTAGTGTTTAGTTGGAAGATTTAATTTTTTCACGAGTTCCTTGGTAATGTAGCTGGCTTGACTACAATTATCCAAAAGTGCTCTGCATTTAATTGATTTTTCTGAGTTTCTTATTCTCATTTGCATGGAAGGGATTAATGCTACTTCTTGATCAGTGTTTTTTAAACTTAATAAGTTAGTAACTTGTTTCCCTTGTTTGGAGTTTTCTTTTTGGGTAGCTACTTCCGTACTGGTTTTGGTTTTCTTATCTCCCTCTGGTTTTCCTTTTTGTTTGGTACAAAGGAAGGATAAATGGTTAGAAAACCTACAAAATGAACAGGGTTGTAAAGAAATGGGGCATTCTTTGGCTTGGTGTTTAGATGAGGTACATTTAGTACAATAATTTAATTTAGCAAGTTTTTTCAGTTTATCCCAACTTTCAGGGAAAGAATCACATTTTGAGATTTTGTGAGAGTTTTTCTTACACAATTTGCAGTAAGGTTCTCTCTGGTCAGTATATTGAGCTCTTCTTGAGGATTGTTTTTGGGTAGAAACCGCCAGAGCAGCTGTAGTTTGGCCAGAATACCATGGTTTTCTGGCTGGTTCTGGAGAGAAGTTTCTTTTTTGTTTAGGTATCAAGGTAGTCAACTCACTTTGTTCCAGATCAAAATTAACATTAGCTAAGGTTTTGGTAGCTTCAGCAATTGCTTCTTTAAAATTATTAAAGGGGTCATAGAGTTTAAACCCACAAGTTCTTAAAAATTCCTGAGTTTCTTGAGTTAGTTTATTATAATATACATACAAGAGTATATCTTCTAATTCTAATTTTTGAGTTTGCATTAAATTTATGGTAGAGTGCATATCTGCTTGAAAGTCATGAAGTGATTTAAAATTTTTGGTTATTATGGATTTAGTTAAAAGGGATTTTATTATGGAGAATTTAATTTGGCCTGGTGTTGCATAACAGCCCTCCAACTGCTGCCATGCTTCTTCATAAGAGGTTTTACTTTCTTGCATGCAGTTGATTTGAATGGCAGGGTTTCCACTCAAATGTTGTTTTAGGTAGGCAAATTTCTCTTCTTCGGAAAGACCTATGTTATCATAAATGTTTCTGAATGAGGTCTTAAAGTTTTGAAATTTAGAGAGATTTCCATCAAATGGTAATATTTGAAGCTCAGGAATTTTAGTACTTATTCTTAGTTTAGGTTTGGCTTCGGCATTATTTTCTTTTTTAGTTGTTAATGCTTGTATCATTTGATCTATTTCAAAGTGGTAATAACTATTTTTTTCATCTAGTTCTTCTTGTTTATCCTCTGAGAAGCCTTCGGAACAAACATACATTCTAAGGATTTCCTCGTCTAAATTTTGTAACTTGTCCAGTTGTGAGGACAAAAGCCGAGCATGTGAATTTTTTTGTTCCTCAGTCCAATCATCCCATCTCTCTTTGATTGTAGCTAAAAGTTTAGTAGCTGAGGTTCTGATTGCTCCCCTCCTTTTTACCAGTTTACTAGTTTCAAGTGCTTCCACATCACTTCCCAACCAGGTCTCCATACTTTTTCCACGAGTGGCTTCAGTTTGATTAGCCATTTTTAGGTTTATTATGGGTAGGTAGGTTAGGTATTTTAGGTTAAGTAAGGTAGGTTATGTACGTTTGGTAGGGTAGGTTAGGTTGGTTTGGTAGGTTAGGTAGGGTTGGTAGGTATGAAAAAACTATATAGGGCTATGGGTTGATTGCCTGTGCCCTCATCCGCTGAAAATTTCCAGCAGATTTCAGTGGAGGGTTACCGACAAAAGCCCTATGCTTTTTCGTTAGAGAGTTATGAATATGTAGGTGTTTAAAGGACCTTTTTATATTTAAGTGATTACGGTAATTCTAGCGTCGGGATTTGCGCGACGTACAGTATACTAGAATGAAAATAATTTGCCTCACCTTATTTTTGTTGGGTCTTTGTTTGCTTCGATGTAGGGCGTTACGATCATCTTCGGTGTAGGGCCGCCACGATCGAGTTTCGCGACGAATTAACTTTATGTAATTAATATAGGCAGTCACTATATAAACCCCTGAAGGAATAGGCCTATCCTTTTTTAGTCATTAGGTTTTAAATTATAAGGAATTCACTCAGAACTAGAGGGGGGACAAAGACATCCTCCCAGTTTAAAGCTTCGCTGTAACATAAACAGCCCTGAGAGCCGTTCCTTGGTTCTGGTGTATTATTTGCCGAACTAGCATGATTTTGTTGTGTCTACTACCTTTTGGTAGACTAAATAATAAATTGGGTTTTCTTGTTGCTATGTGGGGCTGATTCATACGTACAGGTTCTTTGTACGTATGGCAATTCAATTATTTCATTCCCAATAGGCTATGTCGCCAATCCCGAGGCAATTTTGTATAGATATTTAATTCAATTAATTAATAATTTATATTTAATTATGAAATAAATGTACCACATATGATACCATGTTGTGAGTGCGTATAGTTTTTCCATATACTGGGGGGGCCGGAGAAAAATTTGTATGTTATAGATCAAAATTTTTTGATAAACTGTGTCTTAAACCATGTGAAATGGATTGAAAAGAATAAAGTAGAAATTTAGGGGGAGAGAGGTTACTCAAGACCTATTTAAATATTAAAGTTCAAGAGGCCAACTTCTCAAGTTTAGTTAAAGTTATGTTAATCAGTTTGACTCCCTTTAGGTATAGGAAATTTATGGGATTAAAGTAAAGTTATTAAGCATTTTAACTTTGCTCAGTTTGTGTAAGTTTTATAAGTCACCAGTCTTAATTTTTTCTTGTAAAAGTTGTCTGGCTTTCAAAGCAGTCTTTCTTTGAGGCCTCTCTGGTTTAGTCTGAGTTACATCAGGCACATTGAGAGATTCCTCCCCAATAGTATCCTGATCCATCCTTTGGGGTAATGGTTCTAATTTAGCCCCACACTCCAAAGGATATAGTAATGTGATATCTCTGGTGGTTTCACCAGTTGCTGTTTTCAGTTTTACAACCCTGGTAACTTCGTCTTCACCAGTTTTGAGTTCCAAGACTTTTCCCATTGACCAATGTTGTCTTGGTGTCTTGTCATGTATCAACACAATGTCCCCAATTTTGACTGAATCATTCCAACTTTGTTTTGTTAATTGTTTATGTCTTTCTCTAAGACTTGTTAAGTATTCTTCTCTCCATTGTTATAAATTGAGTCTTGATTTGTGTCAAATGTTGGTATGTTGTGTTGAGTTCTTTGTGTCCTATTTCCCAATCTGGATCCTCTGTACTGTTATGTTCAGATTCTGGTAACATGTTTACTGTTTCTCCCTTAATTAGGTGGTTTGGTGTGAGAGGTTCTGGCTCATTAATACCATCTCCCACATAAGTTAATGGTCTGTTGTTGACAACATTTTCAATTTCTGACAGAATAGTCATGAGTTCAAAAAGTTGTAGATGTTTTGTCCCAATAGTCTTTTTAAGGCAGTTCTTTACAGTTTGTATGTTTCTTTCCCAAATTGAACCATACCATGGTGTATTAACAGGAATGTACTTCCAGGTTATGTTGTGTTTGGTTAAATGAGTTTGTACTGTTTCATTGTCACAAATCTGATGAATAATTTTTTCACCAGATTTGAAGTATGTGGCATTGTCTGACCATATAGTTTTGGGTACAGAATTGTGTGCACAAAATCGTCTGAAAGCAGCAATAAAAGCTTCTGCTGTCAGATCTTCTACTATGTCTAGACATATGGCACGTGTGGCAGCACAGGTGAAGAGTACAATGTACACTTTGTATTCCTTTGAATCCATTTTGTCTCCAAAACTCACATTTACCGCTCCAGTGTAGTCAATACCCGTGGTTTCAAATGGCCGAGTAAATGTTACTCGTTCCACAGGTAGGTCTGGAGGGCTTGGGGTCTTAAAGGGTCGTGAATGGATACGTTTACAAGGAATGCATGTGTTTAAAATTTTCTTTGTTTCAGTTCTACCCTTTGGTAGCCAGTAAGTCTTTCTCAGCTCTGTCAGGGTTTGTGGGTATCCCTGATGATGAGTTTTGTGAAGTGATTTCTCCTTGGAAGAAGAATTGGGTGCTTAGAGTTGTAAGTCAAAGCTGACTTGTTAAGCCTTCCTTTACACCTTATCAGACCCTCTGTATCCAGGTACAGATTTAGATCCATGACAAGTGAAGGAATACCTTTGTTTAATGTGCTACTGGACCTAAGATACTTCAACTCCTTGTCAAATTCTGAAGCTTGTATCTGTTTGAGCCAGTATTTTGTTGCAGTTTCTGTTAAGTTTGAAAAGGCTTTCTGAGGACAGTGTTTGAGAAGGTAGCTATTGACAAACTTGCAGCAATAGACTGTAATTCTCAAGAGTTTGTTGATGTCTGAATAATGTTTGTAGTCAAATATAGGTTTGTCCTCAGTGATCTTTTCAGTTGTCGTAGAGTTGAGTGTGAGGTTAACTACTTTGGCTGGCCAAAGATCCTCACATGTTAGCCATTCGGGCCCTTCATACCAGATTTTATTTGTTTTCAACAGCTTGTAAGAGAGCCCTCTTGTCAAAAAGTCTGCAGGATTCTCTTTTGTTTTTATGTACCTAAATTTGATACCAAGGTTTGTGTTTGCAGTTTTGATTTCTGTTAGTCTGTTTTTCACAAATATATTTTTGCAAGAAGTTGTATCTGTGTTGGTCACCCATGTTAGACAAATTTGACTGTCTGTCCTTAAGTAAATGTTTGTTATGTCAACTTCTTTATACACTTGTGAAAGAAAGTCTGCTGTTTTAACTCCCAATGAGACAGCTAATAATTCAAGTTGTGGTACAGTTTTCTTTTGGTTTAAGGGTGCCACTTTTGCCTTTGAATAAACCAAGTTACTTTCATTTTCACTTGTTAAATAGGCACAACACCCATAAGCTTGTGTGCTGGCATCTGTAAAAATGTGTAGTGTTTGCGATTTCAATCTGTAGCCAGCACATCTTGGTACGTAGATGTCTTGAACTTTGTTCAAGTCTGTGGCTAATTTTTTCCAATGAAGTTGGTCTTCCACTGAAAGTGGTTCATCCCAATCAATTTTCTTTTTTCATAAGTTTTGCAAAAGGGTTTTGGATCTTATGGTTGCTGGTAAATATAATACAATGGGGTCGAAAATTTTGGATGATTCTGAAAGCACTTGTCTTTTTGTATCAGCATTTGGATTTAAGTTATAACTCTTTGTGCAAAGAGTGTCATCGTGTTCAGAATTCTGTTTTAAAAACCAAAGCATTCCAAGTGTTTTCGTGTAATTGTTTGGTTCAATGTTCCCATTGTTGTCTTTTGTTATTTGTTCATTTAATTTAGGAGAATTAGAAAGAGTTTGTACTGTATTCAAACCTCCTACCACTTCAGACTAGTCAATACCCGTAGTTTTAGTGGAGTAAATTTACTCCTCCACAGATAGATCTGGAGGGCTTGGGGCTTTGAATCCTGTACTGTTTTTGTGTTGTTTGGCCTATGGCCAAGGGAGGCCACAAGACCCTTTTTGTTTGGTCTCTGGCCAAAGGAGGCCACAAGACCCTTGTTGTTTGGTCTCTGGCCAAGGTAGGCCACAAGACCAATGTTGTTTATGTTGGGCTATGGCCAAGTGAGACCATCAGCCCCTTGATGAATATGTTGGGCTATGGCCAAGGGTAGGCCATCAGCCCTTTGATGAATTTGTTGGGCTATGGCCAAGGTAGGCCAAGGCCCTTTGATGATTTGTTGGGCTATGGCCAAGGGTAGGCCATCAGCCCTTAGATGAATATGTTGGGCTATGGCCAAGGTAGGCCATCAGTCCTTTGATGAATTTGTTGGGCTATGGCCAAGGGTAGGCCATCAGCCGTTTGATGAATTTGTTGGGCTATGGCCAAGGTAGGCCATCAGCCCTTTGATGAATTTGTTGGGCTATGGCCAAGGTAGGCCAAGGCCCTTTGATGAATTTGTTGGGCTATGGCCAAGGTAGGCCATCAGCCCTTTGATGAATTTGTTGGGCTATGGCCAAGGGTAGGCCAAGGCCCTTTGATGATTTGTTGGGCTATAGCCAAGGGTAGGCCATCAGCCCTTTGATGAATTTGTTGGGTTATGGCCAAGGGTAGGCCATCAACCCTTTGATGAATTTGTTGGGCTATGGCCAAGGGTAGGCCATCAGCCCTTTGATGAATTTGTTGGGCTATGGCCAAGGGTAGGCCATCAACTCTTTGGAGTGGAGTAGTTTGTTTGTGTGTGTCACTGTCAACCATATAAATTTGGCACAAAATTATGTGCACAGAGTCAGAGCGCAGCAATAAAAGCTTTTACTCTCCGATCCTTGGTTATGTTTAGACAGGTTGTTGTGTTTGAGACACATTGAAAGAGTAGTGTGTGTGTGTGTGTTTGTGTGTGTATCATTCCTCCGAATCCAGTTGGTCTTCAAAACTTGGATTCACCACTCCAATGAAATTAATACCCGTAGTTATGAATGAGTAAATGTTGTGTATCCTACAGGTAGGTCTGGAAGGTTTTGGGTTTTGAAGGAATCCAATCTGTTTGCAAGGAATGTATGTGTCTGTTGCTGAAATCTGTTGTGATTCTTCTTTTAAAAGAAGAATTGGATGTTTGAAGTCGTATGTATATATTTATATACTGTACCGTATATATGTGTGTGTAAATGTGTACAGTATTTTGTTATAGAGTTTTATTTTTGGGTTTTGGATTAGGTTAATCAATTTGGCTGAGTAAAGACCCTCAAACGTTGCATTTGAGACCCTTATATCAAGCCTTGTCTGTAATAGGTTGTGCCTATATGTCAAATAGGACTTGAAATAGGTTGGGCCTATATGTCAAATAGGACTTCGGAATAGGTTGGGCCTATATGTCAAATAGGACTTCGAATAGGTAATTGGTTGGGCCTATATGTCAAATAGGACTTCGAGTAGGTAATAGGTTGGGCCTATATGTCAAATAGGACTTAGAATAGGTTATAGGTTGGGCCTATATCAAATAGGACTTGGAATAGGTTGGAATAGGGTCACGAATAGGTGTTAGGTGGGTGTAGGTTTGAATTGTGCAATTGCTTTAGGTCTTTGTGATGTTACAGTTCGAGTCGAATTTTGTGATGTTGCAGGTTTGAGTCGAATTTTGTGATGTTGCAGGTTTGAGTCGAATTTTGTGATGTTACAGGTCTGAGTCGAATTTTGTGATGTTACAGGTCTGAGTCGAATTTTGTGATGTTACAGGTCTGAGTCGAATTTTTGTGATGTTACAGGTCTGAGTCGAATTTTGTGATGTTACAGGTCTGAGTCGAATTTTGTGATGTTACAGGTCTGAGTCGAATTTTGTGATGTTAATGAGTCTTATGAGTAAGTTAAATTGCTGGAATAAATTTTATAACCTACACCACAGGTTCAATTATAAATTTAGTGTTTTTAATTAGGATAGGCCTTGAGTGTAAAGAGTAAGGCCTACTTTAAGAGGTAGGCCCATTATGTAAGGTAAAGTTAGGTGGGCCTACTAAATAGGCCTATTTGTTGGGCCTACCAAGTAGGCTTATGTTTGGGCCTATTATTTTATAGGACCTCAAATGAGTTAAGCCTGTTAAATTAACAAGGCTTTGTTTTTAGTTTGAAGAGTAGGACCTATTAATAGGTTTAATGTTGTGGGCCTATTATTTTTAGGACCTAAAATAAGTTATGCTTGTTAAATGAACAAGCCTTTGTTTTCGATTAGTGTAAGGTAAGGAATCGGTTCCCAGTTGCTTAGGCCACCATATGAAAACTATAGTGGGGTTACGGTTGAAATTAGGGTTAGGCCTATTGAGTTAAGCCTAGCCACTACTTGTGTCAGTGTAAATTTTAGAGGGGTTAGTTCCCCTTCACAGGGCCACCATATGAAAAAACTATATAGGGCTATGGGTTGATTGCCTGTGCCCTCATCCGCTGAAAATTTCCAGCAGATTTCAGTGGAGGGTTACCGACAAAAGCCCTATGCT
Organism: Bathynomus jamesi; assembly: GCA_023014485.1. NCBI lineage: Eukaryota > Metazoa > Arthropoda > Malacostraca > Isopoda > Cirolanidae > Bathynomus > Bathynomus jamesi. Next base: position 74,561 of record JAJOZX010000763.1, on the reverse strand, counting down.
TTTTCGTTAGAGAGTTATGAATATGTAGGTGTTTAAGGACCTTTTTATATTTAAGTGATTACGGTAATTCTAGCGTCGGGATTTGCGCGACGTACAGTATACTAGAATGAAAATAATTTGCCTCACCTTATTTTGTTGGGTCTTTGTTTGCTTCGATGTAGGGCGTTACGATCATCTTCGGTGTAGGGCCGCCACGATCGAGTTTCGCGACGAATTAACTTTATGTAATTAATATAGGCAGTCACTATATAAACCCCTGAAGGAATAGGCCTATCCTTTTTTAGTCATTAGGTTTTAAATTATAAGGAATTCACTCAGAACTAGAGGGGGGACAAAGACATCCTCCCAGTTTAAAGCTTCGCTGTAACATAAACAGCCCTGAGAGCCGTTCCTTGGTTCTGGTGTATTATTTGCCGAACTAGCATGATTTTGTTGTGTCTACTACCTTTTGGTAGACTAAATAATAAATTGGGTTTTCTTGTTGCTATGTGGGGCTGATTCATACGTACAGGTTCTTTGTACGTATGGCAATTCAATTATTTCATTCCCAATAGGCTATGTCGCCAATCCCGAGGCAATTTTGTATAGATATTTAATTCAATTAATTAATAATTTATATTTAATTATGAAATAAATGTACCACATATGATACCATGTTGTGAGTGCGTATAGTTTTTCCATAGTAGGGTAGGGTAGGTTTGTTTTTTAGGTTCAGCCAGGTTAGGCTAGGTTTGTTTTTTTAGGTTCAGCCAGGTTAGGCTAGGTTTGTTTTTTTTAGGTTCAGCCAGGTTAGGCTAGGTTTGTTTTTTTAGGTTCAGCCAGGTTAGGCTAGGTTTGTTTTTTTAGGTTCAGCCAGGTTAGGCTAGGTTTGTTTTTTAGGTTTAGCCAGGTTAGGCTAGGTTTGTTTTTTTAGGTTTAGCCAGGTTAGGCTAGGTTTGTTTAGGTTGTGTAAAAAAATTAATTCACTGGATTTAAAACTATTGTATCAGAATTAAAACAAAAAAAGGGTAACTAACTTCTCGACTGCCCACCCGGGGGCGCCATATTGAAAAATTTATTATTTAGATTGAGATATATTATTTTTATTTAGGTGTAGTATTAAGGTTAAGTTTACTTTAAATAGACTCGGTAATTATAGAAATAATAATGGCCTATTTAGACACTGTCAACACAGCTACAGACTTTTTCACTGTAGGTTGCAGTGGTTTTCAGGTTAAATTTGGTCAGCAGCCAGATTACTAACTATGGTGAAGCTAAATTCATCAAAATTAATTTAGACTTACCAAAAATGAAGTTGCCAGTTGAACGTTACCCTTTCAGTTTCTAACTGATTCATAAGTTTCATTTAGTTTCCAGTTTTTTTTTAATTTTCGTTGTTAAGTTTTAGGTTATTGTTTAACACACTGCTAGGTTATTTATTTGTAGGGGCTATTTCCCAGACCTAGGTTTTGCAGGTTAAGTTAGGCTAGGGCTGGATTGCCCTTAAGTTTTTGGTTTTAAAGGTTTAAGGTTTAGAAGGTTTTATTTAAGTTAAGTTAGGGCTATATTGCCTTTAGGTTTTAATAGGGGCTATAACAGCCATTTAATTATTGAGTTAGGGCCGTTGTAGCCCGGTTCGAGTTTCGTCTAGGTACCTAGTTTTTCTCTTACCTTAGTTATTTTCTTTAACTTACTTGCACCTAGTTCTGATCGGCCTCTATTTAGTTAAACATGGGTTTTGATTAATTGCAGTGGTTATTAATTAAGGATACGATTTAATTAAAGGTTGTTAGGTTTTGAAGGTTGGCTCAGTTTCCCGGTTTGGGTAACCACGAGCATTTTAATTTTTTTGAGAAAAAGGGCCCGCTTCATGCGGTCAAAAATTTTCAAGACTGGGCAAAGCTCCGTTTTTCTTTGTCACAGAAACTTTTTTTTTCCTTCTTTTGGTTAATTAGGGAAACCCAACTTCACTAGTTGGTTAGAAACGAGGGTTTTTATTTTTATTTATTTTGTTTATATTTTCTTTGGAAATATATGCGGTTATTTCTAACCACTTTTTTCAATAGTTGTGGTTAACTAGATGTGACTTCGTGCATCTTGGAAAATGAAACGACATTATCCAAGAAAAACGGAAAAAGAAGAAAATAGAGGAGAAGCAGCTTTCCATTAGCACAGGTGAGATGTGCCACTTGTATATTCTTATGATTACAGTTCAGGCAACTAGGTTAGGTAGACCATCAAGCTAGGCAAGTGCTCAGAAATCGTGTAGAGTAAGCTAGTCTCTGTAATATTTATAATATTTTGAAATGTGAAATTTAATGGATCGCATCACCTCAAATTCTGTTCGCACAAATCAATTATCAAACAAGAAAGAGTATTTTAGCAAAAATTAACAGAATATGTAATGTTATGTTCTTCTCAGGAGCACTACTGAAATATTTGAAAAAGCCATCCTCAGCAAAGCCTGATGAGCATCATGAGCCAACAGCACGACCATCCTCTATGCAACCTCAAACACCAGTAGAAGTAGAGCCTGATGAACCAACAAGTGGCCCATCTTCTGTTCAGCTTCAAACACCACACACACGCATTTCTACTGAGCAACAAGAACCAAGATCTGCTCCACCGCTTGATCCGTATGACTGGCCAGTTGTCCTGTCAGATGCCTTGAAGACAGATCTGGTGTCTCGAGGACCATTTCAAATCAGTCCAGATTTCACATTCCCTAAAAGAGAGGACGGTAGAAGCGTTCATCACCATTACATGTACAGAACATTAATTAATGGGGAAAAAATAAAGCGAAGCTGGCTGATGTACTCTAGAAGGAATGATGCTCTTTATTGCTTCTGCTGCAAGTTGTTTTCAAGGAAGTCGTACAAACTATCATAATTACGGGTGGACTTTCAGACTGGATAAACATTGGTTCGCTTCTGAAAGGCCATGAAAATAGTTCAGAACATGCAGATAACATGGCAACATGGAAGGATCTGGAACTGCGGCTAAAAACTGGGAGGACCACTGACCAAACTGAAATGTCATTAATGGAGGTAGAGCGAAGACGCTGGCGAGATGTTCTCTCACGTCTTGTAAGTATAATCCAATCACTGGCAGAGAGAAACCTTGATTTCATGGGGTCTTCCTCTACATTGTACAATCGAGAGAGTGGCAACTTCTTGAAGGAGGTTGAGCTGCTTGCCAAATTTGAACCAGTGATGAAACAACACATCAGCAGAGTCGAAAGTGGCCAATAGTCATTCAAGTTACCTAGGAAACATCATTCAAAATGAGCTCATTGGGTCTATTAGTGGGAAGATCTTGGATGCCATTGTTGCAGAAATAAAACAAGCTAAATATTACTCTCATTTTAGACTGCACTCCAGACATAAGCCACCAAGAACAGATGTCGATTATTATCAGAACTGTTAAAATGGGTGAAGTACCAGAAATAAAAGCATGCTTCTTTGGCTTTCTTGAGGCTTCAGAAAGTACAGGCCTGGGTTTATCAGTTCTGATTCTGAAGAGACTAGATGAACTGAATATTCACTTTGATGACTGCAGAGGACAGTCATATGACAACGGAGCGAACATGAAGGGCAAGAACAAAGGTGTTCAGGCAAGGTTATTGGAGAAGAACTGTCGTGCACTCTATGTTCCATGTGGTGCTCTCACTCTGAATCTTGTAGTGGCTGATGCAGCTAAAGCTTCCACAGATGCCATCAGCTTCTTTGGCAACGTACAAAAATTGTACAACCTTTTTGCAGCAGCTACACAGAGATGGACAATCCTAAAGAAGCACGTGAACATAACACTCAAGTCTTGGAGTGAAACCAGGTGGGAGAGCCGGCTTAAAAGCATTGAGGCTGTGCGATACCAGAGCCACAACATCAGAGAGGCCCTGTTGGAAGTCAGAAACAATGCTACATATGCCATAGCCAGGACTGAAGCACAAACACTTGCAGAGGAGGTAGGGTCTTATCGCTTTTAGATTTGCACAGTAGTATGGTATGACATTCTTCATGCAGTTAACCATGTGAGCAAACTTCTGCACTCTCCTACAATGCAGTTTGATGTGGCAGTCAACCTCCTCACAAAAACAAAAGACTCACTCACCAGCTACAGAAACACAGGTTTTGTTGCAGCACAAGTCGTAGCTAGGGACATGTGTGAGGAAATGAATGTGGAGGCTATGCTGAAGAAGAGGCTCAGATCCACAAAAAAGCACTTTGCTTACGAAGCTCCTGACGAACCATTTACAGAAGCCTTAAAAAGGCTGGAAGTCAAATTTTTCAATGTGGTAGTGGATTGTGCCATCGGGTCAATAAATGAGAGATTCAAAACATTAGATGATGTGAGGGACATATTTGGGGTTCTCCTAAACTTCACCACAATGAACAAGGAAGACTTGTCCTGCAAGTGTGAAAAGCTCTCTAAGATACTGAGCTCTGGAGCTGACTCTGACATTGATGGAAGAGAACTGGCCCTCGAAATTAAGAACTTGCCGACTTTACCTTCACACAACATGCCTGCATTGGAGCTTCTCTCCTTCATTCATCAGAAGCAACTGGAGGAACTATACCCCAATCTCTGGGTTGCACTAAGAATTGCCTGCACTCTACCTGTTACAGTAGCGTCAGCCGAGAGGAGCTTCTCTAAGATGAAGCTAATCAAGAACTACCTCGGATCATCAATGGGGCAGGATCGCCTCAGTGGCCTTGGCATCATAAGCATCAACCAGGACGTTGGCAGGGAGATTTCATATGATGATGATATTGATGATTTCGCCCAGAAAAAAATCTAGGAGGCAAAAATTTTGAAGATACAAACTGTTTTGTATAACTGTTAGCTATTACACGATTGTATCGTAGAGTTAGTAATTGTTTGGTTGTTGTTGTTGTTGTTGTTTAGCCGATCAGCCCACCCTGATCGAGCAAGCCGGCGGCACGCAGGTAACCGATCGCCCTCTCCGGAGTGGACCAGAGGTTCAGCGCACTAGTGATGTTGTGTTGTGTTCGTTGTTGTGCTAGAGCGGTACAGTCCGTCATAATGTGTTCAATTGTTTGTGGTGTGTCTTGGCACAGGTGGCAGGTGTCGTCTATGGAGTTGTCTAGTCTGTGTTTATATGTCCGTAAATAATTGTATTATTTTTTTATACATAGTTGTCATTTATTCTAAATGTATAAGCTAATTTTCAGGAATTTCATGGAGTATTTTTTCTGTTTGTCTTCTGAAAGTACATATTTGTTTTGGACATAAATGTTTCATTAAAATTGTTTCATTATTGTTTTTTATTAACACAGCAATTTTTTGTATGTGTGTGCTGAGGTGATGTAGTAAGGCGTGAGTTGGTGGATGGAGGGGTGGGGCCTCAAATGGGTATACTCATACTGCTTAGGGCCCCCTAATGGCTAGAAACGGCCCTGGGTACGCCCCTGTATTTACAATATACATACTTTTTTTGTGACCAGCACCTTTTTTTTCAGAGCGACGCGACGTTGCCACACATCCGCTAAAATAAATTAACGTTCCCATCTCGACTTATTCATTTAGCGGGAACAACAAATTCACACGACAATTCGTTGACTGACGTCACATGACCCCTCCACCCTCCCTCCGCTCCCGCCAAATGAGTCAGTCGTGATGTGAACGTCGAGTCATGGTTACTTTGAGGACAACGCTCAGCCGTAGACACCAACAGCAAGAAACGAAGTCGGGTCGTTTTGTCGGACGAACATTTAATGAAAATTTGGAATTTTCTATGAAACTCTAATTTTGGTATGTTTCATTTTTTAATTCTTTAAAACTCAAAGTAATAAACGGCGTTTATGAATGTTAAACATTCTGATTTTTATTGTTTTTCTGATTTTTATTAACTTTTTTATCAAAAGTTCATCACAAATTCAATAAAGAAGGGGGAGGGGAAAGGAATTTTACAATTTATCAAGATATGAGTACCGGCATCTCTTTTTTTTACCAAAAAGCAAATATATATATATATATATATATATATATATATATATATATATATACACTTTGGAGCCACTTCACCATCTGAAGCTAATAAAATTTACTTGAAAAATTATATTTTCTTGGTCTTTTATTCGTTTATTTGTGGACAATTTTGTGCACGTCTCCACCATATTCCCTTATACCCTGTTAGTGACTCCCAAGCACTCCAAATACATATTCCACTATTTCACTCAATAGTACCAAAGATTATTTATAACAAGACCCGAAACTTCGCCTACTTCTGCATTAGCTTTTTTTGGTTATCTGGTATTTCGAATGATAACTAAATTGCTTGCGGTAAAAACTTCAACAAAATATTGTATTTTAATATTAAACAAGAAGAGCCTTCGGCTCCCTGCCCTTATTTATTTATTGGGTTCAAAATCCCAGCTGAGCCGTGAACGGCCAAGTTCTAAAGGGCCAGTTCAACCTACAGCCCAAGTTAAGCTAAAATTAAAAACTTACGGACTTGAGGTCCTATTAGGTCCTACCTCAGGGTTGCTGACTCGATGTGGGCCTACCTTAGGCCTCAGTTGCATGAATTTAAGATAAAAACAAAAGGGGCACTATTTATGGTCTTCTTTCTCAATCTTACAACAACCTGCACTATTGCACGATGCAACAATCTTGTATCTAAACAACCAAACTGAATTGCAAGAGAGCGCTCTATAAGACCACACCCTGTAAGTACGGCATTCCACAACCGAGTAGAAAAGACGCGCAGCGCCCCAAACAATGATGCCACAAGAGCCCAAAAATGCTAGCTCTAAATTAAGTGAATTTTTCACTAACCTTACAATTATGAGATGGATATATATACACCTTAACTTAATATATACAAGCAATGCTGCATCAATCAGCTTAGAAAATCTAGAAGAGGAAGAACCATTGTTGTCCCAAGGCGATATGATGACTAACACCTGCATTACGAGCTGGGCTTGTGCTTCGCAAACTCGCCTCCGGCGAGGGAACCTTCACAGAGTACCGAGATGAAGACAAAAATATTTTACATTTTAAATATAGCTTCAAAAATTTTTAACCCACTGGCTCAGAATGTGAAGCTCAAAAGGTTAGAATGACGTCCCCCCCAAAGGGGTAACCCTGACATTCTCCCTCCCCCACACACCCCTCACCCCCTTTATGCAACTTGGGGGCTAACCCCACCCCCCCCTTGTTGCATACCCCCTCCCCCATTACCCCACCCCCCCCCATTGTGAAACTATCACAACTTAACCTAACCAATTGTGAAAGGCGTACAGTTGACTTAACCAGGAAAGAAGAAATTGCCGGGAATAATGGAAAAGTACAGCATTTTCTATATTTGTAACTGGGGGCAACTACTTTTGTATTATCTGCAAATTTAGAAATTTTACAAGCTCCTACTTTCTCTAAATCATTTAGATATAAAATAAAAAGTAATGGACTGAAAACTGATCCCCGTGGTAGCCGGTAGCCTATTTTTCACTTTCTGCCATCCAGATTCATGATCATTTAGAATTACTCTGTTCTCTGTCTTCTAACCATTTTTCTACCCAATTTGTAACTGACCCCAATATTCCATAAGCTTTTAATTTATAGTGATTACACAAACAAGACCTGCCTGATCTAAATTCATGTTGTGAACTTGAAACAAGATTAAAATTTTCAAAATGATCTTGAATATTATTCTTAATAGCTAATTTTTTCTGGTATCTTTCCAATCAATGATGTTAACCCCTTCAATATGGCGCAATACGGAACTGTAGCCGGCCATACATTTGCTTTTTTCATTTATCTGGTACTTCTGCATAATTAATAGACCTAGCAAACAAAATAGTTAGTGCCTCAGATAAGCTTTCCCCCACTTCTCTGATAATCCTAGCAAATATATTATCAGGTCCAGCAGCTTTATTTGCCTTCAATGTGTGAAGCGAAAAGTGTAATAAAAAAGTCAAAGCGCGAATGAAATCTCCATAGCTCGTGACGGTAAAGAAAACCCCAAGCGATTCTTTCAATACGTCAACAATAGAAATCCAGTGAAAGGTGTGTCTTGGGGCCGTTGAAAAAATGTTAACGGAGATAGTTTCGGAAAACAAAGAAATGGCTACCTTGCTAAACGAATTCTTTACGTCAGTTTTTATTATAGAAGATGTAACGAATATCCCTACGGTCATAGACATAATACCTTTTGATAATGATAATATTTTGGATAGTATTGTGGTTAGTGAAGGGGAAGTAATGCGTTATATTGATAAAATGAAAACGTGTAAATCACCGGGGCCGGATTCCGTATATCCCATACAACTAAAAGAATTAAAAGATAGCATTATTGTGCCGCTAACAAAGATTTTTAATGCGTTTATTTCTGAGGGGTGCGTACCAGATAATTTCAAGTTAGCAAACGTAACACCTATTTTTAAGAAAGGCGATAAAGGTGCGGCGGGAAATTATAGGCAAATCAGTTTAACGTCTGTTGTAGGTAAGCTACTGGAATCAATAATTAGGGATCGTATAGTCGAACACTTAGAATTGCATAACCTAGTTAGAAATACGCAGCACGGTTTTAGGCGAAACAAATCTTGCTTAACTAATCTTTTAGAATTTTTTTAAAGCGTGGTTGACGTTTACGATAGACATCGGGCGGTTGATGTAGTGTATTTAGATTTTCAAAAAGCGTTTGACACCGTACTGCACAAAAGACTCATTGAGAAAACTAAGGCTCATGGAATCAGGGGTGTAGTAATAAATTGGATAGAAAAGTGGTTGCGAGGTAGGAAACAGAGGGTGGTCGTTGATGGAGCGGAGTCGTGTTGGGCTAATGTAGCGAGTGGCGTTCCTCAGGGTTCTGTATTGGGCCCCTTGCTTTTTCTTATATATATTAACGATTTAGATGTCGGCCTAGTCAGTACAGTTTCAAAGTTTGCGGATGACACGAAGCTGGGTGGTAGGGCGATTAATGACGAAGATAGAGGTAAAATCCAGAATGATCTGAATAAAATCGTTGATTGGTCAGTCACATGGCAAATGAGATTTAACGTCGATAAGTGCAAAATTTTACATATAGGTTCGCGTAACAGTAATTTTGCGTATAGTATGTCAGGGAAAGAGTTGATAAGCGTAGAGCAGGAAAAAGATTTACGAGTTAGTCACTGGTGATTTAAAAGTAGCGAAACAAAGTACAGCAGCGGTCAATAAAGCGAACAAAGTGTTAGGTTTTATAGCTCGGAATTTTGAGTACAAATCGTGCGATATTATAGTTCCTCTTTATAAATCATTAGTTAGACCCCATTTGGAGTACACTATCCAATTTTGGAATCCGCATATAGACAAAATCGAAAGAGTTCAAAACGAGCAACTAAGATGATTCCGTCGCTTAGGTCAAAGTCGTACGAGGATAGGCTTAGAGTTAAAATTGACTACACTCGAGATTAGGAGGCTAAGGGGTGATCTAATCCAGGTTTTCAAAATTATGAATGGGTTCGATAACGTAGATAGAGATAGCTTTTTTGAAATATCTCAATATAATAGGACTAGAAATAACGGGTGTAAGTTGACAAGTAGAAGGTTCGAGAAGCAGTTGCCAAAAACTTTTTTACGCATAGAATAGTAAATAGGTGGAATAGTTTGCCGGTAGAAGTAATTAGTAGCACGTCTATAAACATGTTTAAAAACCGATTAGACGCATATGTTGATAGATTGGGTATAGTTTAAGGTAGTAAAATTAAGGGTTGGATAAAGTAGATTTTGATTCTCTTCATTAAAGATCACAATAACCAGACTAGAGGTCATAGTATGAAATTATTTAAGCCAGGATGTAGAACAAATTTAAGAAAACAGTTTTACAAGTGTTGTGGGAAATAGGGAGGCAGCATCTTGGGTTAGGGGATACTCTCTGTCCTTACACCCCCCATTTAAGAGATTCCTCTGCCGAGCGGTGCCCCCCATAGTACTGTGAGGTATTGAAAACTTATTATCTTCACTTGCCCCACAAACACCTTTAAATGGGAGACCCAAAAAGGGTGCGCACACATTTCTACATTACTGTACAGTCTTTACAGCCACATCTACACTTTTCCTCTTAAGTATATATATTGTAATGTATATGGTTGTAAATTGTGACTTGGTCCGCAATCGATATGGACCGTGACTTATTTTTGGTTGGCAAGGTACTGGTATTGATGGATACCGTAATGAAATTGACTGGATTCTTTGGATCTGATATATTTGCATGTCGGTTATAAATAGAGTGTAACATATTTGTGGATAGTGGTCTATTATGACTTGATCCTCTGGATCCAGAGATTCTATCTTTAGTTTTAAATTGATAATTAATTAGTTTTAAATTGATAACACTGGGCAACACGTATTTTATTGAATGATATCTGACACTTGATTCTAGGTAATTTGGGTGCGCTGAATACGAATTTCAACTCGGTTTGGCTCTATCAGGTCCTGATTCTTGTCGACAGCCTATGTGCCATTTTCCAGATTTTTCAAATTAGGACTAAAAAATTAAGTCATGTGTTAAATTTTTTTTTCAAGTTTTATGAATACAAGCAGTTCAAACTACAGTAAAATTACATTATAACGATAGAAATGACTTAAAATAAAAAAACAAACAGATATGAAGCTTTCACTGTGGCAAAAATTTTCTTTTGTAAGACTTTCTAGCGTATTTGCTTGTTGATGGCAGGTCTCTTTTCAAGCACCAGCAGTAATCAGCCATCATGTGGGAATCCCAGCGGCCTTGGTACCGTTCCTCCATAATTTTGATATCTTGGTGGAATCTCTCCCCTTGTTCGTCACTTACATCACCTAAATTACTTGGAAATTGGTCAAGATGGCTATTCAAAAAATGCATTTTTATGCTCATATTGCAACCTAACTCTTTGTAGTCCCTTAAAAGTTTTTTTACGATTTCTTCGTAGTTATCTGCCCTATAATTGCCTAAAAAGTTTCTATCAAGTCCACGAATGAGAACCAGCCATTTTTTTTCGCGTTCATTCATGACATTAGGAAAATTGCTGTCTTTAATCATTGTTCTTATTTGTGGACCGTCGAAAATTCCCGCCTTGATTTTTTCATAACTTAAACTTGGAAATTTTGAAGTTATGTATTTGAAACACTCGCCGTTCGTATCTAAAGCTTTTACATATTGTTTAATGAGGCCTAGTTTTATATGCAGAGGAGGAAATATGATTTTATCTCTGCTCACTAAAGGTGGATTAATTACGTTTTTTTCTCCGACAGTAAGTGATGTTCGTGCTGGCCAGATTTGTTTGAAATAATGTTCTTACTTGGCTCTGCTGTCCCATAAGCAAAGGAAGCAGGGATATTTAGTATACCCTCCTTGTTGTCCTAGCAGAAAATTAACCATTTTTAAGTCAACACATATGATCCACTCGTGCTCCCTATATTTGATAAGATTTAAAACCTTTTCTATATGTTCATACTTTTCTTTTAATTTGTTGAGTGCCCAATCGGTATCGAGCCGTATAGATTGCCATTATGCAACAACACACACTTAAGACTTCTTTTCGAACTGTCTAAAAACAAGCGCCAATCATTTGCATCGTAAGACTCAACCCCCATCTTCTTTAACAAACCAACTATGTCGCAGCAATATACTAAAACTATCCTCTGTTCTAAAATATTTAACAAGTTTTCTTTTTTCTGTAAATGAAATGTATGTGTTTGAAGTAAGCAAGTTTTTCTCTTTAAGTCTTGAAGCTAAAATTTCCGCAGCCTTTTTTGGCAAATTTAGATCCCTTACAAGATCATTCAACTCGGCTGGTTAAACTTTTGCGGATCGTTTTGACTTTCAAATACGCTAGGGTCAAAATCGGTGTCTGACTCCTCAAAGTGCATAACAATATTTTCAGGAACATCTTCAACTAATTCTGAGTTGGCAGACCCTTAAATTTGGAATGGGGATCTCATTTGAATGTAGCACAGGTCGTATCGCGGTGTCGAAATTTGGGTACTCGATACAATGTTTATTTTTCTTAGTGAAGCCCGAAGTCTTGACAAAGCAAAGGTAGCAATCGGTCTCGTGGTTAGTAGGCTCTCGCCACACCTGATATGGAAAAAAAATTGTAAAGCGTTAACAAAAGCGACGAGAGACTTGTTTTTATGAATTTTATCAAAAGTTATCACCCAAACATTTAACATTTCTATGTGTTTCAACCTTATGCAATATTGAGATTCTTATAAACATTTTCTGTAAATTTTTGTTTATGTACCTAAGTTACAATTACATTTAGGTAAGTTACAGTATACTAGTGATTAAATTACGTAGTTTTATGAAATAAACTTACCATCGGAACTCCAAAAGGTATTTTTGAATCCGAACCCTTCGTCCAATGTCGCAGTCTTTCAATGCATATAGTGCAGGCTTATGTGGAGCCCACGATTTATCTTGGTCCCCCAGTTTTATGCCAAAATAAGCTAAGTAAGCTCTTTTTACGAAGTCAGTTATATTTGCTCGTTGATGTGGAAGTGTAAAATTTCCACATATATAATAGAAGGAATCAGGGGTTTTTGCATTTGAACTTTCTAGTGCTTGATGACATATTGCTTGATTGTTCTGCCAATTTGTAAAGGTATTTAAAGCCCTTAATTCATATAAATTTAAGAAAATCTGAAATAAAACACAAAATTAGTTTAAATAGGTACTTATTATGAAATAGGTACTTACAATCTATGAAATTAAACTAGAAACACGGATGAGTAGGTACAATATAAATTACGTCTAATTAAATCAACTATATTAAATCACGATGACAAAATTACTCACTAAATCATATGCCAATTCAAAATTATGTTAATGCCCAAACTTAATTAATTAACTCGACTGACTGACTGACTGACTGACTGATTGAATTGACTGATTAACTCTGGAATCGAGTCGCTTTTATATATTTTAGTTGTCCCTCTAGAATACTCTATAGAGAACAGGAACGCTCGAGAAAATTTTAGAATTCTATGATATTTTTAGCTTAATTTACTAATATTAAAATGGGTTAAAAATGACAAAATTAAAAATATTTTTAGGGTGTTACATATAAAAATATATATAATACGACAATACCATAACAATAGGTACAAATACCTAGATAAAAACCTAGTTGCATAATGTGTAACTGCAAAAAGACTTAGCGAGTATTGAGAAAAAAACCTTTTTATGAATAAGATGAAAGAGGAGGGGTGTTGAGCAAAATCAGGACCTGATAGAGCAAAACCGAGTAAAAATTCGTGCTCAGCGTACCCAAATTACCTAGAACTAACTGTCAAATTTAATTCAATAGACAAAAAGTTGAAATTTGTTCCCCCGTGTAATTATTTAGTTCGTAAAAACTGCTGTACATTGGCAACAACCAATTTTTACAATAGTGGAGGTACCTAGAATTGCTTGAAATCAAAGAGTTTAAATTAGATTACTGAAACAAGTTAGTTTCAGCCTGGTTATACATTTTATACCCTGATAGTGTAACCATCAAACTTAATAATCCACTTTTCTTACATTAAGTGCAGACTCTAAGTGTCACAACAAAGGGCCAGGCTTTGCCAATTAGGCCTAGGCTCATATACTGAGATTCGTACTTAAAACTTCTATCGATTGATAATTCCGATTTAGACTTTATCACTTTTTTTAATTGTAACCTAGTCTCTGAATAGGATAGGTCCATTGTGTTAGGGGTCCTCGGCTCAGCTCGGGCTTTTGCCTAGCCTGAGTACTGGGGATTCGCCTGGTTACGATATGGATGCCAGTTCGGACCTCGAGAGGTTGCGAGGTAAGAGGTTGCATGATCTGATTCAGAGGAGGATGTCTCTCTTGCTCCATCAGTTCTTCGGGCTCATTCTCCTTCTTTGCGTTCGCCCCCACCAAAGGTTCGGAGTAGAGAGGTGGATGGGCCTTGTGAGCTGGTGTGGTTGGAGGGACGTTTCTCCCCAATCTGGTCTCCAGGGACTGGATAATGTTGGGCCTAGCCGGCCTCCTCCTCCTGCGCCTCTGGCCCCTGTAGATTCGGAGCTCTCAGACCCAGTGAGGGCATCCTTTTTATATAAAATTACTCCCAAGAAACAAGATATCTCTTTTGCGTCAAGACCTTTGGCCTTTAGCATAGGACTAAGGGATTCGCCTTTCCATGGGTTGGGTATGCAGGCACCAATTTTCCAGAGACGCTCTGGCACGGTGCAAATAAAAACTACCTCTGCCCTTCCCTCCCAGTTTTTGGGAACTCCCTGGAAGTTGGGCCCATGGGAGGTGGATTGTTCTTTAGTTAACGATACTCATATTGTGCATGGTGTTATAGGACCTATAGATTTGGAGGAAGATCTACTAGCTATTAAGGATGAGTTAATTCATAATGATTATCCAGTTGCAACTGTCAGTAGACTGACAAAAAGAACAGGTTCAACATATATTCCAATTCAACAGATTAAAGTTTCTTTCAATGCACAAGTTCTTCCGGTAAAGATCTATATAGCATATATCCCATATAGAGTTCGTCAGTTTATTCCACATCCAATTCAATGTTTTCAGTGCCAGGTATTTGGTCATATGGCTAAGTCCTGTAGGTCAAAAACAGTGAGATGTGTTTATTGTTCTGGAATCATGTTGTCTCCTCTTGTCCAAAGACTACTAAAATTTGTGCCAATTGTTCAGGTCCCCATACAGCTAGCTTCAGTGGCTGTTCCTATTTTAGAACAGCGCAGGAAATAGAGAGGCTCAAACTTACATCTAATCTCTCTTATAGTGAAGCTAGATCTGTTCTCCGAAATCAGGACCCTACTGTAGTTTCAGAAAGAACATTTAAAAGTAATGACTTTCCTGTTCTACCAAAACCTATTATGTCAAGAGAGGTGACTCAAGGCTTGGATGTGGTGGATCCCTCTCCCCCCCTTCAGAATTCTTGGAGTGGAGTTGTGAGGGGAAGACCTGGCTCGACTAAGGCAATGTCCCAGGGGCCTTCTGGGGTGGGGGTGGATGGTAGGGCTGTGGTCCCTGAACCCTCTACCCCTTTTGGACCTATGGCTCTGTCATCAGACATCATTAAAGTTCTATGTTTAAGTTTATTCAGCTTCACCCTTCAGAGTGGTGGTAGTCTCTCCAAGAAGACTTTGAGTACATTATCCAATTTGTTTCTTTATTTAATGACGCTTTTCACACTGACCTCAAAACTGACCAGCTGACGAAATTCCTTGATAAACTGAAACCTAAGCCTATGCCCAAACAGAAACGTCATGTCCAAATTCGCAAACCCACTTAACATTTCATATTCAAAGGTTTCTAACCTCTTGTTGGCTCAGTGGAATGCCCGCAGTCTCCAATCTAACTTGTCAGAATTTAAACTTTTTCTTTATACCAAAAAACCCCATTTAGTGGCAGTTTGTGAGACCTGGTTAACTATAAGGCTCCAGCCTACTTTTATTAATTATACTCAGATCAGAGCAGATAGGGTTGGCCGAGGGGGTGGGGGTTTGCTATTTCTGATTCGTTCAGATTTGTGCTTTCAACCATTACCTCTCCATCCCTTTCCAGCAGGAGTTCTTGAGGTCCTTGCTTTATCTTTAAAAGTGAACAGTGGTACTTTAGATATACTCACAGTTTACAACCCACACCTTTCATTAACCACTATAGAAATTGAACACTATGCTGGTCAACTCGGTCAACAAGCTTTTATTTGTGGTGATTTTAATGGTAGACACAGGGCTTGGGATACAGGTATGTCAGGTTCTCCAACACCAACGGCCTTAAATTTATTTAATTTTATTCTCTTCGGATTTTGTTATTGACTCCAGTAGATCTCCCAACAAGATTTAACATTAATAATGGAAGTTATTCAACGTTGGATCTCTCATTATGTAGAGGTAGGTTTGCTCCTAACTGTGCAGTGGCCATTGGTGGAAGCCTGGGTAGTGACCACTTTCCTGTCCTCACTGCTCTGCAAATTTCACCAGTATCCACTCCTCATAAACGACGTCCGACTTGGAAACTACGTGACATAGATTGGAGAATTTGGTCTAGAGCACTTCCGGATGCCCCTGCTATAGAAGGGACTTTAGATGAGAAAATACAGCACTTTACAGCCTTATTAGTGGAAACAAGTACCTCTACACTGAAGAAGACAACAGGAAATTTTGTTCCAAAATACCACAAATGCTGGTGGACGGAGGATTGCAGTGTGGCAGTGGCCACCCGCCGTCGGGCTCGGCGTTTTTATTCTCATCACCCAACTCAATATAATAAGATCCTCTTAAATAAGGCAACTGCTATAGCTCGTCGTACTATTCGTCAGGCAAAGCGAATTTCATGGAGTCGGTTTTGTTCAAACCTCAGTTTTACTACACCTTCCACTGAGGTTTGGACTCAAATTCGGAAAATCATTAAGGGTACAGATTCACACTTCACTTACCCTATTGTTGTAAATGGTTCCATAGTAAGTGATGTACGTGACAAAGCAGAAGTTTTGGGGGCCTTCTTCCATTCGTTTTTTGGGACTGTAGCAGTTATTGAAGATGAGGAATTTTGCAGGGACATGCAGTCTTCCTTATTTCTTGATTACAATGAAGATTATAATCTGGACTTCACATTGCAGGAATTACAATCTCCTTAAGGCAATGTGAACATACAAGAGGTGGTGCAATGGGACTGGATAATGTACATAAATATTTTCTTAGTCATCTTCCATTGGAGTACTTGCCATTTCTATTATCAGCATTCAATGATAGCCTGAGCACAGGGGTCTATCCTTCATCATGGAAACAGGCAATCATGATTCCTATCCTCAAACCACAGAAAAACCCTTCAAGTCCATCTTCATATCGTCCTATATGCTTATTATCCTGCTTGGGTAAAGTACTAGAGAGGATGGTCCATCAGCGATTGCTATGGATTTTTGAAACGTGTCACGTTTTTCGAGATTCGCAGTGTGGTTTCCGTAAGAAGAGAAGCACAGTGGATCAACTTCTGAGGTTGGAAACATTCATACGCCAAGCTCTCCGACGGAAAAAATATGTTCTTGTTATATTTTTTGACCTCAGTCGAGCTTTTGATACCATCTCCCATACTGGCCTACTTTATAAGTTAGGCGATTTGGGGATTCATGGTCGTTTACTAAGATGGTTGCACAACTTCTTGTCTAACCGCACATTTCAGGTGCTAATTAATGATGTCTACTCAACACCTTTCCCCTTTAAAAAGGGTGTACCCCAGGGTTCAGTTCTTAGTCCATTATTATTCACAGCATATCTCTCCGATATGCCAGTATTGATCCAGTTCAATCATCAGAGTTTGCTGATGATACAGCTTTCTATGTGGCAGCTAACACCCCTTTAGAAGCCCAACAGATGTTGCAAAAAGCAACAGATAAGTTCTCATCTTGGTGCAGAACCTGGGGTCTTTCCCTGAATCAAGAAAAATCAAAAATTATGTTCTTTACACATCAAAAGGTTTCAGTGAATCCTATTGTCCAAATTAGTAACACCCCGGTAGCTATGGTCACATCCTACCAGTTTTTGGGAGTGGTCCTTGACAGCCCCAGACTGACTTGGTCTTGTCATATTAACTACCTGGTAACATCTTGTATGAAACGTCTAAACTCGTTAAAATCTGTTGCCTCTCATCGATGGGGTGCAGATCGATCTACGCTTCTCACTTTTTATCGATCATTTATCTTGGGTAAAATAAAGTATGCTGATGTTGTTTATGATTCAGCCTCTTTCACCTTGAAGAAGAAACTGGAAATATTGCATAATTCTGGAATGCGCCTTATTTTGGGTGCCCGCCCATCAACTCCTATTATTGCCCTGCAGGGTGAGACTGGTCTCCATGCCCTTCAATATGATAGAGATCTCTCTACACTGAGGAAGTACTTCAATATTCTGGCTTCCCCATTTTCCCACCCCTTACGTCAGTCATTTGAGGCGGATTATCCTTTGATCCTTGCAGTGGACTGGACTGTGGCAAATAAGCCGCCATTCTTCTTTAGAGCAACTGGACTTCTTAATAAGTATCAATTACATTTTAAATTTTTTACAGTTCCAGTGTTCCCTTCTTTCCCACCTTGGAGATTGCATTTGGTACCAACCTGTCTCTCTCTCCCATTTTTATATGAACCTCCTGTCCCCAAAGAAGTGATTGTGCAGTGTTTCACAGCATACTTGGAGAGAAGTATCCAGATTACTTGTATATTTATACTGATGGATCTAAGATAGATGTGCCTGGACCATCTTGTTCATCAGCTGTTTTCATTTCAAATCATAAAAGGTGTTTTTCCTGGAAACTATCCCCCAATCATAGTATACAGGCAGCAGAGTTATTTGCCATCCAACAGGCATTGTGTTTTTTAGTATCCAGAAGTAATGCTTGTAATGTCCTAATAATTACAGACTCCCAGACCTCTCTTCACCTGATCAACTCACCCACACTCACTACATATCTGGCTTTAACAACTTCTATCCATTCTTTACTGAAGACCCTCTCTGTTTCAGGTATTCTGGTTTCCTTCCAGTGGGTTCCGAGCCATGTTGGAATTACAGGTAATGAGATGGTTGATACGCTGGCCAGGGCTGCTCATTCCCTCCCTGCTATAACTTCGCTATATTTCCATCCAGGCGAGGGTTTTGCAGTAGCTAAAATGGCAGTGCAAAATGATTACAAAACCCAATGGGAGAGATTACGGCACTCAACTCTCTATGGAATGTTTAAGCCTTCCTGGGGCACAAGAAATTGGCCTGTACCTTCTTCCCACTATAAAGCTTCTATAATATTTAGATTCCGTTCAGGCCATGTAGGCCTTCAGGCTTACTTACACCGGATTGGACTAGCTTTCTCCCCATTATGTGTTAGTTGTAATTTACCAGAGACACTGTCCCATTTCTTTCTTTTTTGTCCATGTTATACTAGGCAAAGGAAAAAATTAAGATTCTCTCTTTTGCAATATGGTGTCAGGAACTTTACTTTATCAGTCCTATTAGGTGGGGATAGTTTTTCCCCCCATTGATACACTTCACTATGGACCAAGTATTCAAGTTTGTAGTGGCATCTGGGCGGTTGAGAGAGTTTTAAATCTTGCATTGTATACCGATTTTCATTCCCACAGGTTTATTAATCTGTTACCTCCTAGTTACTCCATCTGGCTATTACTGTTGACTTAGTACTTGGTTCCATTTTTATCAGTTCATGTTTAGTAATACTAACAGGCCTCATATTCATCCCTTTCTGAGTGTTCTGGAATTGGCCCCAGAACTGAAAAAGGTAATGGTGTGCTTTCTCTATTGCTCTCTCATCCCAATAATAATAGACCCAGCACTTGATGTGGGAACAGTGGAAGTTCTCCTGGAACAAGGTGTTTTGGTCTTGGAGGATGTAAATAGCCTTATTGGCTGAGCTCCTCCATATAAAACTTCAAACAATCAATCAATAGTGGAGCCGCTTCGATGGGTGGACGCGGTCCCTAGTGTGCCCACTATAAAAATTTATGTTATGTTCCTTGTGATTCGGAACCCACGTAAAATTGTAGGTCCCCTCCACTACCACGGAGGACATGCACAATACACAATTACGAACACAGTTAGGTTGACCAGCCAAAATGGGTGCACACACATTTCTACATTACTGTACAGTCTTTACAGCCACACCTACACTTTTCCTCTTAAGTATATATATTGTAATGTATATGGATGTAAATTGCGACTTGGTCCGCAATTGATATGGACCGTGACTTATTTTTGGTTGGCACGGTACTGGTATTGATGGGTACCATAATGAAATTGACTGGATTCTTTGGATCTGATATATTTGCATGTCAGTTATAAATAGATATAGTGTGTAACATATTTGTGGATAGTAGCCTATTATGACTTTGATCCTCTGGATCCAGAGATTCTATCTTTAGTTTTAAATTGATAATTAATTAGTTTTAAATTGATACTTAATTAGTTTTGTAAAAATTGGTTATTGCCAATGTACAGGCAGTTTTTACATTGTGGAGCCACCTCGATGGGCTGAAGTGGCCCCTAGTGTGCCCACTATAAAAATTTCTTATGTTCTTGGTCTGAAACATTATAACCTGCCTAACATCATCCTTCCTTATATGAATATGATCAAGAATTCCTGAATTTACAGAATTAAAATGTAAAATCCAGTTTTGCTATCCAGGTGATAGCCAAATATAGACTCTAAAGCTTTTAACCGAGTTTAGGATGACTTTAGACTTGATGGTAAGGTTTGTCAGAACGAAGTTCAGGAAAGGAATAAGGCTGTAACATGAGTTGTGATGATTGATATTATAGGCCTATTGAGGTTATTCAAGTAATGAGCTATATTTTATAATAATAAAATCTTGTAAAATGTCAGTCAAGTCAGCTAATTAGCATATAACTATTCACTACTACTACCACCAAAGTAGCCTACCTAACTTAGGCTAAGAATATATGGTACACTATTTGAGAAATTTTTAAAAGTGTACAGCACAGGCTTTGTAAATCAAAATTGTTTTTCTGATGGTTTTTGATATGGTTTGAACAAAAGTTAATTTTGTTCAAACAACATCAAAAACATAGTTTTTATATATATAACCTAACATAACATCATAACCGAACCTAAAATCCTAAAATCCCCAAATTCCTCAAAAGCCTGTAATGTACTCTTGTAAAAAAAATAACCCATTATTTACATCAGCCTCCAGTGAGAAAAAGTTACGTACATCTAAATTGTCTAAACTTGCGAATATTTTGAACATCTGTATCATATCTCCCCTCATACAATGTTTCTCAAAATGGTAAATCTCTAGGAGCGCTCCATTTTTCAATATTAAACATACACACATAAAATATATACCATTTGAAAGCTCACATTTTTCTGAGTCTGAAAATGTAGTAATCCAAAAGTATCAATAGCAAATAAAAAGTAACTAGGTTTAAATATAAAACCCTATACTGATCAATTTGTGATGCATGATCTTTACGGGGGCTCTGCCCCCGTACCCCAAAGATCTAAATTATACAAATGATACTGTAATAACATATTCATATTAGGTTAGGTTATTGTAACAATTACCAAAAATACCATCTTACAACACAGACTGAAGATTTATAACTTAGCCAACCTTTATAATGTAGTTAACAGTGTTGGGCACTAAAGCGTTAATCTGATAACAGTTAATTAACGAAGTTAATTTTTTTTAACGGACTATTAATGGAAGTTAATTTCCATTTATCGTTATCGGACCAGTTAACTTCCGATAACTTGATATTTAGTCTGTTAAAGTCCATTAACACGTTAACTGCGAGGAGTCATTCATGGAAGATCACCGCTCCACGAATGAATTCAAACCGCCATAACTTCAGTCTGCCAATTCCATCCTCTGCCACAGTGGAACGGCTCTTCTCTCTCGGCAAGGACATCCTGAGGCCCAAGAGGTCAAGACTGGCAGTTGGGCCTAACTTTGAGAAGTTGGTCTTTCTGAAGGGCAACCAGCACATTGTGTCAGTCTTTAATAAATATGCCTAAAATTTAATTTTACTTTTCAGTTCCTGCCATAATAATTCTCTGGTAAATTAAAAATTAGTTAATGGTTAGTGGTTACAAGGGTTTCAAAACATGTAATCAGCACATTTTTTATTAAAAATAAAAAAAAAAGTTGCAAAACTTGATAAAAATAGTTAAATACCTATTTATTGTTGGATTTTGCCTAAATAAACATATTTTCTATGGGTTTTAAAGCTTTTTTTCTTGATTTTTTTAAATGTTAGTAAAGAAATAGTTATCGTTAACTTCCGTTAACTTTGTAGTAAAATTATCGGATTATCATTATCAGAGTTAAAAATTGGGATTAACGGATTATCGTTATTGAAGTTAACTTTTTGGTTAACGGTGCCCACCACTGGTAGTTAATGATGTCAAGTGTCAAAAATAATTAATTAAATCTAGTTACTTTTTATTTGCTATTGATACTTTTGTATTACTACATTTTTAGACTCAGAAAAATATGAGCTTTCAAATGGTATATATTTTATGAGTGTATGTTTAATATTGAAAAATGGAGTGCTCCTAGAGATTATCCCTCAAAACTAAATATATCCAGTTTAATCTTTTCCTGTATTATTAGAAGTACCTATTATTAAGAGGAATGTTAGTTACAAAAGTAAGGAAGTCATCTGTAAATTATATAATTCTTATGCTAGGCATCACTTATAATACCATATTCAAGCTTGGTCCGCTCACCTTAGACATGATATTGATATGCTTGAAGTGTGTAACATAGGGCAATGAAGCTTCTCCCCAACCTAAGACATGGTAAAATTTTATAGTGGGTACACTAAGGGCCCTTCAGCCCATCTGGATGGCTCCACTGTTAATATAAACAAATCATAAATACAGTTAATGCAAAATTAAGATCCAATTGATCTCTGCAGATTGTCACACATCTACTAGCTGTACAGGGTGTCCTGAATGTCTTGTTACTCCTATGTAAATGTTACTCCAGTATTCTGTAATTATGGTAATGAAAGTATATAGTAGAAAACAGACATTTTATTTTATACAGAATTATACAACATTGTAGTTTATACATAGTTATACACAAGTTTATCAGTATCCAATGGATCTGTATGCAAACCATCGTTCTCACTGCACAGAATGATTTTACGCCAGGTTCTGTGTGTTCTGCTCCTCAGCATTTTAGGTGTTACAAGTTTAAAAGCATCCTTTACGGCTTCCTTTAGTCCATCATTGGAATTGTAACATTTTTGAGAAACCTTTTCCTTTATAAATCCCCATAATGCATTGTCACAACTCAAGAGATCTGGGCTTCTCAGAGGCCATTTTAATGCAGACCCTCTCCCAATTCATTGATCAGGAAACATCTTGTTTAAATATTCACAAGTCCTCAAGGAATAGTGGGGAGGTGCTCCATCCTGTTGGAACCAAACATCATTTAATATTCTGAGATTATACATAGGTGTAACAAGACTTTCGGGACACCCTGTACATTAACTTCAAAACTTTGGATCTTGTGGATACCACTACTGTACTAATTGTAGACGACATATAGTTATCTTATCACAAGAAGTTTTACATGGATCTATATAGCTATAACCTGAATAATGTAAAGGAGTAGGTGGGACTGTGAAGACTGTATAGAGTATTTGAATGTACAGTGTACACCCATTCAGGGTCTCCCATTTAAAGGTGTTTGAGGCAAATCAACATAATGAGTCTTTCATACATCACAGTGCTATGGGGGCCACTGCTCAGCAGAGAAATCTCTCTAAATGGAGGGTATAAAGACAGAGTATCCCCTAACCCAAGATGCTCCCTCCCTACATCCCATCACTCTGTGTGGGTGATGAGATTTACCCAAATAAAAAATAAACTATATGTATATGTGGGAAGGGTTCACAAACCTCTTCTCCACACCATTACCAGTTCCAGCAAAACATCATTACCAAATACCTCTTTCCATCATTAATTTATCTAGTTTATTCTTAAGTCTCCAAAGTATGGGAACTCACAACTTCATCTAAGCTATTCCAGAATTTTACTACAATCGACCCTCGACTTACGTTGTCACTGTCTTACGTAATTTTGAGTTACGAGAAGCCCTCCATTGACTGTGATTCATCTTACGTAATTATTTCGTGTTGCGTAATAGCTGCATAATCGCAAATGCAGTGCGTGGCCACTCACTGGCAGGATGCCAGGTATTTCATGTTATTTCATTGTTATTTTTACTGTGCATTATTTAAAGTGATACTGTATGAAGTGATTAATAATTTGGCAAATTATTAAATGTGAAATTATTAAATAATCTAAGATAAAAAAGTGCCTGTGTGAAGTTGAAACATTGATGAAATAACACGCTATAATTATTTTCTGTGATTATTAAATTTTTTGATAAAAACAATTTATTAAATTTTATTTTCAATACTTTTTTGGGGTCCTGGAACAGATTACCCGATTTACATGTATTTTGGGGTTTGACTTACATCATTTTAGAGTTACGTAATTAATCCGTTCCGAGATGAGTTACTTAAGTCGAGGGTCGACTGTATTCTATTTGAAAAACTATGTTGTACTAACTGTGATTTACATCTTTGCTGAAAAAGCTTAAGGCTATGGCCTCTTGTCCTATCATTGTGATCCTTTGTAAAAAGAGAGTGGAAGTCTATATTTATCTAACTCATTTATTATTTTATATAGTTCTATCATATCACCTCGTAACCTTCTTTGCTTTAGGGAAAACATGCTTAGGTGCTCCAATCTCTCTCTGTAACTAAGGTGTCTAAGGCGTGATATCATCCTTGTGGCTTTTTTGTACTTTTTCTAGTATGTCTGTGTCTTGCTCTAAATAAGGACTACT
The DNA here is from genome assembly GCA_023014485.1 of Bathynomus jamesi. NCBI lineage: Eukaryota > Metazoa > Arthropoda > Malacostraca > Isopoda > Cirolanidae > Bathynomus > Bathynomus jamesi. Next base: position 50,229 of record JAJOZX010000763.1, on the reverse strand, counting down.
GAACTGAATGCAATACTCAAGAAGAGGTATCACATATGAAGTGTGGAGCCTACTTATAATTTCTGGCAATTTATACTATTCTATATGTTTCTGCATTAGGTTCAATCTAGCATTAGCCTTATTTCTAATTTTAATACAATGAGTTGTAGGTTTAAGATCATGATTCACAATGACACCCAAATAAATATATATATATATATATATATTAATTTTTTTTTTATATCCAACTTCCATCCATGTTATACTCATGGAATGTAGGGAAAGATTAAAGGAACTAGGCATGTTTAGTTTTTAGAGACATTGTATGAGGGGAGATATGATACAGATGTTCAAAAGGTTTCAGGTTTGGATAGTTTAGATGTATGTAATTTTTTCTCATAGAGGTTAATGGGAGGTCTGGTGCGGTGCTAGTGTCTCTGAAAGACTACCACAATTACAATGTGAACTTGGCATAATGAGAGAATTAGAAAACAGACTTAAAGATTTGATATATGTAAGTACCGTACACTTGAACCCCATTAATTTGCACTGTTATTTTATACTTTGGGTTAATTAGTACATTTCTTCAACCCTTTGAAATATCTGAGCAATTTCAAACTTTTTTGTACCAATGTCTGAATAATCTGAAGAGTCTGTATCTATCTCTTACAGTTCCTAATATGTACAAAATAATGTGCAGTAAAATATAAAAAGAAAATACAGTAGAATCTCCCTATTAAGACCAGCTACAGGACCAAGCAGAAGTGGTTGCTTTAGAGGAGTGGTCTAGTTACAGGAAATTGTGAGAAGAGCATATTACATCTGGGTAAATAGGCATATCGATTGTTCAGGTTTATAAAAAAATTAAAATACTTATATGAATATTTTTTATTTAAACAATAAAACTGAATAAAATATAGGTAAATTAATGAATTAATATTAAATTTGAATCACTGTAATATAAAAATTTATATAAAATTTATTTTTATTTCAACTGAATAAAACTGAATAAATTTTTAAAATGAGCACAATATGTATAGTAAAGTCAACAAGTCAACATTCACTCACCATATTTTACACCTCATAAGATGCTACAAGTGGTAAGATGCACCCTATATTTAGCAAAGAATATTTAGGAAAAAAAAAATTTAGATTTATCAGCCTGTCAAAAAATATATTCCCTATAACTTTATTGAAAGAACATTAAGCAAGAGAGTCATTCCAGCTCAACTGGTACAGATTTCAGAAAGTTGGTCAGGTGACCATCTCCGATTTTCTTCAAATTTTCAGGGTTGATTCATACACCATTCAATAGCTTAAATCTAAAATTTTAGCTTCCTCAATCAAAAACATTTAATTTTATGGTTGCTTAAATGGCCCCCACCTTTGACAAAAAATGCCTATGTTGGGCTTGATCGGCCAATGCCTTCATTTTGAGAGGCCTTGAAAAGTGTCTTCTAATAGGAGTAGAAGCTTCAAATTTGTCATGCCAATACAACTTCTGGTGGGCTTTTCAATTTTGTAAGCTAAAAGGCTGTGGAACAAATAGTTTCTGAGTTACAAGGGCTTAAACATGGCTCTATTTTGAAGCTTGCATCAATTCCTCCCACTTTTACGACTCTACCATTTTCAAAAGTTTTAGTTCTACATCAATCACAGCTGTTTTAATACTGCTAATAGTCTCTATGGGTTGTAAATTTATGAGTGAAATAAAAAAATAACCAAAAAGATTTATTTTTATTTTTAAAAATTTCCAAAAGTTGATATTTTCACACAATTTGCAAAATTAACATCAACTTTGGGGCTTAATATAAAGGTGTCCGAAATTAGTCAGGGAGTTGATACTTCTATTAAAGAAAGATAATATATATTTTTATACACATATGTAAGGAATAGATCTCAACTCAACTCCTTCATATAGTTTTGGCTATTCAAAGAAAAGTACTTTTTGTGAAAAATTTTGAAATGTTTAAATTTCTTTTTACAATATTGAATTGTAATTTTACTTCCATTTTATTACTTGGTAAGTTAATTCACAAATATTAAATTATCTAAATAAGTTTTACTCATAAAAAAGACATAATATATACCTAGATTATTACTACATTTGCAGTTAACACAACAGATGGACCAGCTTGTAGGCTCAATACTTGGATCTACCTAAGTAAATCATGTAGAACCGTGTTCTACTGCTCTTTAAGCACTTCCTAGTAATTTAAATTATGGTTAGTACAGATAAACGAAGTAACCACCATTTTTAGTACAAAACCTTAAATTTAAGTAGCTTTGTTGTATTACTTCCTGTAATACAAGTGTACAGTACTTAGCTATATACAATAATGAATTCCTGAGTTTTTAAGCATGTGAATTATTGGCTATAAGTTCATATTCTTTTTTTAATGTGTGTTTTTATGTAAATTTGTATGTAAACTTATATATAGCTAATAACTTATGTTTAGACACTGACTCAGGAATTTATTATTGTACTCAGGCTTTAAGTCTGATTGTCTTCAACACTCCATGGCCTCATAGCCATAAATTGGCAATTTATTATTCAGCTTGATACAGGTCTGTAGTTACTTAGGCTTTTTTTAAAATACTCCTCAATTTTAGATTCATTTGATAACTTGTACTGTCTCCCCATTTTCCCAGCAACTAAGGTGGTTCAATTGAACACAAAACATGTTGGAATGGAATCCAGCAAACGTCCTCTTGTTCAGGCCATTTAAAAGGATTCTTTCATGAAATTTACTAATAGATCCTTCTCAGTATCACACACTTCAGCTATGTTTCCAACAAACCAGTCACCTTCATAGAAACAGGCCACATATGTACCAGGTTTATATTGGTAAGCCACATTTTCTTGTGTAGCATTGAGGAAGGAAAGTTGTACGTTAAAGAAATTTTCATCACTAGAAATTTTGTACAGTTTAATGCCTGTTGATGAAGGTCTAAAGCAGTGATATGAACGGGTTCCTGGGATTGTCTTAATTAAGGAATACCTTTTTTCTAACTCAAATAAATTAGCATTTTCCTCAATTTTAGCTGAATCAATGTACAGAAATTGTATACCATTAATATTAGATTTGCACCAATCGAACATCTCTTTTGGATTGGTGATGTGACCTTTACTTATTGCTTGTAGACTTGCCCGGGCAACTAACCTTTTGACAGTGCCACCAACACCATCACAGGGGCTCTTTCCGTGAGAGGTGGCAAAAAAGTTCCATTCACATGTTAGCTGGAAATCTTTTTCATGTAACACTGAATTAATGATGTTTTTATATTGACTTGCTGTGCCATCGCTAAAGTAATAAATATGTTTTAGTTTAGGATTCTGACTTTTAAGTAATTTGAAGGCTTCACATAAAAAAGAACAACTGCAGTTGTGTTGTGTGTAAGTGAATCTGATGTTACACAAAAATTTGTAACTTTTAGTTCATCATCAACTTTTTGATAGCAGACTACCAGATGCAAGGTAGCCTGGGTATTGTCCCAGTGATGCCCTTGTACGGCATCCTGAATTATAAAATTATAGTTTTCAGAGAAGTCAACAAGCACTAATGCAGTAGAATCATTGAGGTTTTCTTTACAGTTGGACAAATATTTTGATTGGGCTTTTGCTATGAAATGGTGTACTTTCAACTTTTTTGCACTTTCACATATGTCTTCTACTACATTCGAAACACTTTGTCATTGTGACCAGTTGGGTATGGTCTCGATGAAGCCACTGCTTAAAGGAAACCTCATCATCCATGCCATAATCATTGTTTTCAAAAATGGTAAGAAGTCAATCCCGTAATTCATTTAAACCAGGACATGTTTTGCAGTTATTAATCATGAAGTTTCTGGTTTCAGTGTTGCAGACTATTTTCCTTAGTAACTCTCTTAATTCTACTTTGACGGGGAGTGATTCACATAAAAGTTTAAAGTTCTGGTGTATTTCACAAATGTATACATTGTGTGATCCTTTACTCCCCACACCCATACACCATTTTAGTCTCAGTTCAAAAAACTTTGATTTGGAGATTTTGTTTGGATATTATTTTTGTAAAGCGTATATAATTGTCTGATATTTGTCAACAACAGTATTTTCTGCTTGTGAACCTTCCCTTGTGGTGTTTTTATTGATTTGTAGTCTTTTTTACCAGGGCATTCTCTAGTATATTCATTGTTTTGGAAAAATTCTATCACTTTCCTTTATTTCATCGCTTATACCCTTGCTACTCTTATTTCTCATTATAGGAAGGATACCTTCTTTTCTCTTTAAGGCCCTCACAGCATTAACCATTCTGGCTGACACTTCAAATTCTTTCATAATTCTTTCTCTGGACCAGGTTTTACCAATTGGAAGGAGTGTTAGAATGTTTTTTTTCTTGTCTGGTACTAGTTTTACACTTTTCTTTCAGTTCCTCTATCATATGCTGATAACACTTTTCTTCCTCACTCTCTATAGGTTTCTCCGCTTCCTTATCCAAAGTGCTAGGCTTCATATGAAGTACTTTTGACAGCTTTGATTTTGTTGATGTTTCAATTTGCTTTAGTTTCCTTTTCGCATAAAACTTTCGATCTCTTGCTCTTACATACTTAATGGGTGAGCATTCTAGTGAACCTAGCGTTTCGTCAAATGTCTCCTTAACTATTTCTTCTGGAACATATTCATCACTACCCAAGTCTTTTTCATCTTCAATCGTCTTGGCTCTAGAGAAGCATGTTGAGCAAAGTTTCTGTCCTGGTATCAGATTCAGTCTAGTTGCTATGTCTTTGTCAATAATTTGTAGTGATTCTGCAAATAAAGTAGGGTAATGTAAACTCTAAACACATTGGAAAATAATTTTAAAACCTCAACATTTGGTTATAGGCTATTTGTATAAAATATTCAAAACATATGCATTCAGTAGCACAGTATATAGCCTACCCTATTAAAATTAAAAAGCTAATTTAGGTTACAATTTACAATATAAACTTCTTTATGAAATATAAATATATTAGTACCTATATTTACTTATCTTCTTTCGATGATTTCTCCATGGATCTTGGCAGCTACGTTGCATTTGTTGGTAATGCATTCCAAACATTTTTTCATGGTGGTAGCATACAGTAGCACTATTTGGGTTGATTACAGTTGCTTTTGTTCTCCATAATAGCAGTTTCCTTGTTTCATCTGTCAGCTCATGTAAGGTATCCATACCCACCTTCCTGGTGAGTCTGTGTTCATGACATGGATCATCCAAGTACATACCAAAGCTGCATTTTGATTCTTGATTAGAATAAGCCATTATTACAGGCAGTAAAATTAAGTTAATTGCTCTAGTTAAATTTTCTGAAAATAAAAGATCATGATCTATAAAATAGGCCTGGACATTAATGATTAACCATCATGTTTTACATTTATAAAAATATACAAAGCGAAATGAGCTACCCAGAGCCCTTCGAGTCACTGGTTGTTTTGACAGACATATTAAATTTCTTTTATGTTTTAGACTTATTTACATATTATTACAATTGTAAATCAACTTAATAAGTAAAAAATGGAAGTAAAATTACAATTCAATGTTATGAATACAAATTTACAAATTTTGCAAAAATTTGAGATTTTTCACAAAAAGTACTTTTCTTTGAATCACCAAAACTATATGAAGGAGTTGAGTTGAGATCTATTCCTTAATATGTTTTTTTACACACATGTATCTTTCTTTACTAGAAGTATCAACTCCCTGATTAATTTTGGACACCTTTATATTAAGCCCCAAAGTTGATGTTAATTTTGCAAATTTTGTGAAAATATCAACTTTTGGAAATTTTTAAAAAGAGAGAGAAATCTTTTTGGTTATTTTTTTATTTCACTCATAAATTTACAACCCATAGAGACTATTAGGAGTATTAAAACAGCTGTGATTGATGTAGAACTAAAACTTTTGAAAATGGTAGTCATAAAAGTGGGAGGAATTGATGCAAGCTTCAAAATGGAGCCATATTTAAGCCCTTGTAACTTAGAAACTATTTGTTCCACAATCCACAGCCTTTTTGCTTGCAAAATTGAAAAGCCCACCAGAAGTTGTATTGGCATGACAAATTTGAAGCTTCTACTCCTATTAGAAGACACTTTTCAAGGCCTCTCAAAATGAAGGCATTGGCCAATCAAGCCCAACATGGGCATTTTTTGTTGAAGGTGGGGGCCATTTAAGTGACCATAAAATTAAATGTTTGACTGAGGAAGCTAAAATTTTAGATTTAAGTTATTGAATGGTGTATGAATCAACCCTGAAAATTTGAAAAAAAATTGGAGATGGTCACCCGACCACCCCTGTACCAATTGAGCTGGAATGACCCAAAACAATAACATATGAGCCCTGAAGTGATTTTTGGAGATGTTTTTCAGGAAAAAAGTAGTCTTATGAGGCATAAAATATGGTAGTTACTTCCTAGTGAAAAAGCTGGTGATTTGTGGCTATACCTGCTTAGCATCAATAGATTTCTGTTGTAAACTTTCTTCCAATGAAGTAACCATGGTAAGCAAGTCTCTGTAATCCCTGCTTAAGATGACTAGCACACACCATGGCTGACTTGAGTGAGGTGATAGCAGGCTCAGGGTCATCATCTGGTGTGTCTTTAGCTTTTAGTGGGTGGTAGGAGAGATCATCCAGCAGCCTATCCTCCCAGCCTTCATCAAGGTGATCAGTAGTAGGGCAGTCACTGTCCATGTTTGCATACTCCTCAATGCCCATGATGGATCCATCATGTTCTCTTGTGCCATGTCACACAGCCAGCTAGTTCACAAAGCAACCACACACATGACCATTCAGAAACTGACTAAGCATCATTTCTGAGCTTCATTTATATGAAACAGTGACCACTGGCAACTAGAACTCCATGACCTTCAGAGGTTCCAGTCAGATTATAGATAAAAAATTGGACCAGGAGCCAAGTTCAATGGTCATTGTTCGGAATAGGGGAGTGGTTGACTCGGGGAATATTTGATATAAGGTATTTAGCATTAGATCAGTTCGGACCAGCTAAAAGTGGTCGTAATTGGGGATTGGTCGTGTGTAGGAGATGGTTGCTAGTGGAGAGTACTGGACTTGTGCCTGAAATCTTGTGGTAAAAAGGAAACCACCATACCTTCTTATTTTGCTGAAGGTTTCCTCTGCTTGTAGGTTGTGTGGTTGCCTACCATGCCTCTCATTCACTGTAGGCAACTTGGTTATGCAAGGCATTTGTGAAATCCAATTAACACAGGCAATTCACTATGCCTAATTACATGAAGGGATAGCTATATCCTATAGTTTTAGTAATGTTTTTCACTCAGAACTTATTGGAAGATTGAACAATCTTGCTTGCCTACAACAACACTCACAACTAGACAACTCTGAGCTCATTCTTCATCTTAAATTTTGCTTAAGTTTGCAAAATAAAAAATCCCCAGATATTTAATTTTTGTATTTTCATTACTTATGAAAATTTTCACGAGTCAATGATGGAAAATTTTGGGTGCTGCTACAGTGTGTGGTCTACAAAGATATCTTTAGTCTACAAAAGAATTTGACCTGACCTGACTTGAATTTGTGCTGACCCAACCTGACCTGAATTTGTGCTGATCTGACCTGAAATGACTTGACTTTATCTTTGGGGATGAATGTGAGGTCAAGGCAGACTATAAAAAGGGGAATCTTGAAGACAAATATTAGTTCTTACATTAAAACAAAAAATTTAAAGGACAACTAAAACAAACAAAATTCATTCTATGGGATATAATGCCTGGTTAGGTTAATTGAATGCCTGGTTAGGTCAACTGTACGCCCTTGACAGTTGGTTAGGTTGATATTTTTGTTAGTTTTAACAAAAATATCACAACTTAACCTAACCAAATCATCAAGGGCATACAGTTGACCTAACTGGGTATTCACTTAACCTAACCAAGCATTATATCCCATAGAATAAATTTTGTTTTATTTGTCCTTTAAATTTTTTGTTTTAATGTAAATGAATTTGCAAATATATTGTAGACTGCATGCTATAGTGTAAATATATTTGTAGACTGCATGCTTGCATGCTATAGTAGCACCAAATTTTGATACAGAAAAATGTTCTTGCTTGTTATGTAGGCCCAATGCCTACATATTTTGTTTTACTTGTGGCATTTTTCCCCATTCCCATTAGGCTGTATCACAAATCCCAAGGAATTTGTAGTTATTTAATACAATAAATTAATATTTTGTACTTATGAAATAAAGGTACTAGTACCATATTGTAGGCATGTATAGTTTTTTCATAGATGACTTTGCATTTTTGAACATTGAATTCCATCTGCCATTTACTAGCCCAGGCAACTAATCTATCAAGATCTTTTTGCAGTTTATAAGAATTTTTGGTACTTTACTGTTATCTCAGACCCGACTTTTTGCTAGATTGCCAAATTTCATTGCCAATTTTTTTTTTAATGTTAAGTAATTAACCTAACCCATGGTTAGGTTTGGTTTATTTAAAAAAAATAAACAACATTTAAAAAAAAAAAAAATTTGGCAATCTGGCAAAAAGTCTGGGGTCTAGGATAACAGGAAGTACCGAATTTTCTATATTTGTAACTGGGGCAACTACTTTTGTATCTGCAAATTTAGAAACTTTACCACCAACTCCCTTCTCAATAGTGATCTAAAATTTTCTTAATAGTGCTTAGAGGCTAGAAGTAAGACAAATAAAATGCTATGTATTGCTAAGAGGAATGTTAGTTACAAGAGTAAGGAATTTATCTGTAAATCATATAATTCTTATGTTAACTAGGCCTCGCTTAGAATACTGCATTCAAGTTTGGTCCCCACGCCTTAGAGATGATATTGATATGCGCGGGTCATTCCATGTCAGTTCAATGGCAAAAAAAATGTGACCAACACTAGGTCATATGGTTCTGGAGATATGGCCATTCGAATTTAAAAAAAAAAAAAAAAAAGTCAATTTCCAAGGTCATACCATATTTCAACATGAAATATCTCAGCTCCTATTGCATTTACAGAGACCATTTAAACACTATCTTAAAGCTTTTAAGCAGATCTACAACTGTTTCTATTCATATTTTACCTCAGTGATAAAAAAAAAAAGTTGATCTTATTTTTTACTTTTGACCTTGTGTAGGTCATTTGATGTCACAACCGATTTTTTTTCTCCTTTCACCCAGTTTTGGGTACACATGTCTACCTTAACCTAAAACAAGATTTTTAGTGTTGATTAAGTTAGTATAGACACTACAGCCATTTCAGTGGACCATACCCACCTCCATTTTGACCAAGTACCTTTTTCCACCAAACTTTGGAGCACCGTATCTTTGGAACTGTTTGAGCTAGTGTTGAGAAAAATACCATTAGATTTTTCTTACTGAGATATATACCGTAATGTCTGCTAATTTCTAAAAAAAAATGGTAATTATCTAACCTAACCTAGTTATTTGGTCGAATAAGTATCCTGCCCTATTATAAAATTTAATTTTTTTTTGTATATTTCAGAGAATTATATAATATAGGTAATTTAAATTACATAATTAATTTATATGGACATTCAAAAGTGTGAAGAACTTCGAACCTGCTATCCTGTTTAACCCTTTAAGGACTAGTCCGCAGCATATGTGGTCACTCTTGTTACCAGAATGTATAGGTTTTATTGTTATTCAAAACTAAATATTTTAGTAACTAGTCACTGAAATGATACACACTTTGGGTTCCTTTCTCAAGAACTAAATGACATTTATATATAAACATGTAGAAATATTTATAGAAATGAGGCATTGTAGTACAATTTATATTATTTCTGGTGGACCTTAAGGTACCATCCATCATTAAAGGGTTAAAGGTAAAGCTATGTATGTATATAAGTACCTTATACTAGGCTATAGGTACTACCCTATAGAATAAGTTCAGTTTTAAGAGTTAAATGAGTTTTAATAGAATTACTTAACTTTGTGTATTTATTCATTGTGTACAACAGTATGTACCCATGTGAAAATAAGCTTATTTAAACCTTGGAGCAAGGATTTTTTTGGTATCTGTATTTATTCCAATCTATAAATCAAACTGCACGTTTTTTCTTGTAGACCTCTGAAATAAGATCAGTAGGTCCCAAATTTTGTGTCATCTAAGCAAAAATAGCTTTTAACAGGGTTGGATACAATGAATAATTATAATTGTATTTTTAATTAATTGATCCTAATTTCCATTAATTGTAATTGATTCAAAATAAAATAAAAATAAAGGTAATTATAATTGATTTTTGAGCTATAACTGATGTAATTGATCAATTAATGTCAATTGTTAAAAATTATACCCCTAGATCTGGCAGTCATACATCATCCAATGAAAATAAACCCTTGATAGTTTATTTAGTTATACTTAGATATAGATATATATTTTCATAGATATATAGTATTTATTTTAGACATATATTTAGATATATAGAATAGATAGTTATATTTGTGTAATTGTAATTGATTCAGACAAAATTAATTGTAATTGATCTTGAAATTGTGAAGTACAATACTAACTATAATTAATTTTAAAAAAAATTTAAAAAATTGTAATTGTTTCCATTGTGTGTAATTGAACCCAACCCTGGCTTTTAAGCTACATATGTTTTTTCTTTTCTTTTTAGATGAACATGGATTTCAGCAGTTTGAATATGGGCAGGTTCTGTTGACCCATTTAAAAAAAACACAGGAAAAGTGAAAAAAGGCATTCATGCATTGACTAAAAATTTGATTGATCAAAATCCTGAATTGAAACTAACAAATAATCATAAAGCATGTGCAACCTGTTGAAATATACTAGCAAATCATCCATCCCCAATGCCTGAATGTGAACCACTTGAAAAATCACCATCCACCTCATCAAGTGCCCCATCTGAGCTAGAAACCATTGGAGATGTAGTTGAAATGCAGTATGAGCTTAGTAAATTCAATGCTTCATTGGCCACACTTGATGAGACCCCAATAAAACCATGTAAGCTCTCTGACAGCGCTGGTTACGCAAAGAGAAAGTTGAGGATAGTAGTAGTAGTAGTTGTGAAAAGAAAGCTTGAACTTGCAACTAAACAACCAATTTCATGCAGTGACTCAGATGATACAGAACTGGAGATTCTTCAACAACTAAAAGAGAAATTTAATGAAGTGACAAGTCAAATTGAAAAACTGACAATTCTTACTATCCTACCAAAAAGATGGACACAAGTAAAGATCAGAGAAGAATTTAAGTGCTCAGATTAAATGGCTAGGCAAGCAGAGAGTTTGGTGAGGGAGAAGGGAGTGCTTTCAACTCCTAATCTGCATTTGGGGAAATGCCTGAATAGTGAAACTGCTGCCAAAGTAATTGACTTCTATCATTAGCTAGATGTGAGTAGACAAATGCCAGGGTTGAAAGACTGTTTCTGTAAAAGGAGCTGATGGTAGGCGGGAAAGAAAACAAAAATCGCTAATCTTATGCAACCTAAAAGAAGCATTTGAGCTTTTTAAAACAAACCATCCAACAATTAAAATACTCTTTTGGCCGAAGCTCTGCAAATTTTGAAAATCCTTTGTTGTCAGGTTGAATAATGATCTCAATTATTTATCCTACCAAAGATTTGACCTTAGACAAAAACTACCTTGAAAGACGTAGTTATGGTATTCTAGTTAGTCATTCGCTCTCCCCGCAACATATTTCCCCACTACAACGTATACAAATACTTTATTATTATTATAAATGTAACAATAATGGCTTCCATAGAATATATTGTAAATACCTAATAACTGCCTTTTTTTAAATATAAAGTTATGTTGATGCCTCTTTTTTCATGGTTTCACCAACTAGACAAGAATCAGTTTTTATAACTCGGTAAAAATAAAGGAATAGGTTATTTTAATATACATATTAAAAGGCAAATTGTCTTAAAAATAGCAGACATTATAGATCTCAGTGAGACAAATCTAATGGTACTTTTCTCAACACTCTAGCTCAAACAGTTCCAAAGAAATGGCGCTCCAAAGTTTGTTAGAAAAAGGTACTTGGTCAAAATGGAGGTAGGTATGGTCCACTGAAATAGCTGTAGCGTCTATACTAACTTAATCAATACTATAAATCTTGCTCTAGGTTAAGGTAAACATGTGTACCCAAAATTGGGTGAAGGAGAAAAAAAATTGGTTGTGACATCAAAGGTCAAAAATAAGTAACTTTTTTTTTACCACTGAGGTAAAATATGAATAGAAACAAAGTTGTAGATCTGCTTAAAAGCTTTAAAATACAGTGGAACCTCAATATACGAACTTAATCCATTCCTGAGGGTTGTTCTGATATCGAATTGTTCGTATATTGAATCAGTTTTTCCCATAAGAAATAATGTAAATTGGATTAATCTGTTCCAGACCCCCAAAAGTTACCCCTTACGAAACATTTTTAAGTCAAAATATTGGTTACTTAAACCTGTAAAATAAGACTCATGCATAAAATCATACATGAAACCTGTAACAACAATAAATAATGCAATATTATACAAATAAATGAAAATTTAATCTGAACTTTACCTTTAATAATAATAATATAAAAATAACACCAAAGAATAATGGTGGATTCACAAGATTCACAAATGTTTCACGGAGCTAAAAAAAAAAAGCGATGCGCACCGAACGCTGGCTGGAGAGAAACTGACCGGCTTCTTTCAGTTTGGATATGAGGGAATGGTTCGTATACAAGGACAATTTTTTCTCAAAAGTTGTTCGTATACCGATTTGTTCGAATAGAGATGCGTTCGTATATTGAGGTTCCACTGTAGTGTTTAAATGGTCTCTGTAAGTGCAATAGGAGCTGAGATATTTCATGTTGAAATATGGTCTGACCTTGGAAATTGACCTTTTTTTTACAAAATTCAAATGGCCATATCTCCGGAACCACGGAACCATATGACCTAGTGTTGAAACAAGTGCCATTCTGTATTTCTCACCGAGATCTATAAGTGTGCCAATTTAAAAAAAAAATTGGTGATGGTCACAGTTTTTTGACCCAAAATTCCATTGAACTGACATGGAATGACCCATGCTTGAAGGTGTGCAATGAAGGGCAACCAAGCTTATCCCTAACCATGGGAAAGATTAAAGGAACTGGGTATTATGTTTAGTTTTGAGAGACATTGTTTGAGGGGAGATATGAATAGATATTCAAAATGTTTTCAGGTTTGGACATTTTAGATGTAAGTAACTTTTTCTTATTAGAGTCTGATGGAAAAACTTGAGGGCATAATAAGAAAATTAGAAAACAGATTTATAGACTTGATCTACAAAAATACTACTTTGGTTATAGACTGTGGTACCTTAGTAGATTTTTGGAATGACATACCAGATGTTGTGGTAAATAGTAGCTCCATAGTTAGTTTCAAGAAAAAGTTCACTGCTTTCATGAATGAGAGTTTATAAGTTATATAAATAGTGTATATTTTTAGCTTAAATTATGTAGGCTACTTTGGTGGCTCTGTAAATAGTTTAACCTCTTCACAGCAGTGGCTTACCTGCATAAGCCACAAACGTTAACATTTGTTTTGTAGTGCTATAATTCCCAGAGCACTTTTTTGTTTGTCCTATACAATCTAGGGGTGTGTGTTTATAAGACATAAATAACCAATAGGCATTCATTCAGAACTAGGCTGACCATATTTCCTTGAGACAAAAACGGGACATTGGGATGGCAAAAAAGGGACAGGGGTTATGTAATATTCTGTATTCATGAAAAAGTAAGTACATAAATATATTGAGCTTACAATTATTCTTCAGTGACAGAACCCATTCAAAAATTTAGGTAGACGTAGAGGGGGACTGTATTTCACCACGATCGTACCATGAATATTTCTCCGATGAAGTAATCTTACGCAGCAAATTTCGGTCTTTCAACACCTTATCATAAAACTTCTCACACACCATGACACAATTTTGTCTTACAACTAACATAGCCCTCATTGTCTCAACACTTAATCTAGATTTCTCCTTTGACCACATACTGTTCATAACAGAAAATATTCTCTCAACAGGTGCTGTACTTCCTGGAAGACAAAGAATAAACTCTACAATATTACAAAAGTCTTGTAGGTTATGAATAATAATTTATGATTGACCAATATTAAAGTATATTTATAGTTTTTATTAAAAACGGGACAAAATTGACATTTTTATTAAAACGACGGGACGGCCAGGAAATATAAAAAAAATGGTACTGTCCCATTCAAAACAGTACGTATGGTCAGCCTATTCAGAACAGATGAGAGGGGTGGAGGTTATCTTAAATCTTTGTGACTGATTGGCCAAGAGGCAAATCCCTTTCAGTGATATAGCTGTGGCTCCATCTTCAAACTTTTCATTGGGTTAATATTCGATTTTACTCCCAGTCACAAGCAGTTGAACAAGTACGATATATATTGAATTGCCATTAAAAACTGACTAAAAAAAATATATATCTTGTGCAAATTTGTTTAAATGTACCATACTTTTTTTAATAAAATATTTTTCCACTTTTGGCTATAATGTACTTTTTTCATAATATTTTTCCTGATTTGGCTATTTTTTTGTTACTCTGGTAACTTAATTAGTTTTTCTGTTCTGGCTACTTTCACAACTAAATTTTGTAAGTTTGGTGAGTTTTATGCTAGTAGTATGATGTGTCAGTCCTCTGAACTTAGGTTTAGTTAGGTTATTAGTTTTTCATTTTTACTCGCAGTGTGGTTTCATAATGAGAGCAAACTTTTCTTGTTAATTTTGAGGTGTTTTGCACATTTCCTGTGGTAATGTCATTTATGAGATCTTGTAACATGAACATATCCTATATGTTTGTTACAATATCTCAAAAACTACACATTTGCACAGGAAACCAATGGCAGATTCGTGCAAAGCACCTCAAAATTGACCAGAAAGGTTTGCTCCCATTATAAAACCAGAGTGGGAGTAAAATCCAATATTTACCCACTGTTGGAAATTTTTTATTTAATTAGGCTTATGTTCTCAATAAGTTAAATCTTTTGTCATTCTCTATTTCTGTTTGCAATTACATGAACCTTCCTTTTATTCAATTTTGTAATGAATTCCTTCCATACATAGCCTACTGGAAGGGAATGTACAGTAGGTAATAAGAATAATGAAGATAATGACTTAATTCTTTGTAACTGTAAAAGTTTACTCACACTTATTTATTTATTTAGATGTGCCTTGGTGATGTTGTGGTTACAACAGGTGGCACACAGCAAAACCCATCCGTTCAACTTTTCAAAGAAAAAAAATGGTTGGTAGATAAATGGGTCTCCTGCGTAGCCTAGTGATTAGGATGCTGGGCTGCTGGTGGGTCATGGTTCACATTCCATGTTAAACTGTAGGTCTAAGGTGGAGTGACAAGCTTGACCTTCATCAGAATGAACAATTCAGGCGGAACCAAAAGGTAACCAAAGTTATATTGTATATGTATATAGTAAGGTTCCTTAGCTTTTGCGCTTCTTATATTTAGCATTTCTTGTTTTTGGTGCAACCCCTTAGTCTGTATTGTTTTGTAAATTCAGCGCATATGCTGGATACTGTACAGTATTGTTCACCCATTGTGAATTATATTTTTCCCAATACAGTAAGGTTCCCTCTCTTTGGTGCTCCCTATTTTCAGCATCTCCTTTTCCTATTGTTTTCTGTGTCCCATTACGGCCATTGAGCAATCAGATTGCTTGAACACATTACATGACAAGCTGAGAATGCATCAGTCTGCTCAGTCATCCATTTTTTAAGCAAAACCACTATCTAGTACTGTACAGTAAGTACTGTTCGCCCATTACATTTTTTTTTTTTTTTTTATGCAGGAAGGAGGGGCTAAGGGCAAATGCCTGCAAAAGCACTATGACATTATTTCTTGCCAAACCATAGTATTTCTAATGTTTTGCATTACTATTTTCATTTTACTGTATATTGGGGTGTGTATAAGTCTATGGTCCAGATTAGTCGATCCCCTAACTTTCAATTTCAGATTTAGATTTTAGTCTATTCTGGGTGTTTAAGTCAACCACCAACTTGCCAACATAAAAAAGCAAAACTTTGTAAAAACCTCGTAAAAATTAGTTATCCAATCCTTCATAATCATCTGACATCGTAAGTTCATTATATACTACATCCTGAGATACATTTGTGAGTGCTTTGTCATATGGATCCAATTTAGATGTTGGCCAAAAGCGAGCTAATGCGGGACTGAGGACCTATGACAGGTAGACATGTCTTTAAATACAAGCTAAAATAGAAAATGGAAGGTTAACTTTTTAGACTTGGCCTAAAGTCGACTCCCGACTTTAGGGGCATAATTTTAAGCTTAAAATACTGACTTACGTGCCCCAATATATGGTATACTACTATTTAAATCAGTAGTAATATATTCTTTTCTTGAAACTACTAGAAAAACTCTTGTCACTCCGATTAAATGATTACCTATGGACATCTAATCAGTTTGGTTTTAAGAGGTCCCACTCAACTGACCTGTGTATCTATGTACTTAAAGAAACAATATCTAAATACATTGATAGTAATTAAACTATTTATAGCTGTTTCCTAGATATAAGTAAGGCATATGATAGAGTGAACTACAGTATTTTATTTAAAAACTAGAAGACAGGAAGGTTTCCATGTACATATTAAATTTATTGAAATTTTGGTATTCCTACCAATCTTTTACTGTTAGGTAGGGCAATGTACTATCTGAATGTTTTGGCTCCTCTTGTGGGGTGAGACAAAGCTCCTTGCTCTACCCTATGCTGTTTAATGTGTATATTGATAGATTAATTGCTTCACTTAGAGGCAACAGTGGGATGTTGTATAGATAACACAAGGATAAATAACTTGGTTTATGCAGATATCATGTTAATAAGCAGGGCTGTGGAGTTGGCACATAAAAAACTGACTCCAACTCCTCAATTTTTTGTCTATCCAACTCCAACTCCGAAGGTATATTAATTCTAAATCTGCTATGATAATAATTACATAAGAGGTATTTCATCACCACCACATGAATCATCAGGCTACTTTTTAAACCCATAACCTGCAAAGTTTGAGTCTAATGGTTGTAGCGATGCCATTATGGCTTTTTTATTTTTTATTTATGAAAAAACAAAACAAAATTCATTGAGCATAAAACAAAAAAAAATTAAATTTAAGACTATGACAAAATAAAAATTTCATTAAATGCAATCAAAAATATAAAAGTATTCCTGCAAAATTTATTAAACTAAGGCCAAGGGTGAAAATCTAAAATTTACAAATAACTTGTTCTTAGGAACAGAATTGCTTCTGCCAGATCCTTTTTCATTGAAGCCCTTAATTAAATCTGATTTAATTATTTTCAGTGCGGAAAACAGTCTCTCCACACTGACCTGAGTGGGTGGCATGGCTGTTACTATCATAGCTGTATCTCTTAAAATCTCTGACAATACAAGAAGTCATCCCCACATATCCAGTTTAGATGAGCGATCATATTTTTCCACTTCTTTTAGGCCACCAAAAAAATCTTGCTTAAATTTCATTAGTTTAACATCAAAAGGTTGCCTATGCACGTTTAAGCGGCGACGCTTTGCTTTTGAGCATTCAGTTTTATCTAAATATTTTGGAAAGTCTAATTCTTCATCATTTGAAGAGGATGAGAGGGACTTACTACTCATATCTTCATCCTGTGGTTCAGGATTTTCAGGTAATAGCCCTTTTATGCGAATTGCAACCTCCGCAGAGGGCCTCTTTTGCTTAGCAATTTGTTCTTCGGTCAACAAAATTTGGTTCATTGGATCTATGTAGACAGCAGCTAATAAGATCTCATTTTCCAGTAGCAGACCCTCTCTTTTCTTCATTGAGGATACAATTCCATCAGCAATTAATCCTCCAGTTTGGGAAAGATGAAATGATAAATTTTTCCATTCCCATAGGAATGTACCAGGAGTTAAATCCTCTCCTTGCAACTTTTTGGTGACAGTATAAGGGTGAGCAAACAGAGCTAATTGTGTAACCTCCCTCCATTGAATTTCAGTTAGTGAAACATTGGGATTATCAATGTCTTCTAGGAAGGGTTTTAGATCAAGCAAATGCTTAATCATCATATATGTGCTCCCCCAGCATGTTGCTTGGTCCAAAATAGCTCCCTTTCCTGCACATCTCTGGATAATAGCATCAATTTTAGAGGTCCTGGCTGCAGTGGCTACTTGCCTCAACTTGCCTATCAGAGTAGCTGCATGGCGATCTTTCAATCCATCTCTTATTGCTAGCTGCAATGTATGTACAACACAACACATATGTTGGATTAGAAAGAACTTAGATGCTTCTTCAACAATATCATCTAAAATTTTCATCGCTCTGTTCTGTTTGTGCTGTTTGAGAATCAGTTTCAGGAATGTCATCTTCATTAGCCACTTTTTCTTCAACTTTATTCAGCTTTTCTATCATGCTTAGCATGTTTGAAGCATTATCTGTGACAATACATAGAATCTGCTCTTTCTTAATTACAAAGTCTTGTAAAACTTCCTCCACTAACTTCTGAAGATAGTCACTGTCATGATGCGCCTCGGTGTCCTTTACTCCCAATGTCCGAGTTACCATTTTATTGTTTTCATCAACAAATCTAGCATTGGTGGCAAAATAGTTAACTCTATGATGTGTGGCTGCATCCATTTTAATAAACATGAAGCGTCCCTTAAGAGTTCTTCGAAGTTCTTCCTTTTTATTTGTGGCTTCTTCAACTATAATTTTTCTGATACTTTGTCTTTCCAGAGAAACTCCAAGTTTCTTGGCCATTTCTCCATTTAGGCCGAGAAAGGCTGGTTGTGAAAATAAAGATAAGGCTACACCATTTCTTACCACCAGTTCGATGATGTGTTGCTTGAACTTTTCTGTGGTCATTGTTAAGGTAACTTTGTCTGTAGTAAAGAATCTTGTAAGTGGTGCTTGTTCTTCAGTAGATTTCTGATCTCTTGTTAACTTTGAAGTAGTTGGAAGGTTTTTATTACTATCTTTCTCAATGACAACTTCTAAAAATTTTGGGATGGAAATGCTGCAAATGTGTCTTCAAATTTGATGCTCTGGTTGGTGCATTTTTATCAGAGCCAGTAAAACCACTGATTTTTGCTTCATATAATTTTTCACCATCATCATCTTCTATCATACACTGATACACGAAATGTTTCCCATCTGTGGTTATTGTAAAATATTCAAAAACTGCACTGCAGACTTTGTTAGAAGTGTCTTTGCCATTGTGAAAGGGGTTTTAGACTTGAAAGTTAAAAATTTATGAAATTTAGAAAGAACTCTAAATTAAATAAGCATTAAAAATAAAAAAATATTATCTGAAAAGAAAAAATGAATTAATGGCATTAGTGTCTGAAATGGAAAACATTGTGTTTATTATTTAAGTGGTTTAACCACCATAGCTGCCAGTGATATCACACAAAAACATATTTTATTAAAATTTATATTGAGGTTGGAGTCGGTACATTTTTACTGACTCCGACTCCAGCAGCACCAAAATTGCTTCCGACTCTCCGACTCCACAGCCCTGTTAATAAGTCCCTCTGTTAAAGGTTTGGATCGGCTACTAAAAGTCTGTGAAGTGTATTCTCAGAAACACACTCCTTTTAATGCTACAAAAACTAAGGTTATGCAATTTCATCCTGAAAGCTATAATCAGCCAGGTGACATTAGGTTTAAAATGAAAGGTGAAGTAATTGAGGAAGTACAAGAGTTTAAGTATTTGGGTCAAACTATTACCAGCTCCTTGAGTGATGACTCAGATATAAGAAATAATCTTGAAGCCTTTGTGCTAAAGCGAATATGACTAGAAGGAACTTTCAGTTTTGTACAAGTGACGCTAAAGACACTCTTTCGTGCTTTCTGCATTAATATCTATGGACAGCAACTCTGGGTGAATTATAAAAAAGGTTCTGGCAGAACTCTAAATTTGCTGTATAACAGGTCTTTTAGACTTACATAAATTACCCCCCGAGATGCTCAGCTTCACAAATGTTTGCTACCTGCATTGTCCCAAGCTTCCTGGAGGTAACAAGATGTACTCAATACAGTCTAATGCAAAGAATTAAAAAATTGACCAACCTGATTATCCAAGTTATCCATGAGTCCTGCCATTTATCCTCTAAGCTATGGACTTCTTGGTACAAAAACGTCTGTCTGTAGCTCCAATTAACTTTGACATTACTGTATTATTTCTAGTCAATTGTATATATTTTTATCCTTCATATGTGAACTGTCATTGTATTAATAATAATTCATATGGACTATAGCCTGCCAATAAACCTTTTCATTTTCATATTCTACTAATTTTACAAGACCGCACTTCCTCTATTTGGAATCAGATGAGCCAGATGTTCCTCATTTTCAGCAGGCAGTCAGTCCCAATTATGCCAGAAATAATGAACCTATATATATATATATATATAATATATATATATATATATATATGATGAATAAAACCACGAAGGAAAAAAGAAACACAAAGGGGTGCTCAAGCGCTTTCGTCTAATGACATCCTCAGGAACACTGGAGTGAAAGGACAGATCAAGGCAATATATAGGTTACAAAAATAAACATACATATTCACATATATATACATATATATATATATATATATATATATATACATATATACATATATAGTAAGCATAGAAAAAAATTGTGGGAGGAGCCAACATTTATATGGTCACAGAAGAATAAAGAAATAAAAATAAATATAAATATAAATTGAGAAAAAATTAATTACAAAATAGTGCCTTAGTGATATATATGTCACAGCCTAAATAATCATAAAGAAATAAACAGGCAAATAAAAAAAACCCATAATATACATACATACATATATATATATATATATATACATATATATACATATATATATATATATATATATATAAAGACACTTTTAGCACTTTGGCCGACCTTCAATATAAATTCAAATGGCTTTTTTATGGAACAGGTCACAAAAGAATAAAGAAATAAAAATAAATATAAATATTGTAAGTGGAGTCTACCAATTCAAGCTCAAGAGGGAAGTTTTACAATCGATTTAATAGATGCTGCCAAATTGATATATATGTCACAAAAAAATAAAGAAATAAACCAAAAAAAAAAAAAAAAATTAATTATTAAAAAAAATAAAAAATAATAATAATTGAAAGATAAATTTTAAGAGAGGCACACCAATTTATAAGGGAAAATTACCACATATGCATATTATAGTCACAAACGAATAAAAAAGTACAAGTAAATAAAATTGGAAAACAAAATGATGCCTAGATGATATATAAAGAACAATAAAATATATATACAACATATATACGGTATATAAACGAAATATAAACGCAATATATACAGAATATATATATATATATACAGGGTGTCCCGTAAGTCTGGACCCATAGGGAAAAATATAAAAATTACAAAATCCAAAAATTTATTACATAATCTGTTCAAAGTGTCCGCCGTTGTGTCGCACACATAGTTGAAGACGCAATCTCCACTGCGACAGCACTTTCTGAATCACAGTCGCAGAAATTTCTTGACACGCCTCCACAATGCGTGCTTTAAGTGGAAAATGTTCTGAAGTTTGACCTCGTACACTTTGGCTTTCAAGTGGCCCCACAAATAAAACTCCAGTGGAGTAAGATCATAATAAAAAAATAATAAAATAATAATAAAAATAATAAAAAATATATTATAAATAAATTTTTGGACTATTTTGTAATTTTATTATTTTTTCCCTATGGTCCAGACTTACGGGACACCCTGTATATATATATGCATAAGGGAAAAAAAAATTACCAAATTTGTTTTTATAATTATTGTCTGAGAAAACGGTAGGTCGCAAAAGAATAAAGAAATAAAAATAAATATAAATTGAAAAAATTACAAATAATACACGTACACATGTATACCCACATAACCAAATATATATATACATATACACACATATATACAAACACACACACACACACACACACACACACATATATATATATATATATACAAGCTTGACCTTCACGAAATGAGAAATCATCCCGCAGAACCTTTGTGAGGTTGTAAGGTAAGGTAAGGTAAGGTACATACACAATACATATATATATATATATATATATATATATATATATATATATATATTTATTTTTTTTTTTTTTTTTTTTTAAGTTCGGGAAGAACCGATTCGCCTCTATTTAAAAGGGCATATCTCAGCGGAAAAACAAAGAAAAAGTGAGAGGAAAGACAGAGGAAAAAGAAAGGGTGGAGGGGACAGTCGAAGTGGAAAAAGACCAAGGATGACAAGGACTGCAGGGTCGAGCCCCATCATCCTTGGGTGCTAGGGCCGGGAGGGCGCACGTGAAACCTCCAGGAACAAGCACGTACAAACGAGCACAAAGAGCACTCAAGAGCACGAGCTTAGAACCCCCTTGCAGGGATATATATATATATATATATATATATATTTAACTGCATACATACATACATACATACATACATATACACACATACATACATACATATACACACATATACATACAAACACATTTAACTGCAATGACCACACACATACTCACATACACATACATACATACACATACACGCATACAGCAAAAAATTGAAAAATAAAATTGTAAGGGAAACAACAGACAAAAACAAATTTTTTACCAAAGATTTAACAACCTGCCCTTTTTGTTTAAATCCATTCTGAAGGAATTCAGAGCAACAGGATCAAGTTGAAACAGACCTTTACTCATGTTAAGGTTATTTGTAAGTTGAATTATAGCCGACTCAAGAATATTTCTATTAACAATGTTGCTAGAGTGAAACAAAACTGAAACATTATTCCAATCAATACAATGGGATAACTCTGACAAATGGACAAAAAGGGCACTGGACAACTGTCCCGTTCTAACGGAATATTGATGCTGTTTTACACGCGTTTGCAAATCCTTTCCCGTCTGACCTATGTAAAAGGAATCACATTGCTTACACCCAATTTTATAGATAATGCCTAAATTATTGGTAGGGCTATTTTTTACTATGATGTTTTTCACAATATTGTTATATGAAAAAACTACACTGATATCCAAAAGTTTAAGTACATTAGCAATGCCTAAGAAGCCCGGGAAAAATGGAAGTACTAAAATATTCTTTGACAAGGTGCGAGTGTTATTATTCACACGATAGAAGGTTCGTTTAGCCTTATTAAGACAAGATTCCATGAACGCAGATGGGTAACACAACTCACTTCCAATAATGTTGATATTTTCCAATTCGGCATCGATGTATTCCGGACTGGCGATCCTAAGAGCGCGGAGAAACATTGAGGAAAATATGGCCTTTTTAATAGGGGTGTCATGTTTCTTACTAATTGTCTGGAGGAGCAGGTCCTTCCCAAGTCCCTCCTTCCGATTCGCCTCAGAGAAATGGACGACCATCCGTTCAACAACTTTAGCAGAGTAATTTTAAAGAAACATATTGAAGTCACCAGACAAAATGAGTGGTCCACCTTCAAAAATTTAGGCATTGCCAAACGTAATGTTTTGACTGTTATTCCCCAACCGTGGATCCAACCTTTATTTGATGAAATTTACAACGAGTTGCGTCGGAGAACTTCTTCACTTCGAAACATTTTGGATCGCAAAATTAAAAGTCTCATTCGAAATAGTCAGTGGAGTAAAAAAGCAAGCTCAAAGTGTGTTTTGAACCTTTCTTCGAAAAACATTAGTGACGATGCAAAAAGTGCCCTTGGATTTGGTATGTCCTTTTATATTGTTAAAAAACCTACTGCTTTACAAATTTGTCATAGTCTTGCTCGTTTTGAAAAACAGTGTAACCTTCCTCAGTTTTTAGTTAACATAGTTAAAGGCCTGGTCTATGGTGCTGCGAATATTTCTTACGAAGATAACTTTCCTAAACGTTTCCGCAATAGCCTTTCACAATTAAAAAAAGATAGTGAGCTCCATATTACTAAAGCAGACAAGGCTAACACCTTAGTCATTATGGACAAAGTGGATTACATTGGAAAGATGAATGAGCTGCTTCAGGACCCCGCCACATACGTGAAACTTAGGAAGAACCCACAGGATGATGTCATCAAATCATTCAATAGTGGCTTGAAACGCATTCTCAAAGATCATAAGGATTTAATTCCCCTTTTTTTGTCCACTTCACCTGCTCTGCCTTATCTTTATGGTCTTATTAAAACCCACAAACCGGGTAACCCTATGCGCCCTATTATTAGCTCGGTGGGCTCTATTACCTATAAACTCTCCAAATGGCTTGTTAATGTTTTGTCCCCCATTCTTGGAACTGTCTCTGATTCACACGTAAAAAATTCCATGGATCTCACTGAAAAATTGAATAATGTTCGCATTAATACCAACGATAGATTGATCAGTTTCGACGTTTGTTCATTGTTCACAAAAGTGCCGATTGATGATATGCTTGACTTTCTCGCCAGAGAATTACATAATTATGATTTACCATTACCTGCACACACTGTTTTGGAGCTTATTAAGCTTTGTATCAAGGATTGTAAATTCACTTTCAATGGCGAGCATTATCAACAAGTTTTTGGGATGGCCATGGGCAACCCTTTGTCGCCCCTTCTCTCCAATATTTATATGGAGTTTTTTGAAATTACTTACATTCCGAGAATCCTGGGGGTTGGCATCCCTTGGTTGCGGTACGTCGACGATATTTTGTGTATCTGGCCCATGAATCGTGACCTGGATGACTTCCTCCTTCAGTTAAATGACCAAGTCCCCTCCATTAAATTTACTTTAGAAGTGGAACAAGACAACTCAATCCCGTTTTTGGATGTGCGTGTTCATAGGGATAGCCCGGGTTTTAAGTTTAGTATCTATCGGAAAAAAAAAAAAAAAAAAAAAAAAACAATTTGTCCTACGTACACTTTTACTCTGGACATGACACCCCTATTAAAAAGGCCATATTTTCCTCAATGTTTCTCCGCGCTCTTAGGATCGCCAGTCCGGAATACATCGATGCCGAATTGGAAAATATCAACGTTATTGGAAGTGAGTTGTGTTACCCATCTGCGTTCATGGAATCTTGTCTTAATAAGGCTAAACGAACCTTCTATCGTGTGAATAATAACACTCGCACCTTGTCAAAGAATATTTTAGTACTTCCATTTTTCCCGGGCTTCTTAGGCATTGCTAATGTACTTAAACTTTTGGATATCAGTGTAGTTTTTTCATATAACAATATTGTGAAAAACATCATAGTAAAAAATAGCCCTACCAATAATTTAGGCATTATCTATAAAATTGGGTGTAAGCAATGTGATTCCTTTTACATAGGTCAGACGGGAAAGGATTTGCAAACGCGTGTAAAACAGCATCAATATTCTGTTAGAACGGGACAGTTGTCCAGTGCCCTTTTTGTCCATTTGTCAGAGTTATCCCATTGTATTGATTGGAATAATGTTTCAGTTTTGTTTCACTCTAGCAACATTGTTAATAGAAATATTCTTGAGTCGGCTATAATTCAACTTACAAATAACCTTAACATGAGTAAAGGTCTGTTTCAACTTGATCCTGTTGCTCTGAATTCCTTCAGAATGGATTTAAACAAAAAGGGCAGGTTGTTAAATCTTTGGTAAAAAATTTGTTTTTGTCTGTTGTTTCCCTTACAATTTTATTTTTCAATTTTTTGCTGTATGCGTGTATGTGTATGTATGTATGTGTATGTGAGTATGTGTGTGGTCATTGCAGTTAAATGTGTTTGTATGTATATGTGTGTATATGTATGTATGTATGTGTGTATATGTATGTATGTGTATGTATGTATGCAGTTAAATATATATATATATATATATATATATATATATGTATATGTGTATGTACCTTACCTTACCTTACAACCTCACAAAGGTTCTGCGGGATGATTTCTCATTTCGTGAAGGTCAAGCTTGTATATATATATATATATATATATATATATATATATATATATATGTGTGTGTGTGTGTGTTTGTATATATGTGTGTATATGTATATATATATTTGGTTATGTGGGTATACATGTGTACGTGTATTATTTGTAATTTTTTCAATTTATATTTATTTTTATTTCTTTATTCTTTTGCGACCTACCGTTTTCTCAGACAATAATTATAAAAACAAATTTGGTAATTTTTTTTCCCTTATGCATATATATATATATATATATATATTCTGTATATATTGCGTTTATATTTCGTTTATATACCGTATATATGTTGTATATATATTTTATTGTTCTTTATATATCATCTAGGCATCATTTTGTTTTCCAATTTATATTTACTTGTACTTTTTTATTCGTTTGTGACTATAATATGCATATGTGGTAATTTTTCCCTTATAAATTGGTGTGCCTCTCTTAAAATTTATCTTTCAATTTATTATTATTTATTTTTTTAATAATTAATTTTTTTTTTTTTTTTTTTTGGTTTATTTCTTTATTTTTTTGTGACATATATATCAATTTGGCAGCATCTATTAAATCGATTGTAAAACTTCCCTCTTGAGCTTGAATTGGTAGACTCCACTTACAATATTTATATTTATTTTTCTTTATTCTTTTGTGACCTGTTCCATAAAAAAGCCATTTGAATTTATATTGAAGGTCGGCCAAAGTGCTAAAAGTGTCTTTATATATATATTATGTATATATATGTATATATATATATATATATATATGTATGTATGTATATTTATGGGTTTTTTTTTATTTGCCTGTTTATTTCTTTATGATTATTTAGGCTGTGACATATATATCACTAAGGCACTATTTTGTAATTAATTTTTTCTCAATTTATATTTATATTTATTTTTATTTCTTTATTCTTCTGTGACCATATAAATGTTGGCTCCTCCCACAATTTTTTTCTATGCTTACTATATATATGTATATATGTATATAATATATATATATATATATATGTATATGTATATATATGTGAATATGTATGTATGTATGTTTATTTTTGTAACCTATATATTGCCTTGATCTGTCCTTTCACTCCAGTGTTCCTGAGGATGTCATTAGACGAAAGCGCTTGAGCACCCCTTTGTGTTTCTTTTTTCCTTCGTGGTTTTATTCATCATAAATACTTTTCACGTGTCACTTTCGTGAAATAATTTTTCATATATATATATATATATATATATATATATATATATATATATATATATATATATATCCCCGCAAGGGGGTTCTAAGCTCGTGCTCTTGAGTGCTCTTTGTGCTCGTTTGTACGTGCTTGTTCCTGGAGGTTTCACGTGCGCCCTCCCGGCCCTAGCACCCAAGGATGATGGGGCTCGACCCTGCAGTCCTTGTCATCCTTGGTCTTTTTCCACTTCGACTATCCCCTCCACCCTTTCTTTTTCCTCTGTCTTTCCTCTCACTTTTTCTTTGTTTTTCCGCTGAGATATGCCCTTTAAATAGAGGCGAATCGGTTCTTCCTGAACTAAAAAAAAAAAAAAAATATATATATATATATACACTATATATATATATACACACATATATATATATACACACACATATATATATACACACATATATATATATACACACACATATATATATACACACACACATATTATATATACACACATATATATATATACACACACATATATATATATACACACATATATATATATACACACACATATATATACACACACACACATATATATATATATACACACACATATATATATACACACATATATATATACACACACATATATATATATATACACATATATATCCTCTTCAAAGAATGCATTTGTGTCAGGTATCCCTTTGTCATTTTTTGGGGTACTGAAAACTGATTTATATTTTTCTCAATGTATCGGATATTTCTTTTGGATCGTTGGTTAGTTCATTATTTCCTGTCCTTAAGGGCCTAATAGTGGCGCGCATTTTTGTTTTCCTTTTTGCGTAGCTATAGAAGTATTTTGGATTTTCCTTTATTGCTTCTACCGCCTTTTCCTCTTCCCTCTCTGCTGTATAGTCCTTAATCAGGGCTTGTATTTCCCTATTGATACCCTCCAGTTTTTCTTTTATTGCTTTCCTGTCATTATCTCCGCAGTTACCTAACTTTGCCTCCACTCTTTCTTTTGCGGAATAGTCTTCTCTTTTGCCTCTCTAGCCAGCTCCTCTTTCCTTTTGGCTGTGATTTCGGAGCATATTTTTCTAAAATTCTCAGCATTTTTTCTTCCAAGGTTGTGAGCATTTCTTCAGTTGTTTTATTCTCAAAAATTATTCTGCATTCTATTTGGGCAATGTGCGATCTGATTGCTTCCCAATTTATAGTCTTCAAGTTTAAGTTAAAGGCCCTGAATTTACTACTTTCCACAATAATGTGTGTTGTCTTTTAATGCTGTCATCATATTTGTTGATATCTCGATTAAGTTGTGGTCTGAGATAATGGTTGGGGTTATTTTTATATCAGCAATCAAGTTTGTTATTCGTGAATACCGGATCCAGGCAGTTATTTTTTCTGGTATTTTCTATTATCTCCTGTGTCAGCATAAACTCATTTGTGAGAGCCATTAACATTTTTGCTTGCTCCTGGTCTTCTCTCGTGCCCCCTTTGTCCTGGTTAATATATATATATTCCTATCCACCTTTTTTATATTTTATAAATGGGAAGTTAAAGTCTCCGCAGATCATTATATTGGGGGATGGAGGGTTTATGGCCTTTATTAGCTTTCTGTTGTCATCAATGACCTCTGAGAATTTTTCAGTTAGGGTTTTTGGAGGTCTATAGATGAGTATTACTATCAAGTTTAATTTTTCTATTTTCACTGCTAGGAGTTCCACATACCTGTTTGATTTACTTATTATCGTCTGTCATATGACCTTCCTGTACATATATAGTACAGCCACCTTTCCATCTCATCATTTTATCCGCTCTTAGTAAGTTGAAGCCCTCTATATTTATCTCTTTCTTATCAATACAATGTTCGCAGTTTTCACAATTTCCTTGGCAATCTTTAAGATGAGTTTCTGTGAGGCATGCGAGTCTGCCCTTGTTTTGTCCATAAATCCTTTCAGGTACGAAACCTTATTGAGTGATTGGTTTGATCTTATTCAGTGGTGTA
The DNA here is from genome assembly GCA_023014485.1 of Bathynomus jamesi. Lineage (NCBI taxonomy): Eukaryota > Metazoa > Arthropoda > Malacostraca > Isopoda > Cirolanidae > Bathynomus > Bathynomus jamesi. The sequence goes on along the minus strand of JAJOZX010000763.1, from coordinate 21,105 downwards.
GTGCTAAATAAAGAAGTGAGGGAACGCATTTTGAAAGTGTTACTCAGATGTGGGGGGGACAATGGCGAGCGCGGCAAGCCCATACAGCTGGGGTCCAGGGGCACTGTAAACCCCCCTGGAAATCTTTTGAAATCTGACCAATTTCAGGGGTATTTTGAGGTCACATGCACTGGATATTAGGATATATTCCAAGGTTGAAGATGCAGTATTTCCAGTGTCATTAGATATATGACATCCAGTACGATCAATAAAAATAGCTAACAACTAGAATGATTAACTAAAAAAAAAAAGTTAACAATTGGTACGCTGTGATGACTGTTTCACCAGATCTTTATAGGCTAGCATTGCCTCAGTCAAAGCTAAAAGAAATGAAACAGTTAATGATTCTTTCTCATATTTCTTCTAGGGGTGGGAATTAAAATTTCATGATGTTAGAGATTTGTAAGTTCAGATTTATTTGAAATAGTGAGGGAACGCCGTTCCATCTACCAAAAAAAGTAAGGGAATGCCATTCCCACGCGTTCCCACAGCACTACACCACTGATCTTATTCCTTGAATATTAGCCAGGACAATTTTTATGTTCTGTTTTTCGTTGCCCCTTGTGCATTTCAAGTTTGTTTTCCTTCGATATTGCTTGATTCATTGCCCTATGATCCTCTGAAAGAGATCCATTTCCACCTACTTGTATTGGTAGTTTCTTTCCTGGTAGTGATTTGGCTCGGGGGTTTCCAGCTGTGTCAACTGCATGTGGATGACATTTAGGATCCGTAATATGTGTGCGATGTTCAAAAAAATTTCTTGTTTGCTTATTGTCTTCCTATTGTTCCTATTATTATTTTTATTCCTATTGTCATTTAAACTTTTTCCTTTGTTCGTTGAGTCCGTTGGGAGATGATGATAGCATTTTTTCCTGAATTTGCAGGTTCCATATTTTGCGTAAGTCCTGCAAATGTCCGGGTGGTAAAATTTACATCCATCTCCAAATTTACAATGACCATTATTATAGAAGAAATTGCATATTGCCAGATGTTCATATATACATTGCCCTCTTTTAAATCTACAATTATCTTTTATATAATACCTGCATGTAATTCTTTCTCCATATTTACTCTTGGCTTTTATTTTTTGCTCCTTATTGGGGGACAGTTTTACTTCATTTTCTTGACTGCCCTCTTGTCTTGTGCTAGTTGTGTTTGTGTCCTTTGTTGCCCTTATGCTGTGTGTTGTCTTTACACTCTTTGTCACCTGTGTTTTTTCAGCCTCATTTTGTGATGGTATTTGATTTTTTTCTATTTCACCTTTCTGTTTCTTCCATTTTCCACTGTTCTTTGTTCCCACTCTCCTCTTTCATTCTCTTCTCGTAGTGTCTCTGTTTTAAATACTGTAAAAGAGTTTACTTCGGTCAAGCAGTTTTCACAGAAAAAGTTTAGCCCATTAAACTGCTTTGCGTTAGTTATAAGGGAGATTTTTCATCTCCCCATTCTAGGCATTTAAAATCAAAAAGTTGCTGACAAATCACACCTCATCGCCCCTTTCTCATCCGTTGCATCCTCACAGATACCACAGAGTTGCAGGTATGCATTAATTTCCATGTTGAAGAAGTGACTCAAAAAGGGGGTATTATGGGAGGTATTGGGTGGGGGATGATTCAAGCTGTGTGAGGGAAAGAATTTTCCATTACTCCGGGATGGGGGATGTGGCATGATGTATGCTTCTCACTGATTGGTCCTCTAGACTGTGGCTGCAGAGGATAATGGGGGATATTTGTGGGCACTTCAAAAACAAAAATTTCCTCACAGAGAGACTTTGAAAAAAAATAAATGCTGTATATATTAATTCACTTTGTTTTTATTTACTTTTTTTTGGTATACACCGCAATTTTTACTTTTTAAAAAAGAAATACCACTACGCACTATCAATTAACTCAAAATATCAGCACCGTTTAAAACTGATTAACTGCAGGATTTTTACTGTAATACCGCTTTTATTTGGACTTCGATTGAAACACATGTAACCGCCACAACATGTGAAAAATATTTATGATGAATAAAACCACGAAGGAAAGGAAACACAAAATGGTGCTCAAGCGCTTTCGTCCTGAGGATGTCATTAGACGAAAGCGCTTGAGCACCATTTTGTGTTTCCTTTCCTTCGTGGTTTTATTCATCATATATATATAATATATATAATATATATATATATATATACCTTTACACACACACACACACACACACACACACACACACACACGAGTTCCTTATATATATACAGGAATACCTCGGATAAGATGGTTAATTTGTTCCGCCGACATGCCGCACTGTTTGAAACCGCCCTGTTCGAGGCATGTTTTAATGGGAAATACTGTAGGTCGTTCCAAGACATTTTAAATTACGTTTTTTGTATGATTATTTTCGATAATTATATGATTTAACATGTTTAAATGTGAAATAAACAATAAGAATGCAAGATCACCAGTTGAAAATTCTTTTGTAGGAACGTCTTCTGCTTCTGCATCTTCCTCTTTCGCTTCTTCTTCTTCATAAACTCGTTGTTGTTCTAGATTGATTAGAGTTTCATTGTCTAGATCTTTCGAATGCGATTAAATGCACTCGATAACATTTGGTGCATCAACATTTTCGAATCCAAGATCCTTCCCAATGCTAACAATGTCAGTTGCAACTCCTGCAATGTGATTTTCGAAACCACGAAATCAGTTGCACAATGTGGTAGAATATTTTTCCACACTGCTCGCATATTACTCGCAGTGACTTCAAGCCACGCTTGATTGATGTTTTCTATAACATTTCTGATGTTATAATTTTTCCAAAAACTTGTAGTATAGACCGCGCGCGGGTTGTTTGAAACTTAATATATCGTCGCACTGACATTCCTTTTATAAATATCTTAATATTACATTAAATAATTAATTTTATATTATAATATTCAATCCGTCCTATCGCGAAATCCATCCTGTTTGAAACCGTCTTATCCGAGGTATTCCTGTATAACCTTTACACACACACACACACGAGTTCCTCATATATTATATATATATAACCTTTACACACACACACACACACACACACGAGTTCCTCATATATATAATATATATATATATATATATATATATATATATATATATATATATATATAACCTTTACACACACACACGAGTTCCTCATTTTACGCAAGGGATGTGTTCCTGGAAATCCTTGTGCAAAGTAAAATTACGTAAGATGAAAATGGTTTTCTCATTAATTTAAAGCTAAATATTAAAGATGCTTTCTAATCAGTACTTATGTTGTTATAAACCCAATACTCTACATGAAAACCCATGTTTAAACCCTGTTCCCTCTATAAATAACAATTGAATACATACATATTACAAAAACACAATAACATGGATGATATATAAAGGTTAAATTAATCAAAATAATTAACTTTTTCAGGGTTTGTGCAGTAGTACACTGGGCAGAACTAATCTGAGCATGGAAGCATAAGGAATGTTACACAGTAACAAATTTTTTTCAATGAGTTGTGTTGGCAATTGTTAATCCAAAAAGTGTTTGCGTAAAGCAAAGTGTTCCCTACTTGTTCAATGGCATTAATCTGAAAAAACATAAAACAAATGTTCATAAAATGAGAGATGCCTGTATATATATAGGGATACCAGCTTGACCTGGTTGTGTGAAGAGAGACCAACACATGGAACCTAAATGAGGTTATATATATATACAGGGTGTCCCATAAGTCTGGCATCATAGGAGAAACTCCTATTTTTCTATTTCTACAAACCATAATTCATATTTTTCTCTTTCTACAGGTCATAATGTCTGTGAGCAAGGAAGAACGAATCCAGATAATTCTACTCATAGGAAATCGGAGTCAAAGAGAGGCTGCTGCTGAATTTAACAGACTGCATCCAGACCGTGAGCCAATAATACAGAGTTGTGTTAGCAGACTTGTTGCAAAGTCTCTCTGACTCCGATTTCCTATGAGTAGAATTATCTGGATTCGGTTTTCCTTGCTCAGACATTATGGCCTGTAGAAAGAGAAAAATATGAATTATGGTTTGTAGAAATAGAAAAATATGAATTTCTCCTATGATGCCGGGCTTATGGGACACCATGTATACTGGTCAGCAAAAGTATTTACGAATTGAAGAATATTATCCAGATATTAATGGTAGCTATATTTTTTGTGATTTAGTAAAATTTATTTTGTTAATATATTTTTTATAGTAATTTATGTTATGCAAAACACACACAAATTAATGTAAGACAGTAATTATTAGATTAAATACAATATTTTGCCACTTTAAAAGTCATTGTAATTAATTCCCATAGAGTTTCTTCAATGTTTTGATAATTTGGCATCGCTAAATTAAAAGTCCCCTAATTTTGAAATTAATGGCACAGACTATACGCAGTTTAGTGTGCTGTCAGCCTCGATAGGGGAAGGTTTATTTTAATGCTATTCAATGAAATTTTTACTTGTATATTTCAAAGCGGGAGAAACAAAAGTAAGTGAATATTTTGTTAACACGTTGACTGTCACTTGACGCACATGCACATCAAGTGGCATGTCATCTTATGCCTTTGACGCACATGTGTGTCCAGTATACCATTGAAAGAAATGTGTTATAAGGAGCTGTGGGGCTAGGTTTGGCTCAGTTTCTGCGTGATGGCACTTGGTAAAGAGGTGGTTTTGCTGTTCTCTGCCTTGGTTTTTACATAACATAATGAGACTGTTTTCTGTGAATAATTTTTATGCGGTTGATGAAAATCCAAGTATTTCAACCCATATGTCAAAAAATAACCATATGAATAGCAGCAAACGCAATGATGATGAAGAAATAACATATTTATCAGATTTATCAGATGATTTCTCAGTATCAGACAGTGATGAAGAGGTTTATCCTAGTGAGAGTGACAGTTCCAGTGATAGTGACAATGAAGTTTCAAATACAGTAATCCCTTGATTAGTGCGGTTAATTAATCCTCCGATGTCACCGCATATATCAAAACTGCATTAATCGAAGTTAAGAACCAATGGAAATAATTATAATGAATCCTGGAAAATAAAAAAACAATTTAGAATAACATTTATTTTAACTTTAAAGCATTTATTTTTTACAGAGAAATGTATCTATAGTCGATTGAACATATATTTAAACTTTAGATTAGTTTTTCTTTATAAAATAAATGCTTTAAAGTTGATTGAACATTTATTTTTTACAGAAAAACTTATCAAGTCAATTGAACAATGTTAGCTTTTTTCTTTTCTGACAACATTTTGCGATAACAATCAATTTGCTTATCTAAACCACGGCGAACGTTCATGCTTCAGTCTACATTTGGATCCATCTCGAGTAAAAGATGTTTGGCCTTCTCAATTGTCCGAAACAATTCAAGTTCTTTCACCGTGATTTCCTTCGAAATATTTTCCGTTTCTTCAGTTTCCTTTTCTTCTTCATATGCCAGTTGATGCTCGATTCCAAGATCATCTTCGTCACTTAGGTCTTTTGAATATGAAGCCAATAATTCCCTAACATTTCCCGAATCGACATCCTCGAAGCCAAGGTCTCTTCCAATCGTAGCAATATCATTAATGACTTCGTTGACAGGATTAATAAAACCACCAAAATCATTTGCGCATTCAGGCAAAAGATTCTGCCAGACCGCTCTCATGCAGCTGGCTGTCAATTCTTCCCACGACTCGTGAATGTTTGCAACTGCTTGTTTAATGTTAAATTGTTTCCAAAATTCATGTAGAGTGATTGCATCTTCTCCAGTTGTAACTTTAATTGCCTGGGCGAAAGTTCTTTGAATATAATACGCCTTGAATGCAGCAATTGCTCCCTGGTCCATGGGCTGTATCAATGATGTCGTATTCAGCGGTAAAAATATAACCTGCACATTACTATTCAAATCATTAAGTGAGGTGGGATGGCCAGGGCATTATCCAAAATCAAAATAACTTTGAAAGCTAAATTGTTTTCCTTGCAATATTTTTCAACTTCCAGACAAAAATGCGGAGTGAACCAGTCTTCAAACAATGCTTTAGTGACCCGCGCCTTTTTATTTGATCGCCAAATTACTGGAAGAGATTGTTTGTTGCAGCCTTTAAAAGCCCTTGGGTTCATTGTTCGATAAATAAGCATTGGCTTTAATTTGAAGTCCCCTTCGGCATTGCCTCCAAGTAAAAGAGTTAAGCGATCCTTTGATACTTTATAGCCAGGTGTGGTTGCTTCTTTTCTGGCCAAAAATGTCCTTGATGGCATTTTTTTTCCAAAAAAGGCCAGTTTCGTCTGCATTGAATATTTGCCGATTATCATAATCATTTTCTTCAATTATTTTCTTTAATTCAGCAGGATATCTAGCTGCAGCATCCTCATCAGCACTTGCTGCTTCTCCCATTATTTTTACATTTTTCATGCTGGTTCGAGATTTGAAATTTTCCAACCAGCTTTTGCTTGCAGAAAATGTTGTAGACACCCCTTGATATTTGTTTTCTTTAAGTGTAGAAAACAGGCTCAGAGCTTTGAGCATAATATTATTGGTGTCGATAGGAATGCGCTTCTGATTACAGTCTTCCAGCCAAAGAAAAAATAAATCCTCCATCTCAATCATTATTGCACTTCTATTCCTAGTGCACTGCATGCTTAAAGATGCAGATGCCACTTTACCTTGTTCCCGGTACTCACTCGCTTTGCTCAAAATAGCTCATATAGTTGACTCACCAAAGCCTAGCGCTCTTCCAATCTTTGCTTTGGTTTTGCCACCATCAAACCTCTTAATAATGTCAAGTTTATTGTCTAAAGTAATAAGTTTTCATTTATTACTATTTTTAGTTGTAGCACTTTTTTTTGGAGGCATGGTTATGTAGGAGTAATGTTTTTAATTTGAAAAGCACGTGGTAACTTGTGGATAAGCGTGTAAGACGTCTGTGCACACTTGTGTCTGCCGATAAACTGAAGCGCAGTAGGGAAGGTGGGAGATGGTTTCGGCCCAGCTGGTTCTTTGCCCGCCATTTTCAAACATTTTTGAACTGCACTATTCAAATTTTATACTGTAAATATCAAGGGATGGTCACAATAAATTTTTGCGCAGTAATCAAAACTGCACTAATCAAGGGATTACTGTAGGCGTAATGCAACTATTGAACAAAATGACAATGAAAATGAAACTTCAAATAATGTAACTACTGAACAAAATGACAATGAAGATAACATTTTAGAAGTAAATGTAAGTAGGTGTAGTGTACCAACTTGGAGTGATGATTCGTCAACTATGAAAAATGTTATAGTGGAAGCCCTGGGTTGAAAGTTGAGAATCTTTAAAATAATTCCCCTTATGATTTTTTTCTGTCTTTTTGTGAATGAGGAATTTTATGATTTGTTAGTGACTGAAACAAATTTTTATGCCAAAGAACTCTTTCTCAAGTGTGCAACAGCAAAGTCACAAATAAATCAATGGAAGGACATAACTGCTTCTGAAATAAAAGTATTTTTAGGCCTATTATTTCATATGGGACATATTGAAATGCCTCATTTGTCAGACTACTGGAAAAAAGACTGTTCAATGTCGTGTTTTTCATCGAACATGAGCAGAAATTTTCTTCTCATAATGAGATGTCTGCATTTTTGTAGAAATCCTCAGCTAGGAGATAACCCCCCCCCCCCCCCCCCCCCCCCCCCAGAAAATACTTTGCAAAATTAAGCCTTTGAATTGAAAAAATCTAAATGATGGATAGCCTCTATTATCCTCATAAAGAACTTTCCCTTGATGAATCTATGGTGTTATGTAGAGGTCGCCTTATCTTTCGGCAATACATAAAGAATAAGAGACATAAATATGAGATAAAACTGTATCAGCTAACAGAACCCTCTGGTTTAGTTTTGAAAACAATGGTCTACAGTGGTGTTTTAGATGATACAGGTGGAAAGGCCATTCTGGAAATGTCCTACATCTTATGGAAGGTAAACTGAACAAGGGTCATTCCCTATATCTGGACAATTTCTACAATAGCTATTATCTTGCTTCTTTTCTACTAGAGAAACAAACATATTGTACAGGAACTCTATGTTCAAATTGTAAAGATAATCCAAAACAGGTTACTGGTGCAAAACTAAAAAAAGGAGAAAGTGCCAGTATTCAAATGGTGTAGCAATAATTAAATGGCATGGCCATAGAGACGTATTGATACTTTCAACCGAGTATTCTGATAACATGGTAGATGTAACTACTCAGAGGACAAGTTGTAAGTAAGCCTGAAGCTGTTGCACAGTATAATGTCTTTATGGGTGGAATAGACAAAAAAGATCAAATGATGCCATACTATCCATGTGAAAGGAAAACTGTGCACTGGTACCTGAAGCTTGCCATTCATTTAATTCAAACAGTGATGCTGAATAGTTTTTACTTTTTCAAAAAGTACTCTGAAAATAAAAGCTACTATGATTTTCGTCTATCAGTTGTGCGGAAACTACTTTGTGTCTTCAGGAATCCCTCCATTGACGACTCCATGTCGGAAGCAACCAAGCAATCAAATGCATGTTCCCTGTAAGCTACAGCCTAATGCTCATGGCAAAACTATGAGAAAACACTGTCGAGTGTGATTTGAGGAAGGGAAGCAAAAAGACACTGTATATACATGTGAGAAATGCCCCAAAAAGCCAGCCATCTGTTTGGAATGATGTTTTGCAAAGTTTCATAGTGAATAATAAATAAAATAAGCATTTTTTTTTCTTCATATTTTTGTCATGTAGCTATAAATTTAAAAAAAAAAATTTGTAAGACTTATTATTACATTCTTACGAATAAAATTGAAAGCTTAGTGAATAATATTGAATAATAAATAAAATAAGTCTTCTTCATATACAGAATGGAACTGTATTTTTGTCATGTATAAATTGTGAAAAATTTTTCTTTTTGTAAGGCTTATTACTACATTCATACAAATAAAATTGACAGCTTATTGATGACTATTCATTTCCTTAGTTTGTTCATCATTTTTCATTAAAAATGTTAAGATGCACATAAGTATCATACGGCACTATAAGAAGAAATTGACAGCCAGTGCTGCTGATGCACATGAGCATTGTGCCTTAAAAGTTAATAGAAAACTACCACATCTCATATCAATACACTAATATGTAATCTTGGAAGTGTAGAAGGGTAAAAAGAAAAAAAATTTAATGGCACCATACAAAATTATAAAATTTCCAAGTGGTCAACATTAGGGTGTGACCGTTGCCCTCCAAAAATCAAAAAATGGTCCTACAATGCTGTTCAAAGTTTTAGTGTTGTGTATTTATCTAGGAAACACCCCTGTAAATTTTCTTGGAGATCGGTGCATGTTTGAGCTAGCACCGTCGTACCAGCAAGTATTGCTATTTCAGCTTATGAACTTCATAAATACAGTGCCCGCGAAAAGTATCCGATCACTCAAGAAAATACAATATTTTCCCTTGATATTCAGAGACACGTAATTCACTTTCTATTTGTTCTAGCGACATCTGGTAACTTTGAGGTTGCTCGCTGATATGAGAGCTATCCAACGCATTCTCAAATTAGTGTTCTGGTAGCCTTCGTTGCGGGTGGCTGTGTCTCAAATTTGTCAGATTTCACTGTTTGTGTAAATTTCTTGATATTTTTTTTTTTTTTTACAGAAAGTGGTGTAAATAAAATTTATATATAATGTGCTAAAAAACAACTTAAGAGTGATTGTCGAGGTGCTATTGTTGCTTTGCATGCATGTGGGAAATCACAGAGACAGATAGCTAAGGAATTAAACATATCCCACAGTACCGTTAATTTATGGGTTTCACGGGCTAAGAACAATGGTGGCCTAACCACGCCAGTCCCTAAAAAACGATCTGGCAGACCGAGAAAAACAAATTCGCGAACAGACAAACTTATGAAACGTTTAGTATTGAAAAACCCAACAATAACTGCGAAAGAAATAAAATTTAATATGAATAATTTATCTGGTGTTTCTGAACGAACTATCCAGGAGCGGCTCCAAAAAGAACTCGGATTACCATCTCGCCATGCTGCTAAGAAACCGTTCATTAATGAAAAAATGCGTAAAAAACGTGTCGCATTTTGTAAAAAAACATTCATTGGACTGTTGATGACTGGAAGAAGGTTTTATTTAGCGATGAGTCGACATTTTTGACATTCAGAAGTTGTCCAAAAAAGGTTCGCCGGCCTATTGGCTCAAATAGGATGGACCCTAAATACACCCTAAAGACAATGAAACACCCTCCAAGTGTGATGGTTTGGGGTTGTTTCGGTTACTATGGGCGTGGAAACTTATATTTTCTTCCGAAGAACACAACTATGAATGGTGCACGGTATTTAGCAATGCTACAGGATAAACTTCCAATGGCAATGGCAATCCAAAGGACAAAAACATACATGCATGATGGTGCACCATGTCACAGGGCCAAAATAGTGACAAAATGGATTACTGACAATAAATTTGATATTTTGGATTGGCCTGGTAATAGTCCAGATCTCAATCCGATAGAAAATCTGTGGCTAATAATAAAAAATAAGGTTGAATGCCACGACACTGGCTCAGTCGAAAAATTACAAGAGGCCATCAAAAAGGTATGGTGCAAGGAAATATCAGTGGAAGTTTGTCAAAACTTGATTAAATCCATGCCAAAACGTCTAGAACAAGTCATCCAAACCAAAGGACAGATGACAAAATACTAATATAAGGTTAGTATACATTTAAACATTTTTTTATGTAGAAAATACAAATTTCAAGGGTGATCGGATACTTTTCGCGGGCACTGTAAGTGTGAAAATAGCACATTTTATCAGATTTTCATTTCCGGGTCTGGAACGCTGACCCACAAATTTTCCACGTATTATTTTATTGCATTTAATTTTAATGATGCTCTTTTCTTTTCCCTTGACAGTGATTTGATGTTGTGAATAGAGAATTTAATCATGGATACACGGCAAGATGATGAGTATGTCAGAATGTTATTGGGCACCGTACCCCGAGAAGAAGAAAAGGAAATAAAGGGCTGCAAACTGCCAACTAATAGGTAGGTCTTACTATGTCTGTTAGCAAACCTTCGGGATATGCATTGGGACCAGGCTTTATCTGCCACCATTGACAATGTGCTTTTGCATTACCAGAAGGCGAATGTCCCGACCATTACAGGCAGGAACAATATTGGCCGAGTGATTAAAACTTACTATGACAAAGACTACATGATGCTTATGAAAAAGAATGAGGATAGAAGATGGGCTGATGATCCTGGAATTATGAAGTTTAAATCAGAATTGAGCCTGACGATGAAATTTTATAAGAACACAGTGTTGAAAGACGGCGGCTGCGAAAAAGGGGAAAACTCAGGCCGAACAAGATGCCATCGATACTGACATACTCTTTATGAAAAGCATGCTAAGTGACAGAGTAGCTACCTACTCTGGGGTAAACAAAGTACTCACAGAAAAGGTTCAGAAGCGACAGAAAAGGCAGATGCGAGAAGAGAAGTGACAAGAGAGAGAGCAATGTGATCATGCTGAGAATGTACAGGCTGATATTGATTCAGAAAACATCGGAGAACAGTGAAAGAGGGAGTTTCAATTTTTGTGCCCCATGATATTCTGAAGTCGGCAGAACTTGTTTCATGCAGTGTTCGAAACAACATCTCGCCGACCCAGCTGAGTGCAATTGTGTACTCCCTTGTATCTGCATGTGGTGGAGATACATCAAAGCTGAGTCTAAATGCAAGGACGGCCCACCGATACCGAGCTTCCATCGTGTCAAAAATAAGTTTAAAAATCATGGATGAATGGCAACCATCAGACAAAGTACTGGTGCACTGGGATGGTAAACTTATGGACACGCTGGATTCCAAAGGCACTGATGACCGCCTGCCCATTCTTGTCTGGTGTCAATGGCACAAAGCTTCTTGGAGTCCCACCTCTTCCGCATTTGACTCAAAAAGCTGGCCTGGTTCAAGGAGACTTGATATCAACAGCAACCAAACAACTTCTGGTCGATTGGGAGTGTGAACAGAATGTCGTTGGTATGGTTTTCGACACAACTTCATCCAATACAGGTAAACCTATTTCAAACATCAGCGTGAATTTATCACGACATTAATACCAAAATACAGTGAATGATTTAACAGAAATCTGCAAAAAGCACGTGCCTGAAATGGTGGCCTTAAACTACAATTACATTTTTTTTTCAGGACAAAAAACAGCTGCTTGCGTCTCCCTCCAAAAGGAATTAGAGCGTGCCGTATTCTGGTGCGCCTGTCGCAGGCATGTGGGTGAAGTCATCCTAGGTGTTTGCTGGGATTGCTTGAAAGTGGAGGGCTCTTCAAGTCCAAACATAATGGTTTTCCAGAGGTGAGTCATAAGCTTTACAAAATAACAAGGAACATTATTATCTAATGAACAAATTTAGTGGAATTTCTTTTATTAGACTTATAAGATATACTAACACCAAGCAAATGATCGATCATATCAATCTTAATACCCCTAAAACAATATTATAGATTAGTGCGAAATACAATAATCCCAATAATTGCATTTCTAGGTTCAAGAACCATTTCTCTCAACTGGCGTACAATGAAAAAAAGAAATACTACTACCCCGCAATGCCTGGAGTGTTTGAGGAGCGCCAGCAGGAGATGGCTGACTTCTTCCATGAATCTCTCGCCCAACCATTTACACGTGGCGACTACAAGGAGCTGGTAGAGCTTTGTCTGCTGCTTGTAACTAAAGGATCCGAGCCAGTGAACTTCACAATGGTCTACTCCGGCGCACTTCACAAAGCAAGGTGGATGGCTAAACTGCTCTATACCCTCAAGATTGTTCTTTTGTCAGGCCAGATCAAAGAGCAGTTTCCCAAAGCCGAGGTTGTGACTAAAAGTCAAATCAGCAAGTTAGAACGGTTTGCTGTGTTCACAGTCGCTGTTTATGTCCCATGGTGGATTGTTTGCCCCCGTTCCAGCAAGTGCGCCACTGAATGACTTGAATTTGGTCGAAACCTTGGCTGAATTTGCCCCATATGATGCCACAATAGTTGACAAAGCACGTGTGGCACTCGGTAGACACACTTGGTACCTAACTGAGGAGTTGGCCCCACTGGCTTTGTTCTCGTCCCAAGTACAAGAAAGGACAAAAGAGGAGATGAGGAAGGCCCTTCTTTGCCATGAAGGCACTGAAGTTGCTAAGAGAGTGGGGCTCAATCATGGGGGCTATGGAAAGCCATATCTTCCTCCTGTCCCAGAAAGTGGCACTGCCCTGGTGGACCTAATTGGTCCTGACTCAAGCCGGTTCTTCACCATTTTAGGCATGCCCTATCAGTTTCTCCACAGTCCAGCCAGTGAATGGGCGGATCATGACGACTACCTGAACATGAAACGGGTTGTGGACAAGCTTCAGGTCGTCAATGAGGCTGTAGAGCGTGGTGTAAAACTTTGCCATGACTTTCTTAATGTTGCCAGGGATGAGGAGCGCTTTCAAGAAGTCCTTCAAGTAGTTGAAAATGACAGACTCCGCGTTCCTAATCAGCGCAAACGATCATCTGTTTCCGAACAGAAATCATGGTTTCTTGCTCTAGAGAAATAATACCTTGTGAATATATGATAAAACCCCTTAATGTACCATGAGAGAATAAGAATGATTAACTTTTTTGTGTTAGTGATAACAGCTTTTAATTAAGACAGGCAAATGATTTGTGTTAATATCCCTTATGATGGTTGTGTAATCTTATATATAGGCGCGTATGCCGTATAAGCAAAATTGCTATTTTTCAAATTGCTGGTGCTCACTCGAATATGCATGAATCTTCAAAAAATTGCACGTGGGTATTTTTTATGTCAATATGCAACACCAAAATTTTGAACAGCATTGTAGGACAAAGTTGGGGCAACTGTCACACCCTAGTCAACATGCTAACCTTCTTACTATATCAGCATTAACTTTTGCTTCTCCCACTTTCATTATTCTTTACTCAAGTCATTTGCTGTTGTAAATCTATTCTCCAAAGCCAGAAATTTTAGATGCCTTACACCACACACTGACAAAACCCTCTTTATTCCAGTTTGGACTAACTTAGTTACTTCATTTAAAATGTTTCTTATGGTATTTGACTGTACTTTCATTTATCTTCAACATTTTTGCAATACTTGTATTGGAATAATACCCATTTTAACAAGAGCAGTCAATTCTCCTGAGTCTTGGCTAGATAACTCTCATGTCTTAACCATCCTCTCAAATTGGAAATATATAAGTAAAAATTTCGTTGAACAGCATTAAAATGAACCTTCCCCTGTCGAGGCTGACAGCTTACTAAACTGCACATAATCTGTGCCACTAATTTAAAAATTAGGACTTTTAATTTAGTGATGCCAAATTATCAAAATATTGAAGAAACACTATGGGAATTAATTACAATAACTTTTAAAGTGGCAAAATATTGTATTTAATCTAATAATTACTGTCTTATACTAATTTATTTGTGTTCTGTATAACATAAATTACCATAAAATATATTAACATAAAACAAATTTTACGGAATCGCAAAAAAATATAGCTACCATTAATATCTGGATTATATTCTTCGTAAATACTTTTGCGGACTAGTTTATATATACACACCATTTTTTTTTGGTGTATAAGATGCACTTTTTTTTCAAAAAAAAAAGGGATCTCAAAATCACCCTGCGTCCTATGCACTGAAGGTCATAATATTACCTTTATATGGGCTAGAAGAACTGATGGATTTTTACAAAAATTCATCATCTCTTAGTCCCTCCTGACTGTGTATTGGTTTGGCCAATTTTACACTAAGTTTCTACTCTTCCCAACCCACTGATAACAAGAAAAACAGTACATATTGCATAATGATTTACTTTTATGTTTCATAACATATAGTATAGTCTCCCGTATACTTAATACTATTTTCTTATAATGAGTATGGGTGAAAGAAAATGTATCACCATACTTTTGATGGAGGGCTTTAACAAAAGTCAGCCTCACTGGTAAAAAATTATGAACATTTTCTAACAACTAGGCAGTTGGTCATAATTTTTTTAACTGAAAAAAGGCCTTGAAAATAGGGCTCTCTCTTATACACTGAAAAATATGGTGTATATATAAAAAATATTTTTATTGAGTGTGTTCCAATTAACCCTCTAGTGCCCAGTGTTACTTTACTGATGATGTTCCATCTTAGAAAAGACCTCCAGGCGCTGAAGGGTTAAAACTCAACCCAGAGAATAATATTGTATTGTACTGGGTTGCATTTTAATTGGATCACCCTGTATATTCCCGGGCATGAAGTTTTGATTCTTTGCCTACCATTATTAGCCTGTAGTTATAACAATGATATTACCCCATTTATATTACACACCAAACATTAATTTTCTTTGCAGGTTTTTGTGAGTTACTAAGTTGTCTCCTTCCAAGTCACCTGTGACTAAAGTTTTTGAGTTTAATCAGGAGCATCAAATATCAAATATGATCATGAATATAAAAGTTGATTTATCTACTTTTATTAAAAATAAGAAAAGATTTGCCTTAATTCATATAAATCCTGATTATTTAAAAACTGTTTCAGATGTTATAATTCACATTTTTAAAATATTTGGAATCCAAATTGAACCTGATGGATCTGACAAAAGTAAGTAGTGACCTAGTTACTCTATGGTTGGGTGAAGTTCCTGATCTTCAATGATAACCTGAAAGTATCCTATTCAATATAAGTAGTAGCTACTGTACCTTCAATACATAGACGCTTACCTACTAGCATTTTCAAAAAGCACTTTCATGGCATTTAACTTTCAAGAATATAGCCTGCTATCACCCAAATTTGGATAAGATAGAATAATGAAAAGTTATTTTTACTACGATCACATTATGCTCAACATAGTTGTGGCCTAACTGGTATTCTGATGAAAGTAAATAAGAATGTAAGCAGTTTAATGAATGATATAGGCTGTAGAGAGTATTGTACAGGTTTAACTTTAAAATTTATATAGCTAAATGTTAACAGATTTATGTCCATGATTTAAAAAAGAATGCTTGTAATTTCATAAAAAGAGCAGATGACATAGACTAAGCCATATGCAGGTATCCCTTGCTATTTGAATGTTTGATAATTGAATTTCCACTTATCCAAATATTCTATATTGACACCCAATGTGTTCACTAACCAAATGCAACTCTCACTTATCCAAATCTTCTGACTTGCCAAGTCACCCTGGAAGTGAAATTAGAAGTTATTAAACAGCAAGACATGGTGAAGGCCCTACAAAAATTGGACATGCTGTTGGATTACCAGCTTTGAAAGTGACAACAATAATGAAGAATGCAGCAATGATTAAGGAAAGCACTGAGAGAGTGACAGCCAAAGGTGCCAGTGGACTAACAAAATCAAGGAACCAAGTTATGGAAAATATGGAGCATTTGTTGATGCTGTGAATCTAAGATAAAAGTCATCATGGTATGCCACTGTTTACTCTGATACTGAAAGCCCCCAATTGACAAACATTTTCTCTCCCCTTGAATGCAACCCACTTAATACATGGTTTCTACTGTTCACTATCCAAATATCACTATCTGAAAGGAAGTAATTGAACATAAACCATTCAAATAGTGAGGGATACCTGTATTGTTTTTTATCATAACTCAATACAGAAAAGTTGTTTGTGGTGCAGTGGATGTTCAGGTAGTTATTGGCAGTTACTGAAACTGGCTGTCAAATTCACAATTTTGTCTTTCAGCTTTTACTATGCAGAAGGCATGATGGCTTTCTTAGTTAAACTGAAAACCACACACTAATTCTGATATATAGATACAGCAATTCCCCTAACTTGCATTCTTGAAAAACATGTCACAAGTTGGACTGTCATAACTTGGAATGTAATTTTCCATAGCCACAATACAATGTTATAAATTGGGGTTATGTTCCCAACAAATCAGATATCCAGAAAGCATATTTAATGGGGAAGTAAGGCCAAAATTGTAAATTCAGAATTCTGAATGAACTAATATTAACAACCAACTATTTTTACAGCTAAAAGTTTATAAAATATTGTTTTATATAATGTAGGTACGTACAACATAAAAAAAAAGGTAATGTAGCAATAATAATTATTGGTCTGAAAATCATGAAGTGATGACCCACGTGGTAATGTGTACAAGACAGTTCCTGTATGATCATGTCATGGCTTTATTATTAAAACAGTTAGGTTTATTAATTTTCTTTTGTTCTTGGTAGGCCTACCAAGAACAGACATCAAAACATGTTCATATAAAGTAGTATTGAGTAGTCATTTCTGAATAATCATAACTTTGGTGCAATAATCATAGATTTTTACAATTTTCACAAATTTTTTACAATATAGCTAGTGAAGAGAGGTGTGGAAAAATCATGAATTGGGGAAGAAGTTTGTGATGGTAGGATAATTTGTGATTTTCAGTAATTCAATTAAGTCAGAGCCCTGATGGTCATGAATTTGCAGGGGTTTTATATGATGTAAAAATTATGTTGACTAAGTCCAGAACATCATAAGTTGGGGACTTGCTGTATTTATTTATTATATTTATTTATTTATTTATTTATTTTAATTAATAAATCAGAAGGCTACTTTTCCATGGAGTGACTGGCTCAGTATTGTCCTAATTTTTTACTATATCTTTCTTTATTTTCAGGATATGATTAAAGTTTAATGTTTTACCACATTGAGGAGTTAGTGATGAATTTATTGCAGAATAGACCTGTTGTTATGATGTAAGGAAGTGTATTATTGTATTTTAATGTGAAATTTGCTCTAGACAATAGTGTTACGAATTTAATTTTATTTGTATGATTATTTATAAAACATTTTTAAGTCCACATGTTATTTTTGGCAAATTTCTTTCCCAATTGTAAACTTAAAAAATGTCCTCAAAATTATTAATTACCAGTAGTAGTTTTCTTGGTAGTAGTATTTTATCAGCAAAATTTTATATTTTATCATCAACTATACTAGCTAAGAAATATATACACAAGGGGTGGTCAGAAAATAAGTTTACATGGCATATAATTTTGTAACTAAAGAACCTATATTGATTATGTTTGCATCAGGTGAATTCGTTAATTATTGTTGGCAACACCTCATGTTGATTTGGCTGCCATCTACCGTACATTGGTTATACGAGTCAGTTGAACATGGCAGCTTGACTGGAACAGTGCCCTGTCCTACGGAGTGGTCCAGGACATTTATGTTTAATGGCCACTCATAAATGTTCATGTTGAGCAATATGCAGCTGCATTGATTGTTGTGCCTTTTTGCATGAAGTCTGCGGTCCCAAAACAGAGTAACCATCACTTTGCCAGTGGACCTCACAATCTTAAATGTCTTTGGTTGTGGGAACCCAGGGTGTTTCATTTTGTTTCCAGAGTATGGTAATGAACCCATGTCTTGTTTCCTGTGACAATGCGCTTGAGAAATTCTTGACCACTGACAGACTCGGAATATCATTGCAGAAATGACAGGGCACTGTTCCAGTTGAGCTGCCATGTTCAACTGACTTGTATAACCAATGTACGGTAGATGGCAGCTGAATTGATGTGCAGTGTCACCAACAATGATTAACAAATTCACCTGATACAAACATAATCAATGTAGGTCCTTTAATTATGAAATTATACACCATGTAAACTTATTTTCTGACCACCCCTCGTATATATCAGACATGTTATGATTCCACGGTAAGTGGAATTAATTACAATTACTAAGCAAGTGCATGATTAGAATTATATAAAAAAACTGGAATCATAATTCCTACGATTTGAAATTAGGTAAACAGATGAAGCAGCAGCACAAACTTAAAATCTTATGAAACAATGGCAACTTCATAAATGGAATTTTTCACCATAATGTGAATGTCAAAGCATGATAACAAAACCCATTGTTCAGACAGAAGTATATTTCCAAACATACTTCTGTCTAAAGAGTGGGTTTTTATAATGGCAACTTGACTTTCATAGTCATTGATATGTTAGTCATGGCATGCAATTATGATTATGATTCCTTTTGGCATGGAATTGATTACAATTGTTATTCCTTGGTTTTCTAGGACAAATGGAATTGATTATAATTCCTCAAAAAATGTGGAATCTATTCCAATGATTGCAATTCCTGATTATGACTACATGTCTGATATATATATATATATTGTTTGCTTGTACCTTGTGGTGAGTGGACATGCTGTCTCTCTCTCTCTCTCTCTCTCTTCAACACCCAAATTAGAAGGAAATAAAGTACTCAGTGGTTTATTCTGTTTACACCTGAAAGTGTATAAAGTATCAGTGAATCTGTGCATATAATTTATAAAGTGAAATTTATTAAAATTAAGAAAGTGCAATATAGTTTACATAAATTATCACCAGTCTTAATGTATATATTCAAAACTAAATATGGTTGGCATTCAAGAAAGTTGAAACAAGGCAGGAAAAAGGTCATAAAACGCAAAGGTCAGAAAACTCTCAAAAAACCCTCAACCATCAAAAGGAAAGAAATAGAAATAACAATAAATAAATAAATAAAGAAAGAATTTGTGTGGATATTTCTTTGTGCTAATTAAGGAATAGCATGGCTATGGGTCCAAATTCTCACTTAATCTGTAATTTGTGTAATCTGGAAACAATAGAAAATGTGGCGATTAGATGTGATTTCTGTCACTGACTTCATGACTTTATCTGCATGAATTGGAATGATAGGGAAATAACTCTTGTCTCAAACATGAAACACGTCATAGGGATCAAATTTCTGAAGTGCATGTACACAGATAGTAAATTCATTCGTGGTCTTTAAAGAAATGGAGATAGCAGACTTGAATGTCACAGAAAAGAATGAAATAATGGGGACACAAAGGTCTGGAATTGTCGCAATGAAAACTAGAGAGAGAGAGAGAGAGAGAGAGAGAGAGAGAGGAGAGAGAGAGAGAGAGAGAGAGAGAGAGAGAGAGAGAGAGAGAGAGAGAGAGAGAAGAGAGAGAGAGAGAGAGAGAGAGAGAGAGAGAGAGAGAGAGAGAGCGAGAGAGAGAGAGAGAGAGAGAGAGATAAGAGAGAGAGAGAGAGAGAGAGAGAGAGAGAGAGAGAGAGAGAGAGAGAGAGAGAGAGAGAGAGAGAGAGAGAGAGAGAGAGAGTGAGAGTTACAAGGAAAAGAAGTACCTCAAAAGGCCTTGCGGCCCATACCGAGGAGGTACCAATGGCAACGGGTGCCAGGGAAAATTTTCTACACTCAAATAGTGTGCAAGATTTGGTCTAACCTTTTCTTGAACTGATCACCGAGGAACTGTTCTGTTATTAAAAGTTTATTTTTCTTTCAACTATCCTAGCAGTAGTAGAAAACTGGATAGAAAAGTAGAAGGCTCTCTCCCCACCCTCCGCTCCCTCCCTGCCAGAGGCAGGTACGGAAAAAGGTTGAAGAAAATACCTTGACCCTGGAAAAGTAGCCAAGGAAATTTTACAGGAAAGTGGAGAATATATAAATAGCTCTATATTTACCTTGCTCACAGAGACACCGTGCAAGCGAACTCTGCAGAGTTTTCTTATGTTTTAATCTTAAACTATCAAGGTGTTAAAGTAATTCCCACATATACTAGTCCTAAATCGTTTCAAATCCAACTTCTAACCATTGTTGCGAGTTGGGTTATCAATTTGAACTAAAACTTGCTTCTAAAATCGACATCTTTGAACCCGCGTCACGTAAGCGTCGATTGTAGCCCATATGCCTAACGAAAGGGATTAACTTTGTGGCATTTTTCGACAGTTTCCAATCCACCTACCTACTTCCCCACAATACCCAGCAGCGCGCACTTCGGCCTTAGCTGGCGGTGAGGTACCTTATCAAAGGCCTTCTAATCAATCGCCCTACTCTTATCATACTCACTCAACATGACGTAGAAAAACCTCGAGCATGATGGTGAGACACGACCTATGCCGTCTAAACCTATGTTCGAGTGTTCGAGTCCCAAGTAGCTTGTAGGAATCCAATGGTCAACAATCCTACTCGCTATTATCCCTCTAAAATATTTACCTACAAACTGAAGTTAAATGGTGTA
>JAJOZX010000762.1:1135000-1189555 GCA_023014485.1 Bathynomus jamesi | reverse complement strand
TACATGACTCTAGGGTCGACCCTGACTCTATACCGATTTCTAGTCAGGCTGGGTGGGGGCTGCGGATCGCACCAATTCCAGCGTTATACCATCCTCAACAGAACGGGGGGCGATGAATTAGTGGATATATTAGCGGAAGGTGCTGCGATAGGGCCCTGTTGCGTAGGAGGTTTGATGGTTGGGGCTCTATTATTGTAGACTTAACAGAAGACGGGGGCGGCGGATGAATAGGGGATATATTAGGTGCTGCTGGGGGTGTTGTTGCGTAAGAGGTTGAGGGTTGGGGCTCTATTACCGCTGCAACAGACGCGTATTTCGGTCGCTTTTACCTGACGTGGGTTCTCATACCTCCGCTTTGGACGTGTTACCGGTATCGCTGGTGAGGGTTCAGGGAGGAGATCACAACTACACTGTCGTCGAGTCATCCGTAATGAGGGCTGCTCTACCTATCGTCATTCACGGTTCTGTGGGAGAAGAAATATAAGGATCAGCACTCAAAATTTGTAATATTTTGTAAATGACTCACTTAGGAGTGTGACGTGTTAGAAATGGACTCTGTAGAAAATTCAGATTCACGAGCCCATCCACATGTATTATATCTTGACCTACAGGATGTGGTAAAACTGTGTTTATGCTTAAAATCATTAAAGAAAATGGGGGAGATGTTCTCGAAATTTGTGCATAAAGTTATATGGTGCTATTCGACGTATCAATCAGTGTTCAACGATATCAAGATATATTTTGTTCCACAAAGGCGTATATGACGTTAATTCGTTAAAGGAATGAACATACAATCATTGTAATTGACGATCTCATGTGGAGATGGATAAAACGTTTGCTGAGACATTTACAGTATTCTCCCACCATCTTAACATAAGCGTGTTCTTCATCAATCAGAATCTATTTTTCAAAAATAGATACATGCGCGATGTGTCGTTTAATACGCAATATCTAGTCCTATTCGCGCAACGTAGAGATGTATCACAAATTGGGGTTTAGCCAATCAAATGTTCCCGAATCAGCGTAAGGAGTTTTTGGAAGTTTATAAAGAACTACAAGCACGCGTTACGGATATTTTGCTTTGCGACCTTCATCCGCGAAACACGTTTAGAGTGCTTCTGCGAACGAATAATTTCCAAACGAGCCTGAAACGGTGTATATTCCAGAATTACAAAGAGACTAAAGAAATACCGTGAATTAATAAAAATCTATCATCGACTGCCTCGGGCAATGCAGCAGATGTTTATTAAAAATATCGATGCCGACTTTTTAAAATGCATCTGTGAAATCTGTCTTAACGTTATAATTGCAATGTATCATGAAAACCCATCAGAAGGCTCGCCTACGCCGCTACAAGAACATAATACGTGCACTCGCTCGTAAAAGCCAAACTGTAGCGAAGAAAAGCGAATTATTGTACAAACAGGAGGGTCATTTCTCCCCATCTTATTTTCAGTTTTGGGTCCTTTACTGACTAGATTAATATATGAAGAAAGTGGTAGTGATTCCCCACGAGTGTACGCCTCACTGCAAAGGAGACCGGATCTAGATCCCCGTAAAAGCAGACTTAAAAGAATGGAAAGCGAATTGTTAGCCCTATTAAACAGTGAAAAAACACCTGATGAAAAGATCTTATACCAAGAAGCTCTGCAGAAATTTCTTCTTCACGAGTACGAAAATTATAAGAGCCCTACAGAGATTCCTGTTGGTTATTAGGCACAGCACGGGGGACGATGGCGACATAGGATCTGTACCCGGCGACACAGCTGACCAACCAAAGATTAGCCACAACATATCGACATGTATTAAAAAATACCCTCCCAATTACATTGAGGAGTAAAGCTTAAGTCTTTATAATCATTGAATGAGGACCCCGCCATACAATGGACCGATACAGGGGCTTCATGTGGAAAGATCAAAGGTACAGGGATCGAATATCGTAGACATTGTACATGACTGGTGAGAAAGTGGGATAGGCCATCACCATCAGATGGAAGCATATAAAGCAAGACTACAACAAATAATGTCCCTTAAACGTTGATAGAAATCTGAACAGGTTAAAAGACTTGGAACATGCAACGCCTGTGACACAATTTAAGGCGCCGTCACCCCCGGCGGTAACACCTTTGAAGAGGAGCAAAGAAGAGGTTACCAACCCCTACCCACGTGCCTCTAAAATACGCAAATGGCTAACGTATTAACTAAACGCTATTATGACATTTCTACCCATCCTCTTACGCGGCGTAGATAGACTGTACAGAAGTGTTTACGGAGTAGGAAAAAAAGATGTTGAAAGATTTTTGAGGGAGCAGGACGCTTATACGCTTCATAAGCCTGTGAGAAAAAGGTTTAAAACAGCCAAGACAACGGCTTCCTCGATTGATTCTATTTGGCAAGCAGATTTAACAGACATGCAAAGATATTCTGTGTATAACGTTGGTTACCCGCTACATTCTATTCATAATAGACGTGTTCTCTAGATATCTGTGGCTAGTTCCTCTGAAAAAAAATCACCTGAAACAGTTGCTAAAGCCACCAAAACGCTAATGTTAAAAGAAAACAGGGTTCCTGGCTATTTTGTACGGATATGGGGAAGGAGTTTATAGGCCGTGCTTTACAGAATATGTTGACAGAGTTTAATATCAGCTATTACACAACCAATTCTATACATAAGGCTTCTTTAGCTGAAAGAGTTCAGCGCACCATAAAGGAACGCATGCACCGTTATTTTACACATAAAAACACATACAGATTTCTAGACATTCTGGAATCATTGCATCATCCTACAACCGCTCACACCATCGCACGATTGGGGCAACACCTAACGAAGTTTTAGAAAGAGGTACGCTCCCGAGAAGAGATGGATCACACCACCACCACCACACTGCGCGCTTCAAAATCAATGATTATGTAAGGCTGTCGCGTTCGGGGAATAAATTCGCAAAGGGTTTTGAGCAAGGATGGACACGCGAGATTTTTAAAGTAGGGCTGTGAGACCTAAGGGTGTGATAATGATGTATTACATTGAAGATTTGAATGGGGAAGAAATCTCAGGAGGCTTTTACCGCGAGGAATTGCAGAAAGTTGCGTTTAATTTAGAAAAAAATGTGTTTAAAATTGAGAAAATTTTAGGAAGCAAAGGTTCAGGAAGGAGAAAAAATGTACCTGGTGAAATGGCTAGGGTACCCAGAAAGCTTCAAACCTATATAAAAGCTGATGCAATATATGAAGCTTAAATAGTATGCACATGGCTCCTAACCATTTCTACGTCACACTCCGTCCTCCTCGTCCCTGTCTGTACACCCTAACAACACGCTAGCCAACTTTGTAACAGAACTCCATGGGCACATTGAATTGGGTCGTGATTCGTATGAGGTGGGGATATGCGAAATTCAGCTGGACACCGTCTTTTTAAATATTGAACATAAAGAAACCGTTTTTACGATTCTTAGAGACATTGACGAGTTGTGAAAAAGCTGGGGTAGCTATGGATGAAACTATGCGCATCGCTCGGACTAAGATTACACGGTATTACAGTACAGAAGTAAGACTAGGGCCGGGTCAATATGGTTCGGCCGAGGATGTTGTGAGAGGCTTAAACGTGAGTTTAAGAACTCAAACCTTACGAATGATTTAGTATATGAATCGTAAACAACCCTGCACATACACTAATCCTAAAATCAAAGACTAACAGACGCTTAAAGAACATAGAAAGTTAAAAATTCTAACCAACGGCCGATATAGCACAGCCTTCCAAAGAGACACATTTCACGAGACAGTATAACTTGTCCAGATTAATGTATCAATTGAAGATGAGAAATTGCTGAAAGGTCCCCAGACATGTGCTATATTTACAGTAATATAGTGGAGCACCAGTTTTGTTGGGGATACCCAGGCACGCCTGCTGCGCATTGCTCACATCCCCAACCATAGAGGAAGGAGTTTGAGTATTACATATGACAGGCCCCATTATGTGAATGTCGCAACTAATTTAATAACCAATATCACAATATATATAAGAAACGATTGAGGGCGAAAACTTCCCATTCGGTAACGGGAGCTTACAGTGAAGCTACACTTTCGACGCACTGAGTTATAATGGATAGAAAGCCTTTCACCGTCTATCGAGGGATGCGATACCAGCGCGGTAGTGGACTTGGATCCATTTTTTCATCCATACTACGTACGGCTGTTCCTTTGCTGAAGAGGGGTGCCAGATACCTTGGAAGGAAAGCGCTACAATCAGGTCTTAACACTGCAGAAGACATATTGGCCGGGGCTAAACCTAAAGAAGCTCTAAAAAAACATTTAAAGCGTACACGGAACGAAATCATCAAAGATGCAAAGAGAGGAATGATAAAACGTTGATAGGAAATCTGAACAGGTTAAAAGACTTGGAACATGCAACGCCTGTGACACAATTTAAGGCGCCGTCACCCCCGGCGGTAACACCTTTGAAGAGGAGCAAGAAGAGGTTAAACCAACCCTACCCACGTGCCTCTAAAATACGCAAATGGCTAACGTATTAACTAAACGCTATTATGACATTTCTACCCCATCCTCTTACGGCGGCGTAGATAGGACTGTACAGAAGTGTTTACGGAGTAGGAAAAAAAGATGTTGAAAGATTTTTGAGGGAGCAGGACGCTTATACGCTTCATAAGCCTGTGAGAAAAAGGTTTAAAACAGCCAAGACAACGGCTTCCTCGATTGATTCTATTTGGCAAGCAGATTTAACAGACATGCAAAGATATTCTGTGTATAACGTTGGTTACCGCTACATTCTATTCATAATAGACGTGTTCTCTAGATATCTGTGGCTAGTTCCTCTGAAAAATAAATCACCTGAAACAGTTGCTAAAGCCACCAAAACGCTAATGTTAAAAGAAAACAGGGTTCCTGGCTATTTTTGTACGGATATGGGGAAGGAGTTTATAGGCCGTGCTTTACAGAATATGTTGACAGAGTTTAATATCAGCTATTACACAACCAATTCTATACATAAGGCTTCTTTAGCTGAAAGAGTTCAGCGCACCATAAAGGAACGCATGCACCGTTATTTTACACATAAAAACACATACAGATTTCTAGACATTCTGGAATCATTGGCATCATCCTACAACCGCTCACACCATCGCACGATTGGGGCAACACCTAACGAAGTTTTAGAAAGAGGTACGCTCCCGAGAAGAGATGGATCACCACCACCACCACCACACTCTGCGCGCTTCAAAATCAATGATTATGTAAGGCTGTCGCGTTCGGGGAATAAATTCGCAAAGGGTTTTGAGCAAGGATGGACACGCGAGATTTTTAAAGTTAGGGCTGTGAGACCTAAGGTGTGATAATGATGTATTACATTGAAGATTTGAATGGGGAAGAAATCTCAGGAGGCTTTTACCGCGAGGAATTGCAGAAAGTTGCGTTTAATTTAGAAAAAAATGTGTTTAAAATTGAGAAAATTTTAGGAAGCAAAGGTTCAGGAAGGAGAAAAATGTACCTGGTGAAATGGCTAGGGTACCCAGAAAGCTTCAACACCTATATAAAAGCTGATGCAATAATGAAGCTTAAATAGTATGCAACATGGCGCCTAACCATTTCTACGTCACACTCCCGTCCTCCTCGTCCCTGTCTGTACACCCTAACAACACGCTAGCCAACTTTGTAACAGAACTCCATGGGCACATTGAATTGGGTCGTGATTCGTATGAGGTGGGGATATGCGAAATTCAGCTGGACACCGTCTTTTTAAATATTGAACATAAAGAAACCGTTTTTACGATTCTTAGAGACATTGACGAGTGTGAAAAAGCTGGGGTAGCTATGGATGAAACTATGCGCATCGCTCGGACTAAGATTACACGGTATTACAGTACAGAAGTAAGACTAGGGCCGGGTCAATATGGTTCGGCCGAGGATGTTGTGAGAGGCTTAAACGTGAGTTTAAGAAACTCAAACCTTACGAATGATTTAGTATATGAAATCGTAAACAACCCTGCACATACACTAATCCTAAAATCAAAGACTAACAGACGTCTTAAAGAACATAGAAAGTTCAAAATTCTAACCAACGGCCGATATAGCACAGCCTTCCAAAGAGACACATTTCACGAGACAGTATAACTTGTCCAGATTAATGTATCAATTGAAGATGGAGAAATTGGCTGAAAGGTCCCCAGACATGTGCTATATTTACAGTAATATAGTGGAGCACCAGTTTGTTGGGGATACCCAGGCACGCCTGCTGCGCATTGCTCACATCCCCAACCATAGAGGAAGGAGTTTGAGTATTACATATGACAGGCCCCATTATGTGAATGTCGCAACTAATTTAATAACCAATATCACAATATATATAAGAACGATTGAGGGCGAAAACTTCCCATTCGGTAACGGGAGCTTAACAGTGAAGCTACACTTTCGACGCACTGAGTTATAATGGATAGAAAGCCTTTC
The DNA here is from genome assembly GCA_023014485.1 of Bathynomus jamesi. Classification (NCBI taxonomy): domain Eukaryota; kingdom Metazoa; phylum Arthropoda; class Malacostraca; order Isopoda; family Cirolanidae; genus Bathynomus; species Bathynomus jamesi. The sequence continues at coordinate 1,183,099 of JAJOZX010000762.1, read as the reverse complement.
ACCGTCTATCGAGGGATGCGATACCAGCGCGGTAGTGGACTTGGATCCATTTTTTCATCCATACTACGTACGGCTGTTCCTTTGCTGAAGAGGGGTGCCAGATACCTTGGAAGGAAAGCGCTACAATCAGGTCTTAACACTGCAGAAGACATATTGGCCGGGGCTAAACCTAAAGAAGCTCTAAAAAAACATTTAAAGCGTACACGGAACGAAATCATCAAAGATGCAAAGAGAAAAATGCGTGGTGGCGGGAAGAAGAAGAGGGCTCCCCGGAAGAAGAAGGGGTCACGTGGTATTAAACGTAAAAGGCTATCAAAAAAGAAATGCTGTAAGCGAATGAAACCTATGGTTGACCACTTTTTTGACTGATATAAGCTAGGATATTGATCTCATGAATCATAGTTTGTTTACCACTTGTCGAGAGAGGAGTCACTATTTCGCCATGGCACGCTTCATCCACCCATGTAGTTCACAATGCTGTAAATCGGAGCTGTCCTTTTTTGAGCTCCCGCCAACCCAAGTTTCTATTGAGCACAGTGATTTTATTACAATTAACCCTTTAAACACAATTAGTTCACCGAGTGCACCTATAGAATTCGTGATACCCAGCTCAGGTCCTTTTTTTTGATCCAAGCTGTGTGCACATGTACGCTAAGCTACGTATAGCCCATTCTGATGGAACGGCCTGCGATGACAATATGCTGTATACCCTGAAACAAACTTTCTGCACGCCATATTCAACCAGTGTGACGTATATTTAAATCAGACCAACATATCGGCAGGCACGGGGTACTATCATCTACGAGCCTATTTGGAAAATGTCCTCAACTTTTCCAAAGAAGCGAAGGCTACCTTTTTAAGTGCGGAGGGATATTATCAAACTAAAGATGAAAATAGTATAAAGGACAAATTTAAAAATTCTAAAAAGAAAATATACGAGTGTTTTGGACGGTTGCACACAGATTTCACTTTCCAGGAGAAGTTGCTTGTGAACGGGGTGGATATGAAAATAAAGCTCACCCGCACGAGTCCTGAGATCTGCTTAAATCTGGATGCGAATCAAGAAGAGGGTGCAAAGTCCGTTGTGGTTCACATTATGGACACATACCTCCGCGTACGGCGAGTGAAATTAAGTTCACCAAAAAACTAGAAATTGAGAAAAATTTACTAAACGCTACAGTGAAATATCCTATTAACAGAGTGCAGATCAAACTATATACGGTTCCTGCAGGGTTGGCATCGAAGCAGATAGAAAACATTGCCCTGGGAAATCTTCCTAAAAGGATATTAATCGGCATGCAGGACCACGCTTCGGTGAATGGAAAATATAAAAAGAGTGCCTTTAAATTCGAGAATTTCGGACTTAAAAATATAACTCTATACGTTAATGGCACTGCTTTGGAACAATGGGTACGGACTATTCATCAGACGCTGTGTTACCTCTTTGTGCCAGAGCCTATAGTAATCTGACCCATATTGCAGGTGATTGTGATGAGCTTGGTAATGGGGTAACGCAGGAAGAATTCATTGATCAATTTAACCTTTATCCGTTTGACATTACACCTGACTTATCTGCTAGCGTAAATACCCATTTAACACCACAGCAGAGCGGTAACATCTCAGTGCGGCTGGAATTCGCCAAGCCTATAGACGCTCCTATTAGTGTACTAGTATATCTCGAATCGCAAGCCCTAATAGAAGTAGATAGATTTAGAAGCGTTATCACTGACTTTTAAAATGGATGCTAATACACTTCAGAAAGTAATGGAGCGAGTCACACGTTCCAAATTTATCGGCGTGTTTGCGAAGAATGAAACATTGAGTTTGCCAAGTACGCGAGAATGCGGTAGTCTTATTGTGAACACAGACATCATCGGTAATGAGGGGATTCACTGGATCGCTGTCTATTTTAAAAATAGACAGTGCCTGTACTATTTTGATTCACTCGGTACTCAACCCTGGAGTGACCCTATTATTGTAAAATTTCTCGCTCAGTTACATATTCCCGAAGTTGTATGGAACCCATTTCGTATGCAGGGATATTTTACTAATGTTTGCGGAATGTACTGTGTCTCATTTCTCATGCATATGTCAAATGATAAAGAATTTATAAATTTTTTAAATTTATTTGACCCGTGTCACACTCACCGAAACGATGAAATGGTATGCAGACAGATAAAAAACCGTTTTCCAATTGTACGTACTCGTTGTATATTATAATGTTTTTGTCGTATATTTGTAACGGTATATTCGTTTATTGTACTGATTTCTTTCATTTAATAAATTTATGAAAATATATTGTGTCTTCTTATCCCAAAAAGATCGAAAAACACTTACATTATTTCGGTGTGACATTGTTGACTGATCAGTATACCCTCCCTATTCCGAGATTCTTCAAAAGATTGTATAACTCGTGTCAAATCCTCATCGGACCTTAAAGGAATAATGCTTTTAAAACATATACAGAGTATACAGACAGACAGATCCCCATTATGTGAAGATATCTTTGGTTCGAGGAGTGAACGCCATAAAAATTTCGATTTTAGCATAATGGGGAAATAACACTGATTGACATTTTTGGCGAGTATCTATTTGACGAGATACTACAACTCTCCATATATATATAAAATTCTAATTATAGACACTTACATTTCTATGGTAGTCCCTTGTGTCGGGTTGTAAGGAGCGTCACTGCAAATATCTTCTACGGTTTGCGTTGAAAATAATAATTCGCCACAATCATCGCATTGAAAAGACTAATTGTGGTTAATGCTGCAGTATCACGTTCTTCATACAAGTCTGGGGAGACGTACAGGTCCATGGTGGAGGATGTGTGACACTGCTGACTGATCAGTATATCATCCATATTCCGAGGTTCTTCAAAAGATTGTATAACACGTGTCAAATCCTCATCGACCTTAAAGGAATAATGCTTTTAAAACATATACAGAGTATACAGACAGATCCCCATTATGTGAAGATATCTTTGGTTCGATTACCAATTTCGATTTTAGCATGATGGGGAAATAACATTGATTGACATTTTTGACTAGTATCTATTTGACGAAATACTACAACTCTCCGTATATATATAAAATCGAATTATGGACACTTACATTTCTATGGTAGTCCCTTGCGTCGGATTGTAAGGAGCGTCACTGCAAATATCTTCTACGGTTTGCGTCGAAAATAATTCGCCACAATCAATCGCATTGAAAAGACTAATTGCGGTTAATGCTGCAGTATCACTTTCTTCATACAAATCTGGGGAGACGTACAGGTCCATGGTTGAGGAATGATTATTCACTGATGCGAAAATAGCTACTGTTACTCCCAACTGAAAATATCCCCCTTTATATGCACATTCGCCAAGCTCCGCCCAAAAGACCAGATGTTCGTCGTGATTGGCTGCCGATGTAGCTGGGTGGAGCTATGACGTGTACCATTCCGCTATAACGGGTACGGACGAGTAATTGCATCTTTATATTTTCACTAATAGAATTAATGCTCTTATTCTCCTTTGAAAAATGGTGATTCGTATAGAACTTTTGATATTGATTCCAAATATGGTTTCAGAAGTTTTCTATCACCCATAGTTTTCGAGAAAATAATATTTCCATTTACTCAATTTCCCGCATCATTAGTCACTAATGTAATCGAGAGGGTATAAAGAAATATATCATAATTATATTTTAAAAATAACATTCGGTTTCAACGTTAAACTGTAGGTCTAAGGTGGTCATTACACATAATAAAATAAAGTGGTTGGCAGATAAATGGGCACCCTACGTGTCCTAGTGGTTAAGACGCTGGGCTGTTGATGGTTCGGAGTTAAACTGTAGGTCTAAGGTGGTCATTCCACATAATAAAAGAAAGTGGTTGGCAGATAAATGGGCACCTACGTGTCCTAGTGGTTAAGACGCTGGGCTGTTGATGGTTCGGAGTTAAACTGTAGGGCTAAGGTGGTCATTCCACATAATAAAAGAAAGTGGTTGGCAGATAAATGGGCACCCTACGTGTCCTAGTGGTTAAGACGCTGGGCTGTTGATGGTTCCACGTTAAACTGTAGGTCTAAGGTGGTCATTACACATAATAAAAGAAAGTGGTTGGCAGATAAATGGGTACCCTATGTGTCCTAGTGGTTAAGACGCTGGGCTGTTGATGGTTCGGAGTTAAACTGTAGGGCTAAGGTGGTCATTCCACATACTAAAAGAAAGTGGTTGGCAGATAAATGGGCACCCTACGTGTCCTAGTGGTTAAGACGCTGGGCTGTTGATGGTTCGGAGTTAAACTGTAGGTCTAAGGTGGTCATTCCACATAATAAAAGAAAGTGGTTGGCAGATAAATGGGCACCCTACGTGTCCTATGGGGTAATCTCTACTGAACTTCATTGCTAATAACTCTCAGTAATCGAATGACATCCCAAGTCGTACCTTTTCATTATAAATGGAATCCTTTATTTGAACAAAACTCTCGCTCTCTTTATATATATATATATATATATATATATATATATATATATATATATATATATATAGTGTATGAGAGATAATTGTTATTATTACTAAATTGAGGTTATTGGTAATGGATCTGGGCAAGGTGTAATAATGTAATAGACCATAATATTCTATTGAAATAATTTGTATTGTTATGGTTTTAGATAATTTAAGCTCAGGACCTGCATTGTCTACATCGACTCCATCCGTGATATAAAAATAAATGCATATTTTATTTAATTATTTCATTACATTTATCGAATGTAAATTATCTGCTGCGGTGGATGACTCCCATCCAACTACCACCCAGATCCAACGTCGCTTAACGTAGTTGCTCGGCTGAGTTATGATAAAAGAAAATTATGGCAGTGGGTATGAGTAAGTTGTTTGATGTAATAGAACACAACATTCTACTCAATAATTTGTGCTGTTGCGGTATTAGAGGGTCAATCAGTGACTGAATTAAAAGTTATTTGCCCGATAGATATAATATGCATCAGTAAATGAGGCTTGCACCACTAAAGCGTTTGCCAAACATGTGTGCCACGGTAAATGCAATTTATATAGATATGAGTAAGGTGTTTGATGTAATAGAACACAACATTCTACTCAATAATTTGTATTGTTGCGGTATTAGAGGGTCAATCAGTGACTGAATTAAAAGTTATTTGCCCGATAGATATAATATGCATCAGTAAATGAGGCTTGCACCACTAAAGCGTTTGCCAAACATGGTGTACCACGGTAAATTCAATTTATATTATATATATATATATCATTATATTTCTATATGACACCATACAAATTACGCGTAAATATTTTCATTGTAGAAGTAATAACAATGACAATATTAATATCTGAAGTCAGTGGTGATTTCTGCTCGAATAGCTTGTAGAAGGATAATCCCTCGACCCGAAAAGGTCTCTAGGACACGATTCGAACGAAAAAGGTCTCTAGGGACACGATTCGAACTGATTTAGCTTCTGCCTTTCATCGTGTGTGTGTGTGTGTGTGTGTGCGTGTGTGTGTGTGTGTGTGTGCATGAGTTGTTACTCGTTTATTATATATATATATATATATATATATATATATATATATTGGGGGGGAGATCTCTCACCCGTTCTTCGGCCCAACCCCGTTTCATTGTAGAAATAATAATAATAATGATAATAAGGATTGATATGCAAGGAGTTTGCAGTTAAGATGTAGTTTGTGTGTAAAAAGTTATTTATTAATAAGTAGAATTTAATTGGCTTCATCTACTATATATATATATTATATATATATATATATATATTATATATATATATGTGTATATATATATATATATGTATCATAAGCTGTTTAAAAGAATGTATAATTATAGTGAACGAAATAAGCTAGTTAACCGTAAAATTAATTATTTTCTATTATGACGTTTTCGAAGGTAAACTATGTTATTTGTTTTTTAAGTTCAATGAAGTTAATGTTAAATTTGCTTCTAAACTAAAATTAAATGTTATAAAATAAATAATATATATATATATATATATATATATATATATATATTGGGGGAAGATCTCTCACCCGTTCTTCGACCCGACCCCGTTTCATTGTAGAAATAATAATAATAATAACAATAATAATAATGATAATAAGAATTGATGTGCAAGGTGTTTGCAGTTAAGATGTAGTTTGTGTGTAAAAAGTTATTTATTAATAAGTAGAATTTAATTGGCTTCATCTACACTATATATATAATATATATTAGGGTGACAATAAAAATCGAAAGTTGGAGTTTTTTATTGGCCATTTGTTCAGTGCTGCTACTCCATGAGAAAACAATGTACTGCAAATATTAGGTCATTCAGATAATATTTAAGGGTGTCTCAAGTGAGGTAAATAATTCTCCTTATAACACAAATTAATTGTTCATTACCTAGTAAAAATAAATTAATATTTTTTTAATTAATGTAAATAAACGTTAGTTTTAGTTCATAAAGTTTAAGTGCAGGCGTACTCCAATCGTAATAAGTAATTAAAAAAATATTAATGAATAAGGAGAATTATTTACCTCATTTGAGACACCCTTAAATATTATCTGAATGACCTAATATTTACAGTACATTGTTTTCTCATGTAGTAGCAGCATTGAACAAATGGCCAATAAAAAACTCCAAATTTCAATTTTTATTGTCACCCTAATAGGGTGACAATAAAAATCGAAAGTTGGAGTTTTTTATTGGCCATTTGTTCAATGCTGCTACTACATGAGAAAACAATGTACTCTAAATATTAGGTCATTCAGATAATATTTAAGGGTGTCTCAAGTGAGGTAAATAATTCTCCTTATTCATTAATATTTTTTTTAATTACTTATTACGATTGGAGTACGCCTGCACTTAAACTTTATGAACTAAAACTAACGTTTATTTACATTAATTAAAAAAAATTAATTTATTTTTACTAGGTAATGAACAATTAATTTGTGTTATAAAGAGAATTATTTACCTCACTTGAGACACCTTTAAATATTATCTGAATGACCTAATATTTACAGTACATTGTTTTCTCATGTAGTAGCAGCATTGAACAAATGGCCAACAAAAAACTCCAACTTTCGATTTTTATTGTCACCCTAAATATATATATATATATGTATCATAAGCTGTTTAAAAGACTGATATAATTATAGTGAACGAAATAAGCTAGTTAACCGTAAAATTAATTATTTTCTATTATGGCGTTTTCGAAGGTAAACTATGTTATTTGTTTCTTTAAGTTCAATGAAGTTAATGTTAAATTTGCTTCTAAACTAAAATTAAATGTTATAAAATAAATTATTTATATATATATATATATTTACCTAACATAAGAAAAGAATGTATATATATATATATATATATATATATAGCATAATAATATATCTAGCAATCCGATCATTGGAAAAAAAACTGAAAGGTATCATTAATAAAGGTGTATTTAAACAGAATTTAATTGGAATAACTATCGTCATATTGTGTTGCACAATGATGATTAATGGGACACATGTCGCTATCTGGAACACATTGCGCTATCTGGCAACTCAGCCAGAATAGAGGCTTATAAAAGATCGAGAAGCTGGTGAAGACTCATTCCCAGCTCGGCTCCAGCCGAGCAAGGACCTCTGGTCCTTCTTTTTTTGGCCCTTTGGTAAACCCCTTAGTGGCCTCTTAGGTTAGGAAAACGAAAATAATATGCCTTAAAGGCAACTACTCTCTCTCTCCTTCAGGCGTCTCTCTCTCTCCTTCAGGCGTCTCTCTCTCTCTCCTTCAGGCGTCTCTCTCTCTCTCTCCTACAGGCGTCTCTCTCCCTCCTTCAGGCGTCTCTCTCTCTCTCTCCTACAGGCGTCTCTCTCCCTCCTTCAGCTCTCTCTCTCTCTCCTGCATGTGTAACTACTGCATGTGTACCTCCTGCATGTGTGCGTATGTGTGTGTGTACCTCCTGCATGTGTACCTCCTGCATGTGTACCTATCCTCTCTCCTTCAGGCGTCTCTCCCTCCTACAGGCATCTATCTCTCTCTTCTTCAGGTCTCTCTCCTTCAGCTGTCTCTCTCTCTCCTTCAGGCGTCTCTCTCACCTTGGCTCAGCCAACTGGCTGATTCTGGCTGATTAGGAGCCTATAAAACAACGCCAACTCGGCTGAAGTCTTAGTGTGCACTTGGCTCCTGCCAGGTGAACACCTCTCCTCCTTTCTCTCCTCCTCTCTCTCCTTTCTCTTGGGGGATAACGCCGCCTCCAAGTTTCATGACCCCCCTTGTTGCACCTGCAGCATCCCCCCTTTGGGGGAATTTTTTTCTTTCTTTTTCTTTTTTCTTTTTTTTCCTTTTTTTATTTTTTTTATACCCCCCACCACCCCCTCCCCCCTTTGCCTCCCCCTTTGTCTCCCCCCTTTGCAACATTACATAATAACCTGCAACATTCTTGCACTCTCCCCTTTTGCGGCTATACTACTGTTATGGTATGTGAATTTTGTAATATGTCATTTATTTGATTTTCACCAGCCTTGAAATAGGTTGCATTATCTGTCCAAACAATTTTGGGTACAGAATGCTTCGCACAAAATCTTCTAAAGCTATAGACAAATGATTCTGCGGAGAGATCACTCACTACGTCTAAGCTGACTGCTCTAGAAGATGAACATGTGTAAAGTATGATGTACATTTTTTGTTCTGTTGTTCCCAGACCAACAGTCAAACTTCCTGTATAGTCTATGCCAACTGTTTCAAAAGGCCTATTAAAGGTGACTCTCTCTGTTGGCAAATCAGGAGGATTGGTCTTCCTGAAAGATCTGGAATGAATCCTTTTGCAGGTGACACAGTTATTCAAAACTGTCTTTACAGTCATTCTGCCTTTGGGTATCCAATACAACTTTCTAATGGCATTTAATGTTTGTGGAACGCCCATGTGATAAAGTTCATTGTGTTTCTCTCTAATAATTAGGGTTGTAATGTGATGGAACCTAGGAAGAAGAAGGGGTTGTTTACTGTTATATGTGATTTGTGATTTGTTTAATCTACCCTTACATCTTAATAAGCCATCTTTGTCAATGTAAAGATTCAAGTTTATTACCACAGAGGGTACTTTGTTCATTTGTTTACCAATTGTTAAAAAATCTATTTCATTTTTGTATTCTGTTTGTTGTATGTGGTTAATCCAATATTTGGTAGCTAGACTTGTATACATTTCATTATCATTATTTCTTTGTTTATTTATTTTCTTTAAACAGTTGTGAATGAATCTGAGACAGTAAGATGTTACCCTTACAAGTTTGCCAAAGTCAGAATAACTGTTATAATCTAATAGTGGCTCAACTTTATTTGTGGTTATCATGTTAAGTTTTACATTAATTTGTTCTGCTGGCCACATTGTTTCATCCTGAATGAATTCAGGTCCATGAAACCAATTTTTGTTGGATTTTAGTAATTTACAGGATAATCCTCTTGTGAGAAAGTCTGCAGGATTTTGTTTTGTTGGAATGTATCTGAAGGTTATGTCCAAATTTTGTCTAGCTTCTTTAATGTCTCTTAATCTGTTACGGACAAAGATGTTTTTTGAGTTTAGCTCATCAGAGTTGATCCATGCCAAGCAGATTTGACTGTCAAGCCAAATATATGTAGTTGTGATGTTTACATCATAATAGACTTCATGGAGAAATACTGTTATTTTTACAGCTAGATAACCCGCAAGTAGTTCAAGCTGAGGAATAGTTTTCTTTTGTTTTAAGGGTGTTACTTTCCCCTTGGCATAGATCAAATGGCTGCCATCCTCACCTACAAGGTAAGCGCAACAGCCATACACCTTTTCACTGGCATCACCAAATACATGCAAGGTTTGAGGTGTATCTCTGTGTCCACAAACTCTGGGAATATTTATGTTTTGTAATTTATTGAGATCTTTAGCTAACCTTTTCCAGCTATCTTGTTGTTTATTGGTTATAGGATCATCCCAGTCTACTTTCTGTTTCCAAAATTCTTGTAAAAGAACCCTGGATCTGATAGTAGAAGGAAGGAGTAAACCCATAGGATCAAATATTTTTGAACTTTCGGATAAGATCTTTCTTTTTGTGTTAGCTGTTGTATCTAAGGTGTAGCCTTTTGTGCAGAGTGATCATGAACTTTAGAATCTGAGTTCAAATCCCAGATCATGCCTAATGTTTTCACCCTGTTTGTTGGTTCTGTTAATCCTTTGTCTTCTGATTTTATTTTTTGATTTAGTCTCTCATTATTTGTGATCCACTCTCTTAATTCAAAATTACCTTCTTTCATTATTTTATCTGCTTTTATGTAAACTTCATTTAATTCTGACTCTGTTTTGGTTGATCCTACAAGGTTATCTACATAGAAGTGATCTTTCAAGAACTGAACAGTTAAATCATTTTCATCATACAAATTTAAGTGATGTTTGATGGTTAAAGCCAGTAAACTAGGACTTGCATTTGCTCCAAACAAAACCACATTAAATTTAAATGTTTTAAACCCTTTATTTAAGTCATATGGATCATTAAACCACAAGAATCTTAGTTGATCTTTGTCATAGTTATTTTTCAGATGAATTCTCAAAAAAGCTTTGCTTATATCACTTTGAACTGCATAGTCATCTAATCTAAATCTTAGAAGGATTTTTACAAGGTCTGAAATAAGATTAGGCCCCTCTATGAGACAGTCATTCAAGCTATGCTTATTGCCATCTTTAAGACTACAGTTATACACAACTCTAAGTTTTGTTGTGGGTGCATCCTTTCTATAGACTCCTGTGTGAGTAAGATAATGGCAGTTGTCTTTTTTAAAGGGGTGATCTTTAACTTCTTCAATGAAGCCTTTTTCAACTGGTCCTTGAAAACATCATCATACATTTTAATTCTCTTGTCATTTTTTAATCTTCTCATCAAATTATAGAGATGACCTTTAGCTACCTTTAGATTATCATTTAATTTTGGACTATTGATCTTCCAAGGTAGTTCAATTGAATAATGGCCATTTTCATACATGATGGTGTTTTCAAAATTTTCAGCCATTAATTGATTTTCATCTGTATGATCACCATCTTGCACCCCCACTGACTCTAATAGCCAGAGCTGTTGTACACCTTTATCTAATTCTTCAGTTGTTAATGATTTATTTAATATTTCAGTATTTATGTCATTATTTGAGTTGTGTAAGACCTTGTCATAATAGGGCAAGTTTGTTAGTCATATATTTTTATTTTTCATTGTTATTTTATATTTATCTATGTGTCCCAGTGGAGCTATACCCCAGTGAGTATCTAGAGCAATCCCATCTCCTATTCTGACTATGCCCTTCTGAATTAAGTGAATATAATCAGCTCCAATTAACATTTGAACATTATCTATTATATCATCATTTAAATTTCTATCTGCAATTTTATATTGCTTTTTAAGTTGTTGTATTACTTCTTTTAAATTTGGTATTTTAAATTTCTTGTTTACGCAACTTGTTCTGACTAAATACTTCTCCTATGTTTGTTGTTTTATTCTCTGTGGGTATATCCAGATCTAAATTGACTGTATTATATTTTCTTTCTGTTTATTTTCTTTGACAAATGATGATGCACAATTCTTGTTCATTTTTATGAGTTTTGTAGGCCTAATTGATTAACTAATGATTGATCTACAATGTTTGTTGGGAACAAGAATCTATTAGACATCTTATAGGAGTTTCCCACCTTCTTTATTTTTTATATCCAAGGTTATTGTAGGTAGGAGTACACTAGAATTTTTATTGACATTATTTATTGATATATGTCCATTAAATGTTTTTTTCATTTTTTCTTTAGGTTTTGTTTATTTGAATTTTTAAATGAATCACAAAGACAAGAGACATGATTTAAACTTCCACAATTAACACATTTGAATCTTATTTTTGTTTTGCAGTCTTTGTTAGTATGTCCTGCACCTGTGCATTTAGTACAAAGGTTTAACTGAGAACACCTATTTATCCGGGATTCTAAGTCTACATATTTAGTACATCGTGTGCTATAGTGATCATCAGCCGAACAAATTTACACTTACGTACAAATTCTGTCGTAACATTAAATTTCGTAGTGTAGGAGTTAGACCTATCACTTTTTGTTCTGATTTGTCTTTTTGTTGTGGTTGTGGTTTTGTTTGTATTTCTTTGTTTGTGAATCAATCTTTGTTTGTGAATCAATCTTTGAAGATTTGTACATTGACAAAACATTTGGAAATTCATTCCTTATTTCATCAAGGGTAGGGTATGTATTCCGTTATTCTTTGGAAAATATCCCTAATTTGGGTAGGTAAACAATCAAATATTATGGCTTGGATAAACCATGCTGATTTCTCTAGATCTATATCATTATTTGTAGATGACCTAACATGCATTCAATTTCACAATAGAAATTGTACAGATCCTGATGGTTATCCTTGGCTGGTTTTATATTTTTTAATTTTATTGCTAAATCATTTACTATTTCTTTTTTATTAGGAAATTTCTTTCTAGTAATTTGAGAGCTATTTTATATGAACTGCCAATTGCCGGTAAGGCATCAACCAGTTTTAGGGCTGGGCCCTTTAAATAATTAAGGAGATAACTGAATTTGTCAACATCAGATATATAATCTTTGTTGCCAATTAAACTATCAAATTTTTCTAGAAAAGACTGAAATTTTGTTCGATCACCCTCAAATATTGGTACTTGTAATGTTGGTAACTTGGCTTTTAGTTGTTTATTGTCATCATTAGAAATGGATACATTTCTGAAGGCCTCAATCAAACTTTGATTTGTAGCCTCTAAATTATTTGGTAGATTATCTAAAGCAGCATATAATTCATTTATGTGAGAATCTATTTCAAAAATATTCTGTTCTTGTTCACACAAAAGTGCTGTATATGTCTCTTCACCAACATTTAACGCATCAGTTTCTGTAACAATTTCCTCATCTATAATTATTATTTCCTGTTTAATTCTATTTAAACCACCCAAAATAGTATCATAATCCCTTTTATTTGGATTTTCTTTGCTATTAAAGGTAGTTAAAAGCCTGGTAATGACTCCCTTCCTTGCTGATCTCTTCCTCTTTAATGATTTAATCTTTGCCTCAATTGCTTCACATTCAGCCATATTTTGTTTATTTTATTTTTCCAAAATTAAGTCCCCAAAATCCTAAAACCCTTTCAACTCTATAAATAAGCTTTATTTTGGTTAAATAGGCTAGGCTTCTGATTACCCTTATTCTAGAATTTTACCACATTTATGACCAAATGATAAGTTTTGAAGCATTTGAATTATTTCTTATTTTTATTTTTAGTTAGGGCTTCGTAATTTATTATTATTTATATGTAGTAAGTATTTGAAAAAGCCAAACATGGAATAAATTCTGTTCAGATGTCAAATGTTTTATAAGGCGTAATTTTATTATTTTTGTTTTAATTTATTTTATTTTATTCAAGGTTAAGGTTTTCACAGCAAATAACCCTTCCCCACACGGGCCACCATTAATGATATGGAAAAAATAGGTCCTGCTCCAACCAGAGTAGCCTACACAACCTAGGCTATGTTGAAGATGGAAGACCTAGGCCAAAGATGAACCAGCCTAACTATTTGTCCATAAACAGGACTTCCATACTCTTTTGTTAAACAATTACAGCTGAAATGTCAGCTTATTTAACCTAAATTTAATAACCGAAGGGAAATTTATGAACTTCTTACCTTGAAACTGTTATGAATTTTATCTCTTGACACCACTAAAACATTTTTATTCCGGCTTTTTCCGTCGCTGTTCTTATGCTTAATCCGCTTATGCTTATTCAGCTTCTCGCCCTCCTATTCTGCTTATCCCGATCTTTTTCTTCTTCTTCTTAAAACCGTGTTGCTATTTCTAGCCATGGGATCTTTTTTTCTTTTCATCCCATATTTGTTTCTTCGTTGGTGTCTTTTTAATTTTTCTCAGCAAGAGTTCATGTTCTCCTTCTGAGTTATTTTTTATTATTATTATTTATTTTAATGTCAATATGGCTTATCCAAGATTAGGTGGGTCTTCCATTTCGGTACTCCCAAATTTTCCATAGGCAGACTATAGTCCATATGACAAATATTATTAATACAATGACAGTTCATATACTAAGGCTAGAAATTTATACAATTGATTAGAAATAATACTGCACTGTCGAAGTTAAGTGGAGCTACAGACAGACGTTTTCATACCAAGAAGTCCATAGCTTAGGCCTTAGAGGATAAATGGCAGGACTCATGGATAGCTTGGATGATCGGGTTGGTTGATTTTTTAATTCTTTGCATTAGACTGTGTTGAGCACGTCTTGTTACCTCCGGGAAGTTCGGGACATTGCGGGTAGCAAACATTTGCGAAGCTGAGCATCTCGGGGTTAATTTATGTAAGAGTCTAAAAGACCCGTTGTACAGCAAATTTAGGGTTCTGCCAGAACCTTTTTTATAATTCACCCAGAGTTACTGACCGTATATATTACTGCAGAAAGTACGAAAGAGTGTGTCTTTAGCTTCACTTGTACAGAAACGAAAGTTCCTTATGGTCATATTCGCTTTAGCACACAGACTTCGAGATTGTTTTCTTATATCCGAGTCATCACTCAAGGAGCTGGTAATAGTTTGACCCAAATACTTAAACTCTTGTACTTCCTCAATTACCTCACCATTCGTTTTAAACCTTATATCAGCTGGCTGATTACAGCTTTTAGGATGAAATTACATAACCTTAGTTTTTGTAACATTAAAAAGAATATCATGTTTCTGCGAATACACTTCGCAGACGTTTAGTAGCCAATCCAGACCTTTAACAGAGGGACTTATTAACACCATATCATCGGCATAAACTAAGTTATTTATCCTTGCGTTATCTATACAACATCCCACTGTTGCCTCATTAAGTGAAGCAATTAATCCGTCAATATACACATTAAACCGCTGTCAGAAAATCTAGAAGAGGAAGAACCATTGTTGTCCCAAGGCGATATGATGACTAAGCTGATTGATGCAGCATTGCTTGTATATATTAAGTTAAGGTGTATATATATCCATCTCATAATTGTAAGGTTAGTGAAAAATTAACTTAATTTAGAGCTAGCATTTTTGAGCTCTTGTGGCATCATTGTTTGGTCACACTGTTGGCATCATTTTGGGGCGCTGCGCGTTCTTTCTACTCGTTTGTGGGATGTCGTACGTACAGGGTGTGGTCGGTTAGAGAGCTCTCTTGCAATTCAGTTTGGTTGTTTAGATACAAGATTGTTGCATCGTGCAATAGTCCAGCTTGCGTTGTTGTTGCAAGGTTGAGAAAGAAGACCATAAATAGTACCCCTTTTGTTTATATTAAATTCATGTAACAAAGGTCTAAGGTAGGCCCGCATCGAGTCAGCAACCCTGAGGTTACAGTGAGGTAGGACCTAATAGGATCTCAAATCCGTAAGTTTTAATTTAGCTTAACTTGGGCTTCAGGTAGAACTGGCCCTTTAGAATTTGGCCGTTCACGGCTCAGCTGGGATTTTGAACCCAACAAATAAATAAAATAACAACCGCATAGGGGAGAGCAAGGAGTCTTGTCTCACCCCGCAAGAGGAGCCAAAACACTCAGATAGTACATTGCCCCACCTAACAGTGAAAGATTGGTGGGAATACCAAAATTTCAATAAATTTAATATGTACATGGGAACCTTCCTGTCTTCTAGTTTTGCAAATAAAATATTGTGGTTCACCCTTGTTAGAAAATCTAGAAGAGGAAGAACCATTGTTGTCCCAAGGCGATATGATGACTAAGCTGATTGATGCAGCATTGCTTGTATATATTAAGTTAAGGTGTATATATATCCATCTCATAATTGTAAGGTTAGTGAAAAATTAACTTAATTTAGAGCTAGCATTTTTGAGCTCTTGTGGCATCATTGTTTGGTCACACTGTTGGCATCATTTTGGGGCGCTGCGCGTTCTTTCTACTCGTTTGTGGGATGTCGTACGTACAGGGTGTGGTCTGTTAGAGAGCTCTCTTGCAATTCAGTTTGGTTGTTTAGATACAAGATTGTTGCATCGTGCAATAGTCCAGGTTGCGTTGTTGTTGCAAGGTTGAGAAAGAAGACCATAAATAGTACCCCTTTTGTTTATATTAAATTCATGTAACAAAGGTCTAAGGTAGGTCCGCATCGAGTCAGCAACCCTGAGGTTACAGTGAGGTAGGACCTAATAGGATCTCAAATCCGTAAGTTTTAATTTAGCTTAACTTGGGCTTCAGGTAGAACTGGCCCTTTAGAATTTGGCCGTTCACGGCTCAGCTGGGATTTTGAACCCAACAAATAAATAAAATAACAACCCTATCATATGCCTTACTTATATCAAGGAAACAGCTATAAATGGTTGAATTACTGTCAATGTATTTAGATATTGTTTTTTTAAGTACATAGATACACAGGTCAGTTGAGTGGGACCTTTTAAAGCCAAACTGATTAGGAGATGTCCATAGGAAATCATTTAATCGGAGTAACAAGAGTTTTTCTAGTAGTTTCGAGAAGCAGGAAGCGACAGCAATAGGCCTGTAATTATTGCTGGACAGAATGTCTCCATACTTATTTTTGACCAGGGGCAAGATATATACCCTCATGAACTCTGCAGGGATATAGCTATGAGCAAGCATGGCTGATAGGAGCAATGATATATGCAGACATACTACGTCATTTGCATATTTTAAATGCTCATTCGATAAGTCATCTACCCCTAACGCAGAACCAGTCTTTAACTCTTTAATTAACCTCTTCAGAAAATGATATCAAAATATTTTCCCTTGTCCCTCCCACAATCGTTTCGCTGCAATCTATCTTAAGGTTATCCCTACTCACACTGTTAAGAATGTTAGAGTAGTGGTTTTTCCACAGTTTTGCAATTTCATCCTCCCCCGACACCCAGGGCCGTAACTAGGGTTTAGAAATTAGTGAGGTCCAGATTTTTTTCGAGCGCGGCGGGACGAGCAAACTTCAGACCAAAATGACATCTACAAACACAACCCAAGCTATACACTAAACACTAAACACTAAACACAAAACACAAAACGCTCGACGCTCCCTCTTTTCAAAAGAAAAGCGGTAATATGCGTTTCATACATGGAGAACAGTTCAGTCTCTTTTTTTTTTTTTAGGAAATAATTACCGAGGTCCGGACCTCGGTGACCTCATAGGTAGTTACGGCCATGCCGACACCCCATCGATTGTCGGAGGGAGGACATTTTTGACACCCGTTTGATTCTTAACAAATTTCCAAAATTTGTTATTATCGTTATTTATGCGAGCTTCACAGGCTTTTGATGCTCGAATAGACTCTTCTTCCTGTTTACATCGCCTTATGGCCGCCTTATACTGACCCCGACTTCTACACATATTCATGTATACTGGTCCTAATCTGGGTCTACCATGAAAGAACCACAAATCATAGGCGTCTTTCGATTCCCTCTTCATGGGGGCAATAAAATCATTCCATCCAGGAATAACCTTAGTATGATAGTTGGAAGATTTAATCAGGGGGCTTCCTGCTTCTCGTAACAGGGATATTATCTTACTATAATACCTATCTATGAGTTTACAGTGAGAATCATTTGAGCAAGGATTATTACAGGCAAGGTGCAAAATTTCTAAATTATTAAAGAGGTGACATGTTCTGTCTTTGTATTCTATTGTCTGCTGCATATTAACATTGGACCAATCGACGCGATTATTCTTACCTATTGAGTTCTTGTTAAGTCGTGTTGAGCATAAATTGGTAACGTTAATTAACATTTCTAATGGTCTATGATCAGGAAGAAGGAAATCATGCAAAATATGAACTTTAACAATTCGATCCTTTAGATCAGTGGTTCCCAACCGGTTTTGGCATATGGCCCCCTTAGGAACCTTATTTTTTTCCTGTGGCCCCCATAAGCATTATTTTCAGTAGGTAATATGCAGATTTAACTCTATTTTACAAAATAACATTTTCCTGCGGCCCCCTTCAAATGTGCCATGGCCCCCATGGAGCCATATGGCCCCCGGTTGGGAAACACTGCTTTAGATTATTACTAGTGAGACAATGATCAATCCACCTGGTGGTACCACTCATATCGCTAACGTATGTAAAATTACCACTGGCTACCCCTAATACATCTACGGGGCTCCAATAAACCTTAGCCCCCCCCCCCCGCCCATGGCCTAAACCATTAGAGGTACAGTAAAACTAAACATACCTGACAAAAGAGAATTTAATCCTGCATTTAATGAGAAACAATTAAAACTTGGTGATCCCGCCATTGGCTTCCAAGACAGTCTGAATTCGCTTTGGGTAGCTTGCCAAAAGTGACGTTTAATAGATCTTGATCGTTACGCAAATTTGTTAAAACAGTTTCAATGTGTTGCGTCATTGTATCCTTCTAAAATCGATTTGCTGCAGGTTCTTGAAACAAGAGACATTCAACCTTGTCCTTTATAACTGATCCAATGTGTTCACAGACGTTCAGGTCAGGAGAATTTCCTGGCCATTCTTCATTTCCAAAGAAATCGATCTCATGGTTCCGCAACAACTGTTGAGTGGCTAATGCCTTAAAGCAGGGGGCCTTATCGTGCAGAAGTGTGACCTGATCGACATCCATAACATTGTTTGGGTTTCTTAGAAAAGGAATGACATGCTGGGATAGAATAATATCACGAAAATACTGTCCATCCCAACTCTGACCATTTGGCTTCAGCACCCACATGAGCTTCTTTACAGTGAACAAAACAAACACACCAACACAGTCTGGACTTTTTAATAATTCGCGATAATGTTCATTGTCATCGATTTCATCTGGTGTTGTGGCCCACACTCGATCATTTTGGTAGTTAGGCCGACGTGTTACGTAAACAAAAAATTCATCGGAGACAGCTAAATGCACGAAATCATCCACATCCCAATCTTCAAGATAATGGGCAAACCACATTCTGTCATCGATGTTAAGTTGAGTTTTTCTTGGCTTTGGAAGTTCATGCCAAGGCTTTAAACCTTGCCTATGACGGTATAGTCGAATGATCTCACCACTAACGATCTTTCCTCTCAACACTTCGATCCCTCTAGAAAGTTTAGCATAGTTGTTTTTCCGCTTACGCGTACCGCTTTCAATGATGTCCTTTGTTTCCTGAGAGAGTGGCAAATTTGGGCGCCCAGATTTGGTTGTATCCATTTCACATTCATCCAAAGTTTTATTCCAATTTTTTTTGACGAAGTCCTCACTTCTTCGCAACTTTTTGGCAACCCATGAACGTGTTATAAAGGTGGCTCCAGCATCACGAGCTTTCCGAAATGTTATTGCTCGTATGCGATCTATCACACGTTGCCTCTCCGAATCACCAATTAATTGAGAAGCCATTATATTATCACTTTATCAGCTAGAGTAATTTTAATACCTGCAATAAATAAAGAATTTTATATATTTTTATAATCACTAAAAACTATTTCGATATAAGTAAATATGTAAGCTGAAAATGGGGGGGCTAAGGTTTTTTGGAACCCCTTACATCACTTAACTTAAATTGAATGATATATATATATGGGCTAGAACTCAGAATGGTCCCCCTGAGATTTTTTATGATACACATAGACCGTGCATGGAACAAGGGACTCTTCTGGGAAAATTAAATCCCCTATAGTCCGAATAGGTTATTCGGACTATAGTGGATTTAATTTTCCCAGAAGAGTTCCTTGTTCCATCCACGGTTTGTGTGTATCATATACTGTCATATACTGTCGAAAACTCAGATTATTTGACAACTATTTCACCTAGTTAATTCAACGATGTACTTAGTTTTCTACCGGGAAAATAAGCATGGTTAGTGCAATCACTGTATGTTTGAGCTAAAACTAAGCATGTAGATTAAATGTCAGAGTTAACCAATGTAGAGAATGGCCATAAAGTCCCTTTGCAGTGAAATTACAGCATATCTGTATGTTGCCCTTGTTTTTCATGCAAAGGGACTTTGTGGCCACCCTGTACATGAACTTCAGGAAAAAAACAGTCCACAAAAATACGCGTAAGCAGGCTCCACCATGCAATCCCAGGGAGACACCCAGTAAGAACAGTGATAGTGTGTATAAAAATAATGGCCCAGTTTCACAGTGAGATCAGTAAACTTTTATCTGCACATGACATTTCTTGTTTTTAGGAAACTTGGCTCTCTAAACAAGAGTGCAAAGATTTAAACAATATTAAGCTTGACTACAGGGGAGTAGCTAACTAACCCAATGATGATAGTGAAGTTATTACTGTGGGCAGACAGAATAGGAAGGAAGGTGTAGCTATAATGTGGCACTCACAGCTGGATAGGTTTATAGAGCCCATTAGTTATGAATATGAGTGGGTTGTAGCTGTTAGAAAATCTAGAAAGGGAAGAGCCATTGTTGTCCCAAGGCGATATGATGACTAAGCTGATTGATGCAGCATTGCTTGTATATATTAAGTTAAGGTGTATATATATCTATCTCATAATTGCAAGGTTAGTGAAAAATTCACTTAATTTAGAGCTAGCATTTTTGGGCTCTTGTGGCATCATTGTTTGGGCACTCTTGTGGCATCATTTTTTTGGGGCACTGCGCGTCCTTCCTACTCGTTTGTTGAATGCGGCACTTACAGGGCGTGGTTTTATAGAGAGCTCTCTTGCAATTCAGTTTGGTTGTTTAGATACAAGATTGTTGCATCGTGCAATGGTGCAGGTTGTGTGTTGTTGCATTTGCAAGGTTTGGAAAGAAGACCATAAATAGTGCCCCTTTTGTTTTTTATCTTAATTTTATGCAGCTGAGGCCTAAGGTAGGCCCACATCGAGTCAGCAACCCTGAGGTAGGACCTAATAGGACCTCCAAGTCCGTAAGTTTTAGTCTAGCTTAACTTGGGCTGTAGGTTAAACTGGCCCTTCAGAGTTTGGCCGCTCAGGGCTCAGCTGGGATTCTGAACCCAATAAAATAAAATATAACAGTAGCCATAAAACTAACTACTGACAACAAAATACTGTATATATTCAATGTTTATATGCCTTATGAGTGTGCTGAAAATGAGGAGGTATTTTTAGATAGACTCTGTAAACTACAGTAAATATACTGCGAGAGGAGCTGGACTCTTCATGTGTTGTAGTGGTTGGTGATTTTAACAGCAATATCACTAAACCTGGTTCGGATTTCGCTAAGCTTCTTATCAATTATTGTGAGGCATGCGACTACAAACTTGTCAGTAAATTGCTACTCCCTAATGACTCATTTACATATGTTAGTGATGCCTGGGGGACTCACTCGTGGCTAGACCACCGTATAGCCTCCCACGATGGTTATAATATAATTATAATCAATAGCATGTCCAATGTCCATACTTTATGATGTATTTGAATCTGATCATATCCCATTTGTAGTAGGGCTTGATTGTATGGTAGCACCTGAGTTAGACAATGACTGTGATAATGCTGATTACTATAAGGTTAAGTGGTCAAATCTTAGTCACTCTGAGGTAGATTACTATACAATGCAGACTGATGCACTACTAAAGCTTGTGAGGATTCCTGCAGAAACTTTGGCTTGTAGGAATCCCTCCTGTGATGTAAAACATATAGATCTCTTAAATAAGTATTACGGTGAGCTTGAACATGCCATTAAGGCTGCGAGTGGAAGTAGCTTTAAGAATAAAAAATGGAGAAAAGTAAATGTGAATCTAGGGTGGGCAGAATACTGTGCATTTGTATGATGTAGCAAAAAATGTATTCGTGGAATGGGTTGCTATCAGGAAACCTAGGCAGGGGGAACTCTTCCAACTGAAAAATAGAACTCGTGCTAGGTTCAAGGGTGCTCTTAGATTTATAAGGAAAAATGAAGAGAATCTTCGAAGAGAATATCTAGCCAGAAAATTGGGCAATAGCAATACTCCCAGTAGGGAATTCTGGAAGGAGGTTAATAAAATTAACAATAGTAATCTTACCTTGCCAAATGTAATAGATGGTGTACATGGTGAAGGAAACATTACAGAACTGTGGAAAAATCATTATGAAACCCTATTTAATTGTCTCGGGGGGGATACAAACAAACACTTTATTTCAGACTCAACAGGTACAAACATTATACAAGAGGTCCATAGAAGATTAAGAGATAGTTTTCTGGAGCACTGACTAAATAGGCCAGTGAATCACTGTGTATAATGAACATAAATTGCCTGCGCCAATGCTTCCAGATTTGAGATAATTTATAAAATATACCGGAGACCAGTCCACTAACCATGGCTTCTCTTATCTTATTGATTGACTCACCAAGCTGAGTGGTAAATCTAAATACAAAATTGCGAATGACACTGGCACAGTTAGGCACCTTATTGACTACAAACAGCATACTGACACTAGAAGGAGCACCATTTACAAATCTTGGAATCCTTAATAAACTCCTAAAAATATTATCTGCAACATAAATTTCCTCAAATTATACTTCCTGTAGTTCCACCACAAATGAGCTGTATACACTGGAGTACAAAAAGTTTTGAACAAAATCGACTTAACATCTAATGTACACATGAAATTTTCTAACCAAAGTATTTCCCTGAGCATATAATTGTCTACATTGCCTTAAAATATCACAGTCATCTGAAAGACTATCCGTTAGTATGTGGCCAAGATACTTAGTCTGGGTTACTTCTGACAGCACCATACCATTCAATTGAAATTCAGGAAATTGTATATACTCGTAGGCCTTGGTCCTTATAATCATAACATGAGTTTTATCAGGATTATATTTTATGTCGGTATCCTTCCCATACTTTTCACACACCTTCAAAAGTGTGCTGAGCCCTTTTACAGATGGAGAAATAAGAACTAGATCATCTGCATACATCATATGATTAACAATCATTGTACCAATATATAGACTAAATATATACCTAAATGTAGAACGCTCTGAGGAGCTACTAATTAATGACTCAGAAATCTGGCAGGCTATTCATAAGTTAGATGATGATAAAAGTTGTGGCCCAAATGGCATACAAGCAGAACATTTGAAATGTTGTAGCCCTCGTATAATACCTATGCTTACAATGTGTTTCACAAGCTGTATGGTCCATTTTGTCAGTTGTATTGTTGCCAGTTGTTAAAAATAAGGGTGCTAGTATCTGTGATAAGAATAATTATAGGCCAATAGCACTTGCCAGTATACTTTCTAAGGTGTTAGAATATGTCATTTATAATAGGATAAGTACTTACTTGCAGACTTATGACAGTCAATTTGGCTTTAGAGTGAAACATGGTACTGACACGTGTATTTATATGCTAAAGGAAGCCGTCCAAAAGTACAAGATGTCAAGTAGCAATGTATATTCCTGTTTTTTGGATGCATCAAAAGCATTTGATAAAGTTAACTATCACAAACTTTTTAAGAAACTCTTGTGTTGAGGGGTACCTAAATATATACTTAGGATACTTGCATTCTTGTATACAGAGCAGACCATGTTTGTAAGATGGAAAAGCACTGTATCACCAGGTTTTAAGGTAACTAATGGTGTTGGCAAGGAGATATATTATCACCCTATCTTTTCTGTATATACATGGATGACCTTACCAATGAACTAAAAACCGCACGTACTGGATGTGTCATTGGAAAGGAAAAAATTAATCATTTAATGTATGCTGATGACCTTGTTCTTCTGTCACCCTCTTCCCATAGGCTGAGAGTACTATTAGAGATATGTGAATAATATGGTATACAAAATGACATCACCTATAATGGGGCAAAGACTTGTATTTTGATTTTTAGATGTAATCTACTGAAATATGTATCATGTGAGTCTTTTGAAATGAATGGTCAGACAATACCTGTCAAAGACACATGTAAATACTTGGGTCATGTAATTACTCACGAGCTGCGAGATGAAATCGATATTAAGAGGCAACGTAAAAAGCTGAATGTACAGGGTAACATGCTAGTAAGGAAATTTGGTATGTGTTCAGAATCAGTTAAAATTTATCTTTTTAAAACTTAATGTATTGCATTGTATACATCCCATCTGTGGTGGAACTATACAAAAACTGCTATGAATAAACTCTCTTGCTTATGTTAGAAAATCTAGAAGAGGAAGAGCCATTGTTGTCCCAAGGCGATATGATGACTAAGCTGATTAATGCAGCATTGCTTGTATATATTAAATTAAGGTGTATATATATATATCCATCTCATAATTGTAAGGTTAGTGAAAAATTCACTTAATTTAGAGCTAGCATTTTTGGGCTCTTGTGGCATCATTGTTTGGGCACTCTTGTGGCATCATTTTCTTGGGGCACTGCGCGTCCTTGCTACTCGTTTGTTGAATGCGGCACTTACAGGGCGTGGTCTTATAGAGAGCTCTCTTGCAATTCAGTTTGGTTGTTTAGATACAAGATTGTTGCATCGTGCAATGGTGCAGGTTTTGTTGTTGCAAGGTTTAGAAAGAAGACCATAAATAGTGTGTGAAAAATGCTCTGTATGAATTGGTCCACAATTAACCCACCCCTTATATCTCCAGTTTAACTATAGAGTAGATCAAGTCTAGCCTAGAGGAGTCAGCCTAGAGATTCCGGAAATGGTCCAGAGCGGGCAGATAAATTGAGGTCCACAGTAGGATTCCTCACCAAACTAGGTTAGGGCAATCTACCTTTACCTTTGTTAAGCTATGAGTTGATGCTGGGTCTTAGGCCACAATGTAGGCCTAAGTTGTCTGACCCAGCTTAATTTAATGAGTTACGTAAACTGGGTTAAAAACACAATTAGTCACTTACTGCTAGTTATTAGAGAGTCCTTTTCCGTCCTTGTTTAATTGTTAGAGCGTACTTGCTGGTGGGGATCTTTTTCGTTGTCTGTTCTTGTCCCTTCTCCAGTTCCGTCCTCTCGCCCCGTTCCTCGTTTTCGTTCTCCTTGTTCTCCTTTTCGCGGGGCTTTTTCCACCAGCGTCTCTTGGTTTTTTCCTCGGTTGGTTGATCGGTAATGTATATCTATTACCGAGCACGCTCTTGTCACACAGTATATAAATACTAGTGTGGAGAATAACTCTGGTGAGCAACCAATTGGTTTCATCCACCCAGTTATTGACATAAAAGGAATTTAATAATTGTTAGATTAACTACCTACCTACTCAGTGAACCATTTTCGTTACCTCCCAACTACCCACTCATCAGTTTTCCATATACTGGGGGCCCCGGGAGATAAAAATTTTGGTGTCATTGTCACCAATTTTTATGTCTGAGTGTAGACTAGCTAACTATTTGACTGTAAATGCCTGTTAATCTGATTAACAGTGCCTATCCTCACCTTCTCATGGAGAAGGTGTAGCATTTAATTAGAAGAGAAAATATACATCCATAGGATGAAACTGTCTATGGTCTTTACCATAAGAAAAGAAAAAGTGAAAGTTAGAAGATAAAATTACAATTCCCCAGCATCTATTTTTTGTTGTAAAAATAGTCGCGCCTTTAATGCTGTTTGTCGCTGAGGTCTTGTGTCTGTCAATGTTGTAGTAGGATGCGTTACCACTCCTACTGTCAAAGGAATAGTTACTGGAAGTTCAGTGTCTCCAGTTGTTACTGTCAGTGGAGAAGGTTCTCCAAAGTCCATTGTTTTGGGTCCAGACTCTAAAGGGTACAAAAGAGAAATGTCTCTTGTTGTGTCACCCGTTGAAGTCCTTAATTTGACCACTCTTGTTACCCCGTCTGCCCCTGGTCTGAGTTCTAAAACTCTAGCCAGAGGCCAGTATTGTCTTGGAGTACTGTCATGTATGAGAACAAGGTCCCCTACCTTAATTGTGTCAGACCAATCCTTCTTAGTCATTTGTTTATGTCTCTCCCTTAGACCCATCAAGTACTCAGTTTTCCACTGTTTAATGAAATGAGCTTTAACTCTAGTTAAATGTTGTAACTTAGTCTGGAGCTCATCATGTCGTTGAGTCCAGTTTGGGTCTTCTGAAGAGTCTATATTGTAGTCCGGCAGGAGACTAACTTGTTCTCCCCGAATCAAATGATTTGGAGTTAATGGTTCCGGGTCATTAATGTTGTCACTCACATAAGTGAGTGGTCTATTGTTAATGATGTTCTCAATCTCAGCCAGGAGAGTGAGCAACTCAAACAAGTGTATCTGTTTTTTACCAATTGCTTTCTTCAAGCAATTCTTTACTGTTTGTATATTCCTCTCCCAGATAGAACCATACCAAGGAGAGGCAACCGGAATATACTTCCACTTTATGTTTGAATTTTTTATATAATTGTGTGAGTTCATCGCTTAACAAGTCGTGGATGACTTGTTCACCAGCCTTGAAATATGTAGCATTGTCAGTCCAAACTGTCTTGGGTACTGAATGTCGTGCACAGAATCTCTTAAAGACAGCAACAAAAGATTCTGCTGTAAGGTCCTCCACAACATCCAGATAAACAGCTCGTGAGGCAGCACATGTAAACAGTACAATGTACATTTTTTGTTCAGTGTCACCCACCCCTACAGTCAATGCTCCTGTATAGTCAATGCCTACAGTCTCAAAGGGTCTGTTGAGAGTAACTCTCTCCTCTGGCAAAGCAGGAGGATTTGGTTTCCTATAGGGCCTAGCATGAATACGCCTACATGTGACACACTCACTTAGGTCCCATAACCAAGTTTTGTTTGACTTCAACAACTTGTAGGATAAACCTCTGGTCAGAAAGTCTGCTGGATTTTGTTTAGTTGGAACATAGTGAAAGTTTACTTGTAGGCTTTCATTAGCTTCAGCTATTTCTTTTAGCCTATTTCTTACAAAGATATTCTTACTATTAATGCTATCATTCCGTATCCAGGCAAGACAAATCTGACTGTCAAGCCAGATGTGGATATCAGTTATGTTCACATCATGGTAAGCATCCTTAAGCAATGAAATGGTTTTAATGGCTAATGCAGCAGCCAATAGTTCCAATTGAGGTATGGTTCGGGTAGGTTTGAGAGGTGCAACTTTCCCTTTTGCATAAATTAGATGACTTTCTGTAGGACTTACAAGATACGCACAGCACCCATAAGCTTGTGTGCTTGCATCAGCAAACACATGAAGTCTCTGGGGCTTATCCCTAAACCCACAGCACCTTTGAATTTTAATGTTCTGCACTTTTGTTAAATCAGCAGCTAACTTCTTCCAAGATTTTTGATTTCATTTGTTATTGGATCATCCCACCCAACATTTGTCCTCCAAATTTCTTGGAGGAGAATCTTTGATTTTATTGTTGAAGGCAGGAATAGACCCATGGATCAAAAATTTTGGAAGCCTCTGATAATATTTGTCTTTTAGTATTTGCTTCCTCATCAAGTTTAAAACCTTTAGTACAGATTGAATCATGACTGTTAGAAGTTGCATCCAAATACCAGTTCATACCTAAAGTTTTAACTCTGTCTGATGGCTCAGTAAGACCATTATTATCCTTTAAAATCTTTTTGTTTAAATCCTCATCATTTGAAATCCACTCTCTAAGTTCAAAGTTACCTTGTTGCATAATGTTTTGAGAGTGTTCATAGACTTCAGATAATTCAGATTTTGTTGTTGTTGAGCCTATTAGATTGTCTACGTAAAAATGTTCCTTAAGGAAGTTCAATGTTAAAGAGTTATTAAACTGGTTTAAATGATGTCTAATTGTCAATGCTAATAGGCTAGGTGAGCAATTGGCTCCAAACAACACAACATTAAATCTATAGGTTATGAACCCTTTATTCAAATCAAATGGATCCTTGAACCATAAGAACCTAAGTTGGTTCTTATCATATTCATTTTTAAGATTTATTCTCAAAAATGCCTTTGAAATGTCACTTTGTACGGCATATTTATCTAACCTGAACCTCAGTAAGATCTTCACAAGGTCAGAAATGAGATTAGGACCCTCAATCAGGCAATCATTCAAACTGTGTTTATCACTGTCTTTGAGGCTACAGTTATATACTACTCTGAGTTTTGTTGTTGGGGCATCTTGTCGATAAACCCCCCTGTGGGTTAAATAATGACAACCATCTTTTTTAAAAGGGTTATTTGTTACTTCTTCAATGAAGCCTTTCTGTAGCTGTTCTTTGAAGACATCATTATATTTTGAATATTATTATCTTGTTTGAGTTTTTTCATTACTTTATATAAATGTCCTTTAGCTACTTTGAGATTGTCTCTTAAAGTTGGACAATTTATTTTCCAAGGTAACTCAATAAAATAACTATTGTCTTTGCACTGAATGGTGTCTTCAAATCTTTCTACCATTAACTGATCTTCTGAAGTTTGATTTGTGTCATGTATACCCACAGATTCTAGCAACCATAAAGTTTGAATTGCCTCATCCAAAGTTTCATTTGATAATGATGAATTAATGTTCTCAGTTGAGATAATATTATTCAAAGTGTTGCTATTCTTACAGGTGTTATGTAGGACTGAGTTGAGGCACATAGTATTTGTTGGTCATGAACTATTTTGGTTTAGGTCTAGGTTGTATTTGGATAGGTCACCCAAAGGGGCTATCCCTGATGGAGTCTGATAGCTATACCATTACCTATCTCACTATGCCCTTATGAATAAGATTAATATAATCTGCCCCTATTAACATTTCAATGTTAGCTACTGTGTTGTTAGTGATATGTCTATCAGCTATTTTGTAGTGTTTTCCCAAATGATTTATGGTTTGTTCTAGTTTGGGTATAACCAGTTTGTTTTGTCCTACTTTAGAAATAATAACTGCTTCAATTTTCTCTAATTTATTTTCTAAATGTAGTTCCAGGTCAATTGTCTTATAGCTATTTTTGTCCGAGTTATCCTTAACAAAGGATGCAATATTGAGTTTTGTTCATTCGGTTTGGTGTCAAACCCAATTTATTAACTACATTTTGCGAAACAAATGTTTGTTGAGAACAACAGTCTATAAGACATCTCACTGGAGTGGTGCTACCCTCACTATTCACTAAGTCCAAAGTAATAGTTTTCCCTATGGCCAAGGTAGGCCATAAGACCCTTGTAATAGTTTTCCCTATGGCCAAGGTAGGCCATAAGACCTTTATTGTTTGGCCCATGGCCAAGGTAGGCCATAAGACCTTTATTGTTTGGCCCATGGCCAAGGTAGGCCATAAGACCCTTATTGTTTGGCCCATGGCCAAGGTAGGCCATAAGACCCTTATTGTTTGGCCCATGGCCAAGGTAGGCCATAAGACCTTTATTGTTTGGCTCATGGCCACAGTAGGCCATAAGACCAAGGTTCAGTGTTTGGGCTATGGCCACAGTAGGCCATAAGACCAAGGTTCAGTGTTTGGGCTATGGCCAAAGTAGGCCATAAGACCAAGGTTCAGTGTTTGGGCTATGGCCAAAGTAGGCCATAAGACCCTTTTGAGTAACCCATGCAATCCTTGCTTATGTTCAGATAGGTTGAGTGTATTTGTGGCACATGTAAAGAGTACAGTGTATATATACATATTATATACACAGATTGCAAGGAATGCATGTGCCTGTTGAAAAAATCTGTTGAGTGATTCTTCCTTAAAAGAAGAATTGGATGCTTGGAGTTGTATGCATTTTAAATGCTTGTTCACTAATGTTGTTTAACTGGGGATCGTAATGAAATATAGGACAAGAAGAAATTACCAGAGAAGAGAGAGCACAGACAAAACAGTCAAGTTTAAATTTGGTTTAATCCCCCCCAAGTACTTATGTGTCACTCAGGTCTAAGCTTATAAGAGAATGAGACTCCTTAAATGTAAATGTTTCCTAGTTAGGCCCTAGGTTGTAGACCTAATTAGGCTTGATTAGGTTAGGCTTAGGCTAGACCATTTAGCCTAATTCTGCAATTTTTGTTAAGTAAGGTTAAGGTTTGTAAATTCCCCACACACGGACCACCAATGTGAAAAATGCTCTGTATGAATTGGTCCACAATTAACCCACCCCTTATATCTCCAGTTTAACTATAGAGTAGATCAAGTCTAGCCTAGAGGGGTCAGCCTAGAGATTCCGGAAATGGTCCAGAGCGGGCAGATAAATTGAGGTCCACAGTAGGATTCCTCACCAAACTAGGTTAGGGCAATCTACCTTTACCTTTGTTAAGCTATGAGTTGATGCTGGGTCTTAGGCCACAATGTAGGCCTAAGTTGTCTGACCCAGCTTAATTTAATGAGTCTACGTAAAACTGGGTTAAAAACACAATTAGTCACTTACTGCTAGTTATTAGAGAGTCCCTTTTTCCGTCCTTGTTTAATTGTTAAGAGCGTACTTGCTGGTGGGGATCTTTTTCGTTGTCTGTTCTTGTCCCTTCTCCAGTTCCGTCCTCTCGCCCCGTTCCTCGTTTTCGTTCTCCCTTGTTCTCCTTTTCGCGGGGCTTTTTCCACCAGCGTCCTCTTGGTTTTTTTCTCGGTTGGTTGATCGGTAATGTATATGTATTACCGAGCACGCTCTTGTCACACAGTATATAAATACTAGTGTGGAGAATAACTCTGGTGAGCAACCAATTGGTTTCATCCACCCAGTTATTGACATAAAAGGAATTTAATAATTGTTAGATTAACTACCTACCTACTCAGTGAACCATTTTCGTTACCTCCCAACTACCCACTCATCAGTTTTCCATATAGTGCCCCTTTTGTTTTTTATCTTAATTTTATGCAACTGAGGTCTAAGGTAGGCCCACATCGAGTCAGCAACCCTGAGGTAGGACCTAATAGGACCTCCAAGTCCGTAAGTTTTTAGTCTAGCTTAACTTGGGCTGTAGGTTGAACTGGCCTTTCAGAGCTTGGCCGACGGCCGTTCACGGCTCAGCTGGGATTCTGAACCCAATAAAATAAAAAATAACAGCTTATAATAATATTTTTCGTGGGCTATGCAGGGAACCAAAATGGTGCAGGTCCAGTTTTATGTTTACTACGTGTAACCTACCGACCAGCCAAATGTTAATCCGGAAGAATATATATAATTTCATTACAATGGTCCAAAACAGCTCTAATGTGTTGTTGTACAATGTTCTGTCTTCAGATACTGTGTACCTCTCACCTATATGGCAGTCTTGGTTCAGATAACTGCTGGTTTACAATACCTTATTTTTGTAATATAGCAAAGATTATATATGCATATTAAGTTGTATTATAATAAGTGTTATTATAAGTGGCTATATTATAGTAAGTGTTATAAGATGTCTCATGTAATAACAATATCCATAAAATTGTCAGATAATTAATCAAACAGTATGCCAGTATGCTAGGTTAAGTGGCTATGTTGGCCTTATTTTTGTATTAAGTTCAGTGTAGGCTATACGTAAGATTGTACTTGTATGTTAGGTTAACCCTAAAAGGGCGACGCTAAATATTGGTAACCTTTCAAATACACGCATTCATAACTTAACCCTACAAACAATTCCGGCGTTGAAGGGTTAAGTGGCTACGGATTGTGAATGATCCGCAATAAAGATGTTTTGTTGTTGTTTTTTGTGGTACTTTTATTAATGAACACCATGGTTGTTGTTGTTATTATTATTATTATTATTATTATTATTATTATTATTATTGTAATAACGTGGGGGGATAGGGTCTGATTTTGTCCACTGCTCTATCTGTACTGCAGTTAGTGGAGTGGAGTCCAAAAACTCCACCAAGTGAACCCATTCTGTAGGTATAGGTACGCATTCATTTGGATTTTCTAAAGGCAACCGACTAAGAGCATCAGCCGTACCTAGAAGTTTGCCTGACCGATGTACTAAGTCAAATTTATAGGCTTGTAGAATCAGTGCCCATCGTTGAATCCTACCTGAGGTCATAACTGGAATATTTTTAGTAGGTGAAAATAAACCTAAAAGAGGCTTATGGTCAGTAATTAGTTTGAATTTATGACCCCATAGATAGAAATGAAATTTCTTTACTGCAAATACTAAGGCTAAGGCTTCACTTTCAAGTTGTGCATATCGCCTTTCAGTCTCAGTTAGTGTTCTAGAAGCAAAACAGATAGGCCTATCTACACCATCAATGTGGTGAGATAACACTGCCCCAATTCCATAAGAGCTGCTATCAATGAAACTACGAGAGGAAGTTTAGGATCATAATACACTAGGAGAGTGGACTTTAGTACACGTTCTTTGAAGCCTCAAATGCTTCCTTTTGGATTTTCTCCCATCTCCACTATTCCCCAGATCGTAATAACTTATTAGAGGTTCAAGGAAAGTCGATGCATTAGGCAAAAATTTCTTATAAAAGTTTAGGAGACCTAAATATGTTTGTAGTTGTGTGATGTTTTGTGGAGGTGGTGCATTTTTTATCGCTTCTAGTTTATCCACCGTTGGATGAATGCCTGAGGCATCTATGCGGAACCCCAAATATGAAATCTCATTAGTAACCCACTGACCCAAGAACACTTTTCTTTTGTTTAGCTTAAGTCCGGCATCCCGGAGTCTTTTTAGAACTGTTGTTAATCTAGTTAGGTGTTCTTTTTTAGATGAACCTGAAATGAGGACATCATCTAGAAAACAAAGTACACCCGGAATGTGACCTAGAACTTGGTCCATTGTTCTCTGAAAAATACCCGGAGCCGATGCTATTCCATAGCATAGCCTATTGTACCTATATAGGCCTAGGTGCGTATTTATGATAGTTAGCTCTTTATAATTTTCATCTAAACTTAGTTGAGCATAGGCTTGGGACATATCTAGTTTTGTGAAATATTTACCCCCAGCAAGAGAGCTAAATAATTCATCAGGCTTGGGTATAGGGTAGCAATCTAGAAGAACTGCTCTATTTGCTGTTAAACGGTAATCCCCACATAACCGCACTGACTTGTCAGGTTTTAGTACAGGAACTACTGGGGCAGCCCACTTAGCGTGTGTGACTGGTTCGATAATTTTATCTTTGAGCAGCCTATCAGTTTCTAAATCTACTTTTGAACGAGCCTTACAAAATTTTGGAGTTACATTAGGGTCTACCTCTATACTGTACAGACCTGATGGTCTTTTAGTTTGCCTATTCAGGGGCAAAAAGAGAAGAAAATTCCATTAATAATGAGTCTCTGTCAGATGGATATGCGAGTGTATGCACATCTGCCCGATCCTTTGGCAAAATTTTGTCAGTAGGCAATTTCAAAGCATCAATCCAATCACGGCCTAGTAGAGTAGGCCCTTGCTCATCCACCACTAAAAGAGTTAAGGAATGAGACAAAGTTTTCTTGTTGAGTGTAACTCTGATGGATGCTTCTCCACAAATAGGTATTTGTATGTTACCATATTTTTTTTAGTATTGTTTTAGATGCATGTAGTTTAGGTGTATTTTTGAAAGTTTTGTCAAAAACTGTTTTAGACATGACAGTTCGGGCAGCACCTGTATCTAGTTCTAAAGGAACTGTAATTCCATTTAGGCCTACATCTACAATATATGGACCTGTATTATCACCACTTTGCTGCTCATAAAATAGGTACTCCACTCCAATGTTCGAAGTATTTCCATTTGGAGGATTACCACTAGAAATGTTATAATTAGAATTTTTACCCCTTGTTTTCTTTGAAAAACAAACTTCAGCTATGTGGCCTATTTTACTACAGTTTCGGCAAACTGCTTCTTTAAAAGGACAGTCCTTCTTCCAATGGTGTTTTCCACACACACATAGTACATGGCTTGGAAGGCTTTTCCTCCTGTTTAGCGTTCAAATTAGTAGGTTTAGTAGTATTTGCCGCATACCTTTTATTTGTTTGTCTAGTAGGCTCATTAGGTCTACCAGGCCTAGAAGATTTAAAGCTATTTACGTGATGGGCCTTACTACTGTGACTGCCAAAAACTCTAACATCTTTAGCAGCTGCTTCCCGAGCCGCAGCTATTTCTACAGCCTGACTAAAAGTTAGGTCCTGTATAGCTGATAGGGCTCTCTGGGTAGACTCCTCTTTGAGACCCATTACAAACCTATCTCTTAGCATTTTGTCTAATTTGTCCCCAAATTTACAAGTACGGCTATAGGCTTTTATACCTGCAACAAACTCTGCAGTCCTTTGATTCGCAGTTTGATGGCTCGAACAAAATTTGAAACGTTCATAGATGAGAACTACTCGGGGTTTGTAGTGATTGGCTAGGGCCTGTACCAATTCACTGTAGGTGCAAGTTTCCGGTGCTTTAGGAGCAACTAGGTCCATAACTAAGCCAAACGTTTAGGGCGTATTGTAGTTAGGAAGTTAGGTACTTTCTTAGCATCAGGAATGGAATTTGCCTCGAGAAACAACCTCACCCCAGTGGAATAAGCTTCGAAGTCCTCCCCAGAGTCTTCGTAGGAGCTTATATGGCCAATCACCGACATGCTAGAACCAAAACCGATTTAGGCTAAATAACGTGAAGTAGGTTAGGTAGGGTTTAAATTTGATCTATTACTCCCCAGTTAGGGCTGAATAGGAAATTGTAATAGGGTTAGGGCTGAGTAGGAATTAGTATTAGAGTTAGGCCGGCGGGACCTAAGCTATAATACGGTAGCTTACCACACAAGCCAACCAAATCGAACGACCCACACTAGACTAGGCTACATCCAATTTTCCAAACAACCAAATAAATCCCATCCTCCTCGCCAAATGTAATAACGTTGTGGGGGGGGGGGGTTAGACCCGTTAGGTATTAGGTAATTAAATAGACAATAAAGGTACTTACAGGTGCTTTGATTTAGATCTTCTTTAGGGTCTACTATAGGTGCCAGCATCCCACAACAACCTACTTAGTTTTCTAACTTTACTGGTTTAGAAGCTATAGACATTACCCCTAACTGATATAATAATTAGACAACTTTTTCTGCTTTCCTTAGCCACTTTAGAAACATCAAATTAAACTTTGCACCAACGATTTAGTCAGATACAAAAACATATGCTGGTTTAGCCAGCCCATTGACCAAGCAGACAGCGTTCGGCTGTTTATCTTTTTGTGTTGCCATTCAGCTTTCTTTTAGTGACTTTTCTTTAGTGACTTTTATACTATATACATACATATATACACACGTCACCTCAGTTATTATCATCAAACTTCCTTTTATATATAAATTTGATAATTCTCAGGGTTACGTTGTAGCCCAATGTCGTAACACCGGTTCCCGTTGATTAGCGAAGTTAAGTGGCATGGATTGGATCTGGGTAGTACTAGTAGTTGGATGGTAACCGTCCCCTGTATCCTGATTATTTAACGACCCGTGGCTCGGATTCCATATAAAGTGGTAGGTCCCTTCTGTCGTATGACCTCAGATGTCGCGAAGGAGGTTAAACAACCCCCCCTCATTACTTTCGATAATTCTGAAATACCATAATTATTTATCTTTCTAAAAAAATATTGGAACATTTTCATGTATGAATCACGTGATCTCAATTGACCAATCAGAACGTGTCACAAGAGTCTGGCCTTCTTGTTTTTAATATACAGGGTGTACATAAAGTCAGGATCTATTTTTGTGAAATAATTATTTTTTTCTATTTTTCTTTTCAGAAGCCCTTAGAATGAATACAGAAGAGCGTGTGGCAATAGTAATTTGGCGAATCGAGGGAAAGAAATACAATGACATCAGACAGAAGTTTAGAAGATTTCATAAGCCGGGGCCAATAGACAAGACAATACGAAAATTGGTGAACAAATTTAAACGAACGGGATCTGTAAATGATGAAGCAAGATCAGGACGACCGTGTATGTCAGATCTTACCGTGAATGCAGTACGCGGAATTATCACTGAGGAGCCACGTACGTCCGTTCGTGCTGCATCACACAAACTCGGCCTCCCGACGTCATCTGTGCACAAAATTCTGAAAGTTAATTTGCAGAAGAAAAGCTATCATTTGCAGGTTTTACATGAGGAAGATTTCCCTCGACGAAGTGCTGTGTGTGCTGATCTCGTAGAACAAATCTGGAGTGATAATTTAATGGACAACATTCTCTTTAGTGATGAAGCCACTTTCCATACGTGTGGAAAAGTAAATCGCCATAACTGTCGAATTTGGGCAGATGAAAGACTGAATGATTTCGTCCAAAATTGGGAAAGAGACTCACCTAAAGTTAATGTCTGGATGGGTTTAACAAAATCTAAGGTTTATGGTCCTTTTTTCTTTGCTGAAGCTACAGTTACGGGGCTTATTTATCTGGACATGTTGCAGCAATTCCTTGAACCTCAGCTGATTGGGGATAGGATTGTTAGTACCGTCTTCTATCAACATGATGGTGCTCCTTGTCACTATGCCAAAATTGTTCAGGATTATCTAAATGGACGTTTTCCAAATCGCTGGATCGGACGCGGAAGCAACAGACTTTGGCCAGCGAGATCACCAGATTTAACCCCTTTAGATTTCTTTGCAGGGGGTTTTATCAAATCGCACGTCTATCAGACGAAGATTACGAGTCTTGAAAACTTATGTATACGAACTGCTGCAGATAACATAACCCCGCAAATGCTCCATAATGTGTTTAGAAATGCTGCGGAACGATTTGAGCTGTGCAGGGATACTGATGGGCGTCACGTCGAATCCTACTCTTAATTATTTAATAAATGTTACCACTTTATCATTTTATGATTGAATTCCATATAATTTCTAAGTGCTTCACAAAAATAGATCCTGACTTTATGTACACCCTGTATATTTCACATGAAATGCCTTGTGGAACTACACTTAAACCCATTTTATGTAGGTGCATCGTTGTCCTAGTTTAATTTAGAATATATTTCCAGTGTACTATTAATTGGAAACATTATCATGACTGTCAGTTTTTGTTTGGATCAACTGATAAAATAATTATTCTGAAGTAAAAAAATGTTAATACATTATAGGCTGAATTTTAATTGGATTTTCAAAAATTAAACATTATTTGATTCACATTAAAACTGTGTGTGTGTGTGTGTGTGTGTGTGTGTGTGTGTGTGTGTGTGTGTGTGTGTGTGTGTTTTCGATGTATTATATATTTCGTACCTAATCCTGCACATTAAGTTTTTAATTGCCCTGGATAAAGAATGTTAAGACTTCGTCAGTAGAGTTTGTAGAAGAGTGTTATTTAGCCGTTCGTAAGTTCTCAAAGAAACAGTTTTAGGAAGGAAAATGCCCGAACTAAAAAAGTCTCGTTTTCCTTCAGTGGACTCTCCTTTCTTCTGTTCTTCTGAAACATTTATTTCTTATTCTCATTTTTTCTTCTAATTACGGGACTTTTATTTGTAATTATCTTACCTGACAACTAATCATTTTCGTTGTCTAATATTTTATAATTTTTTTTATTAATACAGGAAGGAACCCTATTTATTTAATTGTCCCTCTTAAATACCAACTTGTATACACACACACACACACACACACACACCTTGGTTTGGTTTTCCTTCCCCCGAATTGTTTATTCTGATGAAGGTCAAGAGTGCCACTCCACCTTAGACCTACAGTTTAACGTGGAATCCGAACCACGCCCCACCAGCAGCCCAGCGTCTTAACCACTAGGCTACCCAGGGTACCCATTTATCTACCAACCAATTTCTTTATTGTGTCGAAGAATGAACAGCTGGGTTTTGCTGCGCGTCGCCTGCCATCGCCGGGTCTCGATCCCGGGGCCGATGGATTCGTAGTCAGCGAGGCTAACCACTACACCACCGAGGCGCATATATATATAATTTATATATATTTTTTTATTTATATACAGGGCCGTACCAAGGCAGGGGGCGAGCGGTGTGGCCGCCCAGGGCGCCGACGTGTGGGGTGTGCCAAATTGTTAGTCTTAGAGTTGCCACGTAGGATGAAATTTGGATTTTTAATTAATTATGTATTATGTATTAATTATGTATTATTCTATTGTTTATGTGTAATTATGTATTATGTACTGTTTATGTATTAAATAATTATGTCTTTTAATTAATTATGTATTTCTATCATAATCATTTTGTATATGTTCCGAATTTAATGGGGTGGGGGACGCATAAGGAATACCTTGCACAGGGCGCCATCACAGGTTGGTACGGCCCTGTATATATATATATATATATATATATATATATATATATATATATATATATAATGTTACTTCCGTAAAAGTACTTTTTATTCGTAAATGAAGTACACATTGGAATGAAATGAAAGAGATTTAGGGGTATCATTATTATAATTACAAGTACAAAGCAGGTTTCAGGTCGATACAAACAGGAGTATGCTTATAAAATAGAATTAACTAAAATCTAACGCAGAGAGTGCAAATTTTCACCCATTGATTGTATACGTCATGAAAGTCCTGTGGAAGAAAATTAAATTAGAAATAACTAGAATATATTTTATATTTAAATGCTAAAACTCAATTTATATTGCTCTAATCGATTTGTGAGAGAGAGAGAGAGAGAGAGAGAGAGAGAGTTACAAGGAAAAGAAGTACCTCAAAAGGCCTTGCGGCCCATACCGAGGAGGTACCAATGGCAACGGGTGCCAGGGAAAATTTTGTAAAATTTTGTAAGAGAGATAGATACAAGTTTTGACCTTCAGAAGCATAAAATAAGTGAATTAATACCCCCTCACCATTGTCTAGTTTGATTCCGAGGGTATATCACGGGAGGTCAGGCGTTGGTCAAGCGTTAGCATAAGGTTTTATCTCCTTCCGGCGTCACTCATGACCCTGGGTACCCCAAGGAGGGAATTGATCAACTCGGAGTTCCGCTTACTCGTGCTTTGACGGGGGTCTATGTAATTCGTTTGTGTGATACGCAAGATGTGGCTTGCAAGATTCGATACAAGCT
This sequence comes from Bathynomus jamesi, assembly GCA_023014485.1. Classification (NCBI taxonomy): domain Eukaryota; kingdom Metazoa; phylum Arthropoda; class Malacostraca; order Isopoda; family Cirolanidae; genus Bathynomus; species Bathynomus jamesi. The sequence continues at coordinate 1,144,409 of JAJOZX010000762.1, read as the reverse complement.
GTCGAAAAAGGGTATTTTAAAACGGATCATCTTGTTTGACATACAGACACGCAGAGCTGTGCCTAGCGGCGCTAATTAGCGACACTAGTTAATTATTTATTAGCGCATCCATTAGCGGCGCTATGTTTCAAAATAGTTAGCGGAACAGATAGCGCCGCTACATTTTTAGGCAATGTTAGGCGCTACCCGCTAAGCGCGAATATAAATTAAAATGAATAGAGCATTAGAATGGTATTCTCTATATTACGTTGCTTTTTGTGCATAATGCTGAACGCAGAATGTATAATAATAAACAGTTTCCTGAACTGAGTATGTAAAGGAGGACAATGTCTTTCCAATAAATAAGTTTAATTATAAATATCAAATTATGCAACTTTCTTGAATACCCAATAATCATTTTAAAGATATAATTTTGTTCCCATTTGACACTATAAACGATAATAACAAATAGCGAACACATATAAATATATACAAATATATATTATTATTATTATTATTAAAAAATAGTACTTAACTATACATTTCATAAAAATTAGCGCCAAAATTAGCGTTAGCGTCAATTAACGCCGCTAATTTTAAAAACTTAGCGTTAGCGGCACTAGAATTTATTTGCATTAGCGTTAGCGTTAGTGGCGCTATATTTATCAATTCGTTCGCACAGCTCTGCAGACACGTATGCATGTATGTATGTACGTCCTTATGTCTGTATGTATATTATTATGAATGCTTTGGACAGAGATTTTTTATAAAGTCGTAGATAGAAAGCAAAAGCTTCATCGTATGTATGTATGTATGTATGTAGTTCTCTAATACCCCCGGATACCCGTCTACAACGAACGTTCATGAAAAAACTAATTGGTAAAACTGTTCGCAAAATGTTTTGAGACCCGCATTTTACGAGCGAGCATTTCGGCAAATGTATTGCCATCAACACTTGCTTATACAGGGTGTTCTAGAAAATATACGCAGTGAATTATCAATAATTTACGTGTATATTTTTTCAAAAGGTGTTATTAAAGCCTACTGGAGTTATAGGTTGTGCAATATATATATATATTATATATAATATTATACTGTTTATTTAAACTAGACTATAAGTTAGTAAATATAATTAGATAAAGTTTGGAAATGTTTAAATAGTCAACTTGGTTAAATTTTAATTTTGCTTCTGATTGGATTGGGTTGGAAGCCTTTTTGTGAAAATTATGACAGTTACTGGTAATTATGTTAATATCAACCAGAAATAAACTAGAAGCATAGATAAAGGGAAGGTTTGAAATTGCGTAGATTCTGAATTCTTGGTCTAGTTCATAGGTTCCCAACTGGTGGGCCATGGTGGATTTTCTAGTGGGCCACAACTAGTGTTTGTAATGCTTCAAAATAAGTCAGATATATCATATTACAAAAAAAATATATATATATATGTGTGTGTGTGTGTGTGTGTGTGTGTGTGATATATGGGCCACCAACATTTATGACCATCAAAACTGGGTCACCACAGTGAAAAGGTTGGGAATCACTGGTGTAGTTTGTGTAGAGCATGGGTCGGGGAACTTTTTTGGGTATTACCCAAAAATCTATTTAAGTAAAATGAAATTACCCCCAGACTTCAAAGTAAACAAAAACAAGCCAATTGCTCTTAAAATTGTTGCATATGGTGTCTCTCATACCGCACGCATTACCCCCAAAATATTTAAATTTACCCCATTTGGGGTAATTTACCCCTGTTCCCCGACCACTGGACTGTAGAGCAAGCTTGAGCTGATACGAATGTATTTGTGACTGAAGCGGGCGCATTTGTGTTTCCTTAAAGAGGAAAAACAAACTTGTGGTACATCTGGCTTCTGATGGATGATGCACCCGTACCTATAGAGCCAGCAGTATCTGTAATACAAACTGACGACACAGGCACGTAAATAATTATGAAATCTTGGCAATAAGTTGATCCTCTGTGTACTTGGTAATGACACTGCGAGCTGCTCGTATCCTGAATGGTTGTATCGGAAGAGCAGATCTTTGGTTAAAACTGAAGCTTCTGTTCAAACTTCATCTATTAAAATGTGTTTTAAACAATGATTATATATTGGGATGAACTCACATTATATATAAGTTAGTTGAATAGGGGTCATTCGATAGTGCTTTAATAATTAATTAATTAAAAAAGTTATCCCTTATCATAAGGGGAATTTGCAGTTTTCTTTCGACGTCGTTTTCGCGACTTTATTTTTATTTTGCAATTACACTGCGTCATACATTGAGAAAGATAATCTGTTTTGTACAATTCATTCTTCGGAATTACGCTGAGGCTGGAAAAATATTTGGCACCTAATACCATTGTGTTGGGATAATAATGATGATGACAATGACAGAGAGTAACTTTTTTTGAGTCACGTCAGATTTATTTATATTGTTTTTTTGTGAAGAAAGCTCAATTTTAGCAGTAACCATTTATTTATATTGTTTTTTGTGAAGAAAACTCAATTTTAGCAGTAACTGCTTTATTTCGCTTATGTTAGCTGCAAAAAAAAAATATATATATATATGATGATGATGATGATGAATTTCACAATTAAACACGTGAAATGAATGAATGAATGATGTAAACACACAAAGAAAAAGAAAAATGATTCCAAGGCCTTTCTTGTATTCAGAAGTACACCTCGTCAGGGAATGAAGGGGACAGGCGAGAAGCCCAATATATATATATACAGCGGGGCGGGAACAAAATGATTAGCACATAATTAACAAGAGTTAATGAGAGGCAGAAGGAATTTAAACAGGATATTGTCAATTTTATACATTCCCGCACTGTTATTGAAATTATTTTAAAAATGGATAAATGCACATTCTAGAATATTTCTTTCAATTATATCTGTATTTTTAACGAGCGCTTTAGAACTATCGCACTTGATGCTATGATTACATCTATACATATGGTTAAACAATATGCTGTTTTACCCTAATATCTAACGTTTTACCCGTTTGGCCTATATATACTGAGCTACATTTTGTGCATCCGATCGAATATACACAACCAATCACATTATCTGGACTGTTCTTTATTAGGCGTGATCAGGGGCGTCCATACGAGTTGGCATTAGCCCCCTCGTTTTTTCGTCAACTGTTTACAGATAGATTTTATCATAAACCCAAAATCCAGTCATAATATTTGAAGATAGTAATTGGTTACTATATATATTATTAAGTATAATTTCCCATATTGTTGATATTTACTATATATATTATTAATATTGTATAATTTCCCATATTGTTGATATAAAGAGAAAATCCTGTGATTAAAATTAAAACAAGTAAAATTTGATGTGGAGAACGCGACTACGAGATCGTTGTGTTTTTCGAACGCGGCCACATGGCCCCCAAAATCAGTATTGCCATTTTAGCGATTTTCCCTTTAAATCTAGCGTTTTTAAATAGCAGTCTAGCGGAAGGAAATACAATTTACTCCTTTGTAGCCGGTTTTCAAGTCATAATAACTACCTTAGAATGTGCCAAAATTACCAAATGTGCGGAAGGCTTACTGAGCTTTATCTGAAAGGTCCCTTACCTAATTGTATAGTTATTCTGGAATTTTGTCTACTATGAGTTACAACCCTCATTATCTTACCTATTCTTATACCTATCCTTGAATCTTGCCTACTATGAGCTACACCTATCATTAACTTGCCCAATCTTACAGATATATTCTTGAAACTTGCCTACTATGAACTCCAACTATCATTATCTTGCCTAACTCTTTTCTACTATGCATTTGATCTTAACCCTTTGAACCAAATGATGACTTTTCTATCTTGTAGCCACCTCCAGTCGATATTATTCAGATTAGGAAGGATATCTTGTACATTACTTAAAGAGCTGAATACTGTCTTCAATAACCTTCTCAGTCCCATGACAATTATTTTTTCGTATATTATGTAAGAATAATAAACTTGTATATCTACCAAGTTATTGTGTATCTGGTTTCACTCTAATATCATGGACATACAAAGGTTGTCTAAAAAAATCGTTATTTTTCAGTATTTGAAGCTCTATAATGTGCCCTCCTAACTGCCTCCAGAAGGCAGGAAATGGTGTCCCAGACAACGTAAATTTGAAAAATTTCCAGGGGGAGTATGCCCCCGGACCCCCCTAGAGCTAGCAAATACTTGTGCCCCCCCCCTGTATTTGGAAGTGCCCCCTTACTTAATTGATCCTGTGGACGCCCCTGGGCGTGATTTAACAGTATTATTATACTTAAACACTACATTGATGCTAATTGCTTTAAGTATAGTGGGAAGATATTGAAAAATAAATGGTAAGGTAGGCTAAGGATATTTTTATGCTCAAATTCCTTTATGTTATCCTATTTCATTTTTAGATAATTGCCTTAGGAAAGCCAAGAATAGGTATTATAATAATGTAACTGTAAAGGAATTTGAGCATAAAAATATCCTTAGCCAACCTTACCATGTTATTTTTCAATATCTTCCAACTTTACTTAAAGCAATTGGCATCTATGTAGTCTTTAAGTGTAATAATACTGTTAAATCACGCCTAATAAAGAATAGCCCGGATAATGTGGTTGGTTGTGTGTACAGGAATACCTCACAATTCGTCGTTAATTCGTTCCGGAATAACACGACTAAATACGAAACGGCGAAATTCGAGGTAGCTTATAACATGTTTCAATGAGAAAACATTTTACTCTATTATGTTATTAAACAGATTAATTAATCAAATTCTACTCGTTTTTCGGCAAAATATGTAATATATTGCGTTGGTAAACAGTTGAATTTCCTGTACAGGAATACCTAAAAATTCGTCGTTTCGCAGATTCGTCGTCAATCTTTTACTACCTATAGTTTCGCAATCCGTCGTCCATATTCGCAGATTCGTCATTTTTTGAAAAAATGTAAAAAAAATCGATCGAAATTGACGAAATTCAACTGTTTACGAACGCAATATATTACATATTTTGCCGAAAAACGAGTAGAATTTGATTAATTAATCTGTTTAAGAACATAATACAGTAAAATGTTTTCTCATTGAAACATGTTCTAATCTACCTCGAATTTCGCCGTTTTGTATTTCGTCGTGTTATTCCGGAACGAATTAACGACGAATTTCGAGGTATTCCTGTATTCGATCGGATGCACAAAATGTAACAGTATATATAGGCCAAATGGGTAAAACGTTAGATATTAGGGTAAAACAGCATAAATATGCGTGTAGAACAGCAAATAATTCTAATGCATTGTTTAACCATATGTATAGGTGTAATCATAGCATCAAGTGCGATAGTTCTAAAGCGCTCGTTAAAAACAGATATAATTGAAAGAAATATTCTAGAATGTGCATTTATCCATTTTCAAAATAATTTCAATAACAGTGCGGGAATGTATAAAATTGACAATATCCTGTTAAAATTCCTTCTGCCTCTCATTAACTCTTCTTAATTATGTGCTAATCTTTTTGTTTCCGCCCCCGCTGTATATATATTTTGGGCTTCTCGCCTTGCCCCCTTCATTCCTTGACGAGGTGTATTTCTGAATACATGAAAGGCTTTAGAATAATTTTTCTTTTTCATTGTGGGTTTACATTATATATATATATATTATATATATATATAATCGCAAATGTTTGCTACCCGCAATGTCCCGAGCTTCCCGGAGGTAACAAGACGTGCTCAATACAGTCTGATGCAAAGAATTAAAAATCAACCAACCCGATTATCTATGCTATCCACGAGTCTTGCCGTTTATCCTCTAAGCTATGGAATTTTTGGTACGAAAAAACATATGTCTGTAGCTCCACTTAACCTCGACATTACTCTATTATTTCTAATCAACTGTATATATTTCTATCCTTAGTGTGTGAACTGTCATTGTATTAATAATATTTGTCATATGAACTATAGTCTGCCAATAAACCTTTTCATTTTCATATATATATAATATATATATGAGAAAAAAAAATATTGTACAGTAGCTATATATAGGAAAAAAATTATTCCAAGTTCTTTCGTGTATTCAGTAATACACCTCGTCAGGGAATGAAGGGAGAAGGCGAGATGACGAAAATATATACATATGTACAACGGAACAGATAAATAAAGGAGATTAGCACATGGTTAACAAGCGTTGATTAAAGGTAAAAGACATTTTGACAAGATATTGTTAATTTTATACATTCCTGCAGTGTTGAAATTATTTTTAAAATGGATGAATGCACATTCTAGAATATTCCTTTCACTTATATCTGTGCTTTTAACGAGCGCTTTAGAACAACCCCACTTGATACTATGATTACATCTGTACATATGGTTAAAGAACGCATTAGAATTATTTGCTGTTCTACACGCATATTTATGCTGTTTTACCCTATCTAAAATTTTTCCCGTTTGACCTACAGTATATATACTGAGTTACATTGTGTACATTCGATGGAATACACACAGCCAACCGCATTATTTGGGCTATTCTTTATCAGGCGAGATTTAACAGTATTATTATACTTAAAGACTGCGTTGATACCAGTTGTTTTAAGTAAAGTCGGAAGATATTTAAAATTTACCTGGTAAGGTAGGCTAAGGATATTTTTACGCTCAAATTCATTTACAGTTACTCTATTATAAAACCTATTCTTAGCTTTCCTATGACAGTTATCTAGAAATGAAATAGGATAAGATAATTTAGTACCAATATTCATGATTTTGCCTAACTCGGAATCTAAAAATTCTGGACTGACAACTCTCGGATCACCTGAAGATCCGTCACCCCAGCCTTTTTCAGTCAGCTTTATAAGGCTAACTAACGAAAATATCACGATTTAACCTAACCACTCGTTAGGTCAACTGTACTCCCTTGACGATTGGTTAGGTTAGGTCAGGTCGTGATATGTTTTTATTAGTTAGCTTTATAAAGCTAACTAAAAAAGGCTGGGGTGACGGATCTTCAGGTGATCCCAACTCTCAGTGCCCTAAGAAACAGCAGTAAAAATGAGATTTTATCGAGCGGTGATGGTCAGAATAAAAATGCATAAGAGTTATTCTTAGTAGGCTTACGATAAACTTCAAATTTGAACTGATTAAAGCATCTCCAAATTTTTAGATCCAGAAAAGATGAGCATCCATCATTTTCTTTTTCAACAGTGAACTTAATAGATGGGACTAAATTGTTGAGCCTACCAAAAAATAAGTCAACATCCAAATTATTAGGCCAAAGGCATAAAAAATTATCTATATACCGGTACCAGACAAGGTTAAAATTAACAATAGTGGGAAAAATTCTATTTTCAAAAAAATCCATATATAAAGGGGATATAAAGGGAATATATAGAGGGGATTTCCCATCGCCAATCCAAACAACAGAGCATAAAACTTGTTTTCATTATATATATAATATTGGAATTGCAATTGCATCCCGTCTCAATTTAAAAAAATATAAAAAACAAAAATAAATATTTTCTTAATTTTTTTTTCACTTATTGCGCAAAATATTTCTCTCTCTCTCTCTCTCTCTCTCTCTCTCTCTCTCTCTCTCTCTCTCTCTACGTAAAATATCATTATAGAGATGAGAAATTGCGTACTCTTCTTACCTCTCTTTCGTGTGGGTTGAGGTCGGGGGTTTGTCCCATTGTGGGGCTCAGAAGGAAAACAGAGACGATGAAAAAAGCAAGGAGTCCAAAGAATATGCCACGCATCCTGAAATGAACGTTAATTTCATGTTGTTACCTTGACCTTCATGTTTACAATAGATGTGGCGGTTACCTACTGACCATTACTTTAACCTACCCATAAATTATAGCCAGGTCAAAACCATAGATACTCTTTCCACCTAACCTAACCTAACCTAACCTGATCTGGTTTAATCTAAATAAACGTGCCTAAGATCTCTTTTATGAGTATGAGTAATTCCCAATTTCACTCGTTGGAGTGTGGGGGGAGAACTTAATTGGGGTTTCAACGAAGGCACCCGGTTAGGTAGATCTACGCAATAGGTTAGGTCAAGCTAAATGAAGGTTTAGGCTAGGTTAGGTTTATTAAGGTCGTGTGATTTTAAGTGTGGACGATTTTGCTGTACTCAGAATTACTGTACATCCAAAATGCCCTATACCCAAAACAGTTTCTGTCAAACCGTCACTGACTCACACACACTCTGACTCCTTTTCTGTCCAACTCTCGAACGCAAAAGTTAATCGGTATTTTCAATCTTTGATCTACTCAACCGGTCAAATCTGGAACAATCTTCCTCAGTCCATCTTTCCCTCTGTCTAAGACCTCCAGTCTTTTAAATGCAGAGTATCCAGGCATCTCGAAAACCCTGGACCTTAATTTTGGCTCTCTTCTTCTATGGGCCCTTGGTCCCTCCTCACTGCATAAAAAAAGACTGAGTTACAAATATTAGAAAGTTTAATCTACAGTTATACCAAAGCCTACTATTGTCAAGTCAGTCCACGTTTGCATTACAGTATAACTAGTGGTGTATTCGAGGGTATACGCGGGTATACGCAGGTATACTAAGTGCTATTATTAATTCTGAGCGTATCAAAGTATCAAATGGTCAATTGCAACGAGTACACGCATTAATGTTTTTATACTTGTTATTATTTTATTATTATACCACTTGCTCATAATTATAACACGCGGAGTACCGCCTCATTGTATTACCGTCTCAGAGAGAGAGAGAGAACTTGAAAGTACTATATTATTTTTAGGTATTTTTTTTTGTTTTAGCGTATATTCGAAGCAAAAAGTATGAATACACCACTGACATGTAAATAATTTCATACAAAGGTGAAATAGTGGTTACTATGAATAGTTACTGAATAGTCTGGAAAATTGTCAGTTGCCTCAAAATTATATTCAAAATTTCCTAAGTCGAATCACTGTCAATGTATAATATATATATATACACGGTGAACCAAAAGTAGGTGGACAGTAGGTTGAATACGGTTTGTGTTATATTATATTATAACTATGGTGTTCATTATAACTATGGTGTTTGTGTTTTATTATATTAAATATTATAACTAAATTTATTTAAATTTTATTTTGTATTATAGTATACAAAAAAATTAAATATGTATTCTCAAAATAAACGTTATCATTTACTGTCCACCTACATTTGGTTCACCCTATATATATATATATATATATATATATATATATATATATATATATGACACACACAGACCGTGCATGGAACAAGGAACTCTTCTGGGATAATTAAATCCACTCTCGTCCGAATAAGTAATGGTAAACGATAAATAGGCAATTATATTGCTCAGTTCATGAATTGGGCAATTACACAAACGGGGCGTAACATATATATAGGCGTAACATATATATATATATATAAAATTTTTATATATACTGTATATATATATATAAAATATTAATTTCATACTTAGT